>RXPK01000196.1:1554676-2154676 GCA_004143645.1 Protaetia brevitarsis | reverse complement strand
ACCATTTTTCAAAATTTTTGTATCGCTTTTGATACATAGTGTACGATTTCTCCGGAAGTAAATTATTAATGGTTTTTTCAGCAATTTGCCGTATTTCAGGCGGAGTGCATGAAAAAGTTGTAGAACTCATATTAAATATTATAATATATTACTTTAGTAATATAATATATAACAAATTTCAAAAATGTGTCAATTTTAAATTAACTTGTCAATTTAAATCTTGTGCCAAACCAAGGTGACAACGCCACAAAATTTCCCTAGATTATCAAATTTTTCTCGTTTTGCTTTTACAAAAAGAGAAATTTTAAAACTAATTACAAAAAATAGCATAAAAGACACGTTTCATTTGACATTAAAGCACTCATTCAGTTAAGAAACTCGTGGCTACGCCACTCGTTTCTTAAACTCTCGTACTTTGAAACGTCAAAATTAAACTTGTCTTTTAATATACTATTATATCAAATATTTTTAATTAAATGTTCTCGTTTTAGGATCTTATTTTAAGTAATTTGATTTAGTTTATGCAATATTCAGATTGGTATGGTAAATCAAGGAATTAAACTTCTAAATAAGTTTTCGACAAAAGTCTTACGTAAATCCTATCCACCACCACTAACAAGACGGCAAGAAACTCCAAGAAGAAACAGTGGAATTACCTGCAACATCGTACCTATTTCAAGAGCAGTTTCACAAGTTCAGTTTGCAATTGTGCTATTTTTGACCGACGCTGGCCCTTAAGTACTGGAAAAACCTTTTATTTTACTTTGTTTTCAATATGACACACAGAGCTTAATAATAAACTTATTTATTTGTTCTCGTGATCCATATAATCTTGTAAATACGGCATTCTTCTTTGTTCTTGTAAATTTCCTATTTTCCTACATTGCCCTTTTGTTTTCTGTGTTTTTTTATTTAATTTCGGGCAAATCCATTCACCCTGGTTACAAAGAGCTCATAATTTTTCTATTTTCGTAATTTCAATATAATGATAATGACCATGTTTCTCTATAATAATATTTTACTTATAATTATACAAGATACAATAATATATGTGATGGTTTTCTGTAGCCTATCTTCATTGGATTTGGAGGTAAATTTTTTGTGGAAATAAGGTTCCTTAATTAAATTCTAATTATTTATTAACGTTTCCGCGTCAATTTAGCCTTCTTCAGGATCCATAATATTGCTTAATTACTAAAACTGGAATTTATATAAAATATTTTATACTTACAGTAATTAATTAAATATATTTTTTTTTTCTTCTTTATACAGGTTCTCCCACCAAACTGGGGCATTAGATTTTTTTGAACTTCTAGTAGAAATTTGATTTTGAAACTTGCAGTGTAAACATAGCCTACTGTGATCTATTTAAGGAAAATATTTTCAACTTTATAGCACTTTCGGTATACAGGGTGTTGATATCAACTTTCTTATTTTAAATGGAATGGTATAATTTTTATCGGTCTAATGAATTTAACGAGTCATTTGCAACTAGTTTATATGAAGGTTCCCTATCCCTAAACTGGACCGTTTTTGAGATATTTTCATTTTCGTTTCGATTTTTTGACATTTGCACTCTTCCAAACAAAATCAAATATTTCATGAGATAGCAGATATTTAATGGTTCTACTAAAGTCGATGTAAATACAAGGACGTAGCTATAAGCTGTTATAGCAATAATCACTGAATCACATACACGGTGTTCAAAAATGTGTCCCTAATGTGGATACCTTTAAGCTAACAAAACTTTTTTCTTTCAAATGGAACATGGTATTTTTTACTACAGCATTGAATGCAGCGCAAAATTCTACATCGATTGATATTAGGGTTTGGTATACCTATTCTTAATAGTTTTTGAAATATTAGCATTTCTTGCAAAAAAATTGCTGAAAATATGCCTAAATTCCAAGTTTCAAACAAATAAAATGAGTTTTTTCCTACAAAACACTCTTAATATATATAGCTTTTGAATAAGTTCGGCGTTTGTTGAATATTTTTTTATCATCACTCCATCTTTTTATTATATATTATGTATGTTAATTTTTTGCGATCTCCGTTTCTGATTTCCTCTCTTCTTTTATCAAACGTCGAATATTACAACTAGTTTGTTTCTTCCTTGGTTCCATTATGTAAGTATTTTAGATATAACACTTACACAGGAAGATATAACCGTATGAGGATACACTATAGTAATAATTGACCTGAGACACGGGAATTTTCCTGGGGAACTACTCCCTCGAATACATGTTTTTTGTTAACTTATTATTAGAATAAACTAAAAATACACTTTTTTAATTTGTGTAGTTTATGTACTATGCTACAAAACTAGAAAATGTCATTGTAATATTTAGTGCTTTAATATGCTATTATCATGCTCTGAAACCTGATTTAAATTAACTAAATTAGTTTAAATATTAGTTTTATTGTTAAAGAACAATTAAACTAAAATAATCAACCGTACATTGAAATGATCATCATTTGCAGCGCATGCAAAAGTATAGAATAAAAAAAAAGTAAGCGTGTCTACGGTAAGAACATTTTATTAAATGGTACTGCATTAATAATCGGCTTCAATATATAATTAAAGAACGCATTACAGTATCTATCATACGCTGGTTTTACTTGGGCGAAATATTCTGCCGAATTTTCATCGATGTACTCATTAACGTCACCTAAAAATAAAATAATACCATAGTTAAGTTGGTACCTATGTAATATCACAGGATTAGAGTAAAACATTTAAACAAAACGCGCTGGCTCTTAGATATAGGATAGACAAACAGCGGGTAAATAAAATTGTTACATAACGCCATTTTAATGCACGAAGTGCCAAACCCTACCAAATATTATTGTCGGTGAATACTGGTTATTATGTGTTTAATTCACTCTTTTGCTCGCATATTTATTTCTATTTTGTTACACATATACCGGGTGTCCAGCCTAAGATGCAACGGTCCATAGCCGATTTATTATTGTTTTTTTGGAACAATGTTTCAAATAAATGTTGCCTCGAATCATATTCTACACATTTTAAAATTAGTTTCAGCAAAGGCGGACTTCCGGTTGTACCGGAAGTAGACACTAACTTTATTATTTTAAATGGAACACCCTATATATTATTGTATTTTTGGATTCCCTGTTAAATTTAAATAACAATACGTTAGGCATACATTGGGGCTAAGTTGTACCGTTTCCGAATTACATGACGTTTTTCGAATAAAATGACATTTGCAATGTGTGCGGTGTTTGGAAATATCTCCGGAAATAGGAAAGTTAGAAAGATGCGGTTTTCAGTTTTCGCTTCATCATGAAACAGCACACGTCTTTTATTTTAAAATTGTTGCGTTTAAATTACGGAATTATTAAAAAGGCTTGAAGTGGCCTTTTAAATCCCACATGCGCGGTACGCGTTGAAAACGATGCAGTCGCAACGAATGCAAGACGTTAACTGGGGACACGACATTGCGTGCCCCGAAGCGACCGTATAAGCGCATCTAGCGAAGATAAACGGAGCCGTCCGATTCATACGCCCTACATCGGAAAGAGTGCCCCGGAACATAGTTCGCTTCGGATAGCGTTCGCATATACGCTAGCGTCTACGGTGCGGAAGGAAACTTTGATACCATCGTTATAAAAATAAGTAAAAATAATAAAATAATAAAATAAAATAATGCACTGAATTATATGCGAATTTCTTTCTGTGTTTATCTTGGTGGTTGGGTGGGCACGTGCCCTTGTGCCCTTTAGTACCAGCCGCCACTGGATTGCATTAATAATCGAAGATTTGTGGAGCTCAGACTCGCATTTAGTTTGGTAAACATGGTACAGTTAGAGCGCAAATGCCTGCTTTTATACGTTCTTCCGATTGGATTTTCTCGATTTACGATTATAGGGGAAGGTGGGGCAAGATGGGAACATTAAGCTTTAGAACACTGCATCAGGATTGCAAATTGATATACAAGGTTCTAAGTACGCTTGTTGTAATCTTTAAACATTTATCTGCTGATGGATGAATTTACAATTTTTCGATGGGTACTCTTGATGTTGTGAGAAAGTTTTGAAAAGAAATGTGTAAATACACCATCTTGCCCCACCATGGGGGCAAGAAGGGATTCCAGTTAAGAATGGGTCGTACCATGAATATAGGTAATAGGTAAAAAAAGAGATTCTTAAAATATTCTTAAAAACATGCAGGAACAAAGCTTAAACTCTTTAGAGCGGAACTACTTAAAATAAAAAAGAATACAATAACGATAAGAATATTAAACTTAATCTTCACAATTGAGACAATAGAAGACGAACTCATCCACGTTATTCGCACAGCCTCCATGTACCCAACTTCACCATCCATTGCTCTGTATCAATACTTCCCCTTACAATACTAACATTGAGCGTCATCTTCCTCAACAGGAGAACTTGATTATTTCCTTGACGTTTTCTAAAAATCTATCTCTTTGCTTTCCTTACAAAATTCGGCTTCTTGATCTCTTCTGTTTTCTTCTTTGCCATTTTTTTTTTCCTTTAACTCTCCCTCAGCACTTCTAGTTGTCTTAGGGATTCTCCAGACTTCTATTTTCTTGTAGCAGATGTTTATACGTAGTGCCTGTGAGAATTGTTGTCTTTCCCTTGTTACGCTTTGATTGAACCTGTACTTTATTCATAACATGAAAAATAGGCATTATGTCTTCGAGAAAGCATAATGGCATATCCAGGCATAACGAACCACACTGAAGAGTGAGATAATGATGTCCCCATGTTCGCCCCATACCAATAGCCCCATCTTGCCCCTTTGGGACATTTTCTGGTTATGTTATAATAACATATTAAATATTTGAAATAAACAAATAACATACTATAGAAAATACATGCAATACATGTCAATTAATAAGCACAAAAAAAGTGTAGTTGTAAATAATTTATTTATGCTTCCGATACTGGCCGTTGAACTCACCATCAAAATAATAACGAAATTCTGGAAATTGCGAAGTTCACGCACAAACAGCAATAACTTTGTTATTACGACTAGTAAAGTTTCCTACATTACAAGAAATATAAAACAGCACTTGTCAATATTACGACTGCTATTATTTGACAGATGCTTACTGCCGTTTTGCAGATAAGACGATGTCCCCATCATGCCTCGTGGCCCCATCTTGCCCCACCCTGCCCTAATTGGTAAGAGCGATTCGATTCTTAAAACTTAAGT
Organism: Protaetia brevitarsis; assembly: GCA_004143645.1. NCBI lineage: Eukaryota > Metazoa > Arthropoda > Insecta > Coleoptera > Scarabaeidae > Protaetia > Protaetia brevitarsis. The sequence goes on along the minus strand of RXPK01000196.1, from coordinate 2,149,470 downwards.
AAAATTCGATTGTGTTTAACTAAATAGCTGTATAGTGTGATTCGACTGACCGTCCAGTCTTCGATTTTACTAATGCAAGCCTGCAACAACTGAATTAATAAAATTTCCTGTAGATCGGAATGATCAGATATCTTATGAGTCTATTACTACGCTACAGTCTTAAAAAAAGGATATCACTCTCTTTGTATACACATACATTATTTTTAATTAATACACTAAACTTAAATGACGTATAAAAATTTGAACTACTTTAATGGTAGATACTTCCTAAGCACGCAGCGTACGGCAACAGCAACTGCTGCTGCGGATAATACTAGTGTAATGTTGTAGTATTGTCGTCTACTGCTATCGTATGTGTTGTCGAGCTGCGCAAATCTACCTTGGGGTATGAGCTTCAGCAGCAGTATCATCCAGCCGTGCATCATATCCCAATAAACACCTAACTTCCTCTGGACGTCTAGTTTTAATCCGAACAAGGTACAAACGTCCATGGACATAATTTGTATGATGGTTTTCCAGTATTTGCTTTACAACGGGCGTCCACAAGCGGACATGTATTATATGGTCCTATGAAATACTAAAAGTGAGCTCCTTTGAAATCAAATTATTTGTTGTTCGTAGAAACATTTATTAACAGATATTTTTATTTTTAAATTTTATATACTTACATAGTGTTGATTACCTCTATTACATTTGAAGAGCAGGAGCAGTTTGGTTACACTTTTGAGACATAGGGCGCATGCGCTTGGGGCCAGTCATGTGATGTACCGACGAAATTGCAGTTTCCCAAAGTTCGTTGGGGTAGGCGTTTTTACTACGTAATTGTTTTGTTATAAATGTGTATTGTGGGTGTGTACTTTTTAACTCTTATAGCTGTTTTTGAAGGTAAAAGAATTATCTTGGCTGTGAGGTACAACCGACTATAATTTCGTTACGGGAGTTCTAAGTAAGTTAATCACTAACCAATATGCATACCAATTTAGTTATTATGGGCGTAAGCAGAAGCAGCCCTTTAATAAATTACATTTAAATCGGCTTGTTTTAGGTCATAAATAATCTATATCTGGTTGTTTTGTTTATTGGTGTTTTAGAAGCGGGACTTGCCTCTTTTAAAGAGAAACCACTGTCGGACTTGGAAAAGTCTGTATTTAAATGGCTGAAAAGGGCAAAGGAGCGAAAAAATTAGTAATAATTATTTGTACGTAGAGTTTATACTGTTGTTTTCTTCATTGTTCTAAATAAATGAAGAAAAGAAGAACATTACGAGTGTTTTTATTACTTATTATTATAAGTAGGGTCCCTCTATTTATATGTAGTAAAAAGTAGTCAAATATGCAACATAAAGACAAAAATATAAAGTAAATGGCTTTTAATTAATTGGAAATCATGATTTCTACCGATGTAAAACTAACCGTGGTTTATTTTAGGAGGTAAATAATGTAAAAAGGAGTGGTGGTCCATAAATACTAAGTTTAACATAAAAGAAAACAATAATAAAAGTAAAGTTAGTATAGAATAACTCGAATAAACAACTATCGCATAGTCCACTAAAATAACGAATAAGCGTCTTATTAGATGTACTACAAATTATTTAACGAAATAATCACAAAAAAAGTTAATATTTCTCGAAAACTAACTCTTAATTTGCACTATTATTCACAATGCATTTCAAAATTCTCTTTGGTAAAATTGTAACGTTTATCGCTCAATAAAGTGTTTTATTTTGAAAATGATGTTTCGACATCTACATATGCGACAGGCGCAAATTTAAAAGAACTTACAGCATTTTCGACTTACTGCACCTTTATCCACTGATTGTATTTCCCGCCTATTTTAATATATATTAGTAAGGGAGATAAATATACTCCACGCGTAAAGTACAATAAGTCGAAAACGCTATTATTGTTAGTGCAATAAGCTCAACCATCTAAACAGCAATTGCGTTGTCTCCGTGAAATACTTTTTTTTCTGAAACAGCTAGACCAGGATTCTTTTCTAGATATATTTTATTTTATTTTTGTTTTTCAACAGATTTTATTTTACGCTGGGCATTTACTTTTCTTGGGTTTCCAATCGATCAACTAACTTCAAACTCGATGCTCTTCGCGATTTTATAGATTGTATTCACTTTATTTTGAACTAACACCTTCAGAAAAGGAAAATTCGATCCTATTCTTCCTTTAGGCTATTAAAAAAAAATAAATAAAAACGTTTTTCCCCGAAATAGGTTCAAAATATGCAAATGTTTCAAATATGTAATATAAAATTTAGACCATAGCACCTAGGAGGTTTTATTTGGGTGAAAAATTATCATACATTTAGGTAATAGAATATGCAATTGCATAGGAATCCGGGTTTTAGTCATAAGCATTCAATGGACGTCCAAATAATAGGTCCAGGGAACGTTTATGTAGGAACCTTCGTTGGACACCAAATGAACAAATCCACTGGACACTCTAAAAGGTATGTCCATTGGACGTTGGAAATTAATTATAACGTCCAAAACTGTGCCAAGCGCACGTCTACTGAACGTCCATTGATTACTTATGTCCGTTCTAGGACATCCATTGGACCAGTTCTATGTACAGGGTGGGCAACTTTCGATGTTTTTATAGGGTACAGACCAAACGGTAATAGATATAAGAAAAGTAAGCAGAAGGTTACGATCTCTTTTTTTGAGTTTGGCTTAGTGATCCAAACAGATTGCAGCTAACTTGTTTAGTTCTCGATATACCGGGCGTTTTTCAAAATCAGCCATTTTCTTTCAATCGTTATAAGTCCGATACCATAATATATAGAGGAAATATGTTCAGATATATTTTATGTTGTTTTTTATGAGGAATACACTGGCATGCTTGTTTCTTTTTTAAATTTATTATTATACGAATTATTTGCAAAAGTTATTTTTTTTTAAATGGAACACCCTGTATATTTTTAGGTAATTGAGTTGCATTTCTTTCCCGCTATATTAGTAGGCGTGTGTCATTAAACATTGACGTTAATTTTATTTAATACCTTCGTTGCACTTCAGTCTTCAGTCACTATCCTAAACATTCACTTGAGATGACGTATGAAAATTACGAAAAATATGATATGCTAGAGTGCTTTATTCAGCATAATAATAATGCTGATGCGGCAGCTGAAACATACTTTAACCGTTTTCCAGAGAGAAGACAGCCGCATAAAAATATTTTTGCAAGACTAAAAGAAAATCTTATTAATTTTGGTTCGTTCAAGCGACAAAGACCAAAAAAATTATAACATTGAAGACTCGGAGAACACTACTGTTAGTGTTATTAGCGCTGTAGTTGCCAATCCTTCTGTATCGAGCCGACAAAGTGAGAGTGGAATTTCTCGACGGAGAGCTTTAAACATTTTAAAGAGGCATAAATATCGACCATAGAGATTCAGAAAACAACAACATTTGCAACCAAATGATCAAGAGCGTCGCATGCAGTTTTGTAATTGGTATATAACGAAACTACAAGAAAATCTACGCTTCTATGAAAAAATTATATGGACAGATGAAGCCCATATTAGTAGTGCCGGAATATTTAATCGACACAACGAACACTGGTGGTCTGATGAAAACCCACATTGTGTCGTTAACGTAAGACAACAGGGACGATTTGGATTTAATGTTTGGTGTGCCTTGACATCCAATGGTATTCTAGACTATATCATATATAATAATAATCTTGATGGTATACTTTATCGCAAATTATAAACGAGCACGTAATTGAACAGCATTTGGACAATTTACCATTAAATGACGTTGGGCGTATATTCTTTCAGCACGATGGTGCACCACCTCACAACACTAGGACGGTAACAGAATTATTAAATGCAAATTTTGGTAATAATTGGATAGGCACTAACGGACCCGTGCGGTGGCCACCTCGCTCACCAGACTTAACGCCGCTAGATTTTTTCTTGGGGACACATTAAGGGTAAATTATATAAAAAGATTAGTAATGATGTGGATGACTTAAGAGATAATTTCATTGAGATAATTAATGGCATACCTATATTAATATTTTTAACGCAATTCAAAGTGTTGCCAAAAGATGCAATCTATGTGTTGCCAATAATGGAGACCAATTTGAGTATTGGCTCTAAAACTTTAATTGGTTTTGCGTTTTATTGTATACATTTGCTCGCTCTTCGTTTATGTGCTATTGTTTAAATGAATAAAGTATTCCATATCATAATTCTCATAGTTTATATGTGTTTGTAGGTATATAGATAATATGACTATGCTTGCACTAAATAATTAATGTCAATGATTAATGACACACGCCTACTACGTTCGGTGTAAGACACTTTGTGACGAAAATAGATTTTTTTAATTGCGATGTATTAGAGAGTTAGATATATATTAAACTATATATAGATATATAGCGGGAAAAAATGCAACTCCAATTACCTAAAAATATACAGGGTGTTCCATTTAAAAAAAAATAACTTTTGCAAATAATTCGTATAATAATAAATTTAAAAAAAGAACAAGCATGCCAGTGTATTCCTCATAAAAACAACAAAATATATCTGAACATATTTCCTCTATATATTATGGTATCGGACTTATAACGATTGAAAGAAAATGGCTGATTTTTGAAAAAACGCCGGTATATCGAGAACTAAACAAGTAGCTGCAATCTGTTGGATCACTAAGCCAAACTCAAAAAAAAAGATCGTAACCTTCTGCTTACTTTTCTTATATCTATTACCGTTTGGTCTGTACCCTATAAAAACATCGAAATTTGCCCACCCTGTACAGAAGTGGTAGTTACTTGGAAGTCCATAGAACAAACCAGCGTTTGTTCTATGGACTTCCTGGGATACTTGACGTACGCCCGCGCAGAATGAACCGACATCTAAATGTCTAATCTTTGTCTGTGAACTATAGCTATACTCACATATATATGTGGACTTGATATTTTCAAAATAAAAGTAACCACGTTCACAACTCATATCAACTGTGGAATCAAACCAGTCCATGTATAGATCGTCGCCTTTTCTGTAAAAACGAAGACGGCTATTGTATTTCATTTTAACGCCAACTGAAATAGTTAAGATTCGAGGAATATGACTTCGTATGCATGTCGAGGATACTCACTAAATGTCATGTTATGTTTACCGTGTCCATACACCGGAATATGCAGAATTTCACCTTTGGTAATGGTGTAATTTTGTGCAATGCCTTCTATTTTATCGGCAATCCCCACAAAACTCACTCTACGTTTTACCAAATCTATACTGTAATAAGTTATGCATCTCTAAGTAGGTAATGACGTTCTCAATAAAAAAAAATCACTGAATTAACACATCTCTAATTAGATATTAATCTTTTTTATTACATCTACTATTTCTTAATTAATTTAACTTTAAATACTTACGACATCTCAGTAATTGCAACCTTATTCCAGTCGTCTGATTGCACATCATATATAACATAGCTCAGAGAAACAGTGTCGAATGGCGCATTTCGATATACCATTGGTGTAACGGGCGGTATGTTGTACAAAATATCTCCTAGAAAGAAAATTGGTCAGCTTAACTACTCAGTAATCACATAAAATGATAATGTACAATATACTGCTTAACTAATGTCGTACCCTACAAGTTATTCCGACCGCGAAAATCTCAAGAGTTCCATTTTACTTTAAATATTACTTCTTTGGGTTGTTTAATTAAAGTAATAGTTTAGCGTTAGTTCATTTATTTTATTCCGTTTTAAGCATCCAGGTGGTGTTTATTTCAATAGAGTAGACAATAGGTACTACAGATTAGTTCTAGCATTTCCATTGCGTTATTGTATCACATACAAAAGTTTAAGTACCGGATGTAAAAATATGTTTGCGATATGTAACCAGTTCACATAAGTTCACTTTTTTGTTCCATTTCACCCCCATTTTGTTTTTAAATTTCGTTTGTTCTCTTGATCTCTTGTTTGTGAATCTTGGTTTACGTGTACGGTGTATTAGCCACACATTTTATTATTATTATTTTCATAGACAGTTTTACATACGTTTTTGTGTTCAGTTTTAAGTGATCATTCGTAAGTATTTTAATATAATCAATTGTACACTTAAATGTCAAAAATACTCACAACTATGGGACTAATAACACCACATACTATGAAAAGGTGTTTTAAAGTACGAAGTGCACTTCAATGTTTACAGTAAAAAGTATCCGAGAGATCAACATTTGATTTTTTGTTTTTATTAAAGGTTGTAATGTAGCAATACATCATAGCAATCATTGGTGATGCTTGATGATGGAACCAGAGGAATTTGGATCAACTACCTGCATTGGTTACAATCGTTGGCATACTCCCAACTGCAAGAATAGTGCGAGACATAATTACAATTTAAGTTTTTTCGCAAAATTGGTTGCGATACGTTTGTGGATATTTAATATGAAAATGTTTAAATGTTCATAATTGTGATGTTTGTGAAGCATTTTCCCAGCAACACGATCAGTTAGACGATTCAACGTTATTTTGCCATTTAAAGGCATATGAACATGCGAATAAGCAGAAATTTGGAAAATTAAAAACACCTTTCTTTTATGTCATATTAGAGAAAATATTTTTTAATAATTTTGAATTAGTGTCACCACAACTGAAGTGTTTGGAAAAATTCATAGCACAGTTCAGTTCTATTAATTTTGAACATCCATGTCAAGAATGCGATTATTTTACACATTTAAGTTTCTAATTTCAAAGATGTTGGGTTTCAGGGTACACATAAACATTAAATAGAAGCACGTGTGAAATCGGCAGAAAAAGCTTGACAAAATGGAGTGACAAAGCCATATAACTTCATAAAGTTGTCAATTATATCAATATGTAAATAACTTTCGACTTGCTACCTTTCGTTGCTGGAATAAATTGTTGACCAGTACATTTGTATGTAATCTCTAATGAAAACTTTCTGTTTGTAATATTTTTCATTGTCTATATTGTAGGCATAGCAAATATAAACTATTCACTACTTATGTCTTTCAATATTAACCTGTTTACTCTTACCTGGAAATTAACTGGCATGTATTGCTGTTATAATAAAAGCTTTCTAATCCAGACAATGCATATTTTTTCTGAGAAGCCAGACTTAATAAAATTCACATTATTTTGTAAAAATATTGGAGAACGGCGTTTCCATATGATAGATAATTTCTTTTAGTTAATTATATAATTAAATTGACGCATAGAAAAATTTAACAGATCGGTATTTTTCAATAGATTAAGTGCTATCAACTAGGTATAACACTAAATTTCAAATCAAAAATGCCACTATAAATAAAGTTGCTTATTTTATGCAATTTTATAATTTTGAATATATAGGAAATTTTGCGATCAGGTAAATAAATTCACTTCTACACTTTTATAATGTTTACTTATAGTTGCGTTATCATTATAGATTATAGTATCAATAATAACGAAATGTCAAGTTATTAAAACATTTCTGCAAAAAAAATTGGTCATATGCACATTCCATGTTTATAATTCGCAGCTAATATTCTTACACCGACTTTTTCTCTTGCATCTACTAAATTTTGACTCATTCAATAATAAATATATGATATAACTCTGACATAACCTCCGCTATAAAGCATAGAGATCAATTTTTTAAATTTTCCTACATTTTTCCGGTAGACACATAGGATGCGCGTGGCCGTGCACTCCGTAGCATCAATGTGATCAAGGTCATTAAAATAGGACGAAGAATTTCATTCATAAAAACGGGTTCTGTCATTACTGATATATTTCTATACTGTGACGATGCCGTGAAACCCCAGTCGAATGATTCGGTTGACATACGGCAACCGCTTAAGGATTTTTCGTGCCGTATTGTATGTAATTATGCATTTGAAGTAATGTTTTACCAGACTACACGGAAAAAGCAATAAAATCGGATCGGATAAAATTCGTATCGTACGAAAGAGGCCTAACACTCGTAAACGGACGCGCACTAACTAAATATTTCGAGACGATTTGCAAGTTACTTACTGTGTTATTTCAACCAAGTGGTAATCAAAATAGAAAATATATTAAAAGAAAAATAAAGTATGTATGCATTCACAAATCCTAAATAGATTTATTTACCTATCCTTTTTATAAAAGTTGTCTTTCTGTTTGTAGATCAAAGGCATAGATAAAAATATACAATAAGCATTTCCGTGGCTCGGAACAAACAACTGCAGGCTTGATTTTTAAGACAATAGGCTTTCTAGATCTCATAAAGCGCGTGGGTAGTTGGCTAAAGAGTCCAAGCAGTGGAAAAATAATATATTGAATGGTTAATCAATTTATCAATGCTCTAGTATGTACTTTAATACTTTCAGAACGTGGGCAATCTTAAACATATTTAATTTTAGCGTTTCAATATGTAATTTGTTTTATTTCATATGTGTCTCCTTTACATGGTCTATTTTATAACAGTAGTTGCACGATTTTTTATTTCACTCTTTTTTTTTACTAATCTTTACTGCTATTAATTGTAAATATTTCTTCCTTATTTTTTTTATATAATTTATTGACGTAAGGTAAAGTCAGGTAAGTGTGTAGTAAAACTTGCATAGTGTGAAGAAAATGTAACACTGTTCACATAATAAGACATTTTGATAAATTTTACACATAGAAGTACGTAATATATGCCCAGTTGTAAGCCTTCAATAGATACGCCTTTTATAATTATCAAACCGTTGATAACTAGAAAAAAAAGAAATTCTAAACACTGCCAATACTACACACTTACCCAGCAAAATGGGGCAAGTGTGTAATCGTTTCGCATTTTATATATTAATAGCATTATCCTTTAGTTCGGCCAAGAGTGTAATACTAAACTGATGCCTGTTTAATAAGGTATGATATATTCACAAGATATTCAAGTTATTACACGTTAGGAGATGCGAACTTTTGTTTGTAAAACTAGTGTTATAATGTGTATGAACCACACTGTATGTGCATCGTATATGTTCTTAGAGTATTTCTTTTGTTAATCGTTTCTTGTATATATAGTATACGTTTGCCTGTTTTTACAATAAAAAGCGTATGTGCATTCACCATTGAGATCTTGAGTTATTCACACCTAAATATATACCCTAAATTATTACAATTGGCGACGAGTGATTAGTGGAAGTAAATAGAAATGTCGATCGGAAAAATCAACGAATTTCAGTTAGGTCACAAGAACTGGAATACGTACATTGCACGTGTGAATCAATATTTTATAGTAAACGATATTGAAGATGATGCAAAGGTGCCTATTTTAATTACATTAGTCGGAGATGAAACCTACGAACTTATGGTTGATTTATGTGATCAACTCTTCAGAAAATTCTAATGCTGACGCACTGTCTAGGTTGCCACTACCCGAGACTAATTCACTTAATAATGATTTAGGACATATATTCCACATTCAAGAAGGGTTACCAATTACATATAAACAAATCGCAAATGAAACAAGGAAAGATGCAATTTTGAATAAAATTGTTGGTTATTGTTTACATGATGGCAAATAGTAAGGCGAATTCTCATCCTGAAAACAGTTATTTGTCTAAGAAAGACCAATACATTTACAGCACGGATGTTTTGTTATTATACCTACAAATTACGCGAACTTATTTAGGACGATTTACACGATTCGCATTGGGTACTAACAAAATGAATCGATTGCGCGATCATATTTTTGGTGGCGTCATTAGATAGTGACATCGTGAATACTTGTGCTAAGTGCAGTACATGTAATAGTTTTAAAACGAATCCACCAAAATACAGTACACCATGGCCAAGACCGAATAAGGTTTGGTCACGTTTACATATTCATTTTCTAGGGCCAATATATGTTTGAAATTTTTTGTTGTCACTGATGCCACATCTAAATGGCTCGAGGTATTCAAAATGTCTAAAACAACTGCGTCTGACGTAATTAACATATTACGTAGATTGTTTTCAACCTTTGGCATACCTGAAACTATTGTATGTGACAATGGACCGCCTTTCACGAGTTACGATTTTAAAAATTTTCTTGCAAAGAATGGGGTACGTTTAATTTTTTCGCCACGTATCATCCGTCTAGCAACGGTGCTGCAGAAATTAACGTTATAAACTATCAAATTAGCTATCAAAAAGGCATAATAAGGACGGGAAAGACCTTGATAGAGCCTTATGTCAATTTTTGTTTAATTATCGTAATTCAGAACACGCTACTACTCAAGCTACGCCAGCTAAACTAATGTTTGGTCGTAATTTAAGATCAAAATTTGATTTGTTAATACCGCATACTAGCCAGATTTCTGAAAACAAATTGAACTAGACAAACGTAAGGAGAAGGAATTTACAGTGGGAGATAACGTTTTGGCTAAAGATTTTGCTAATTCCTCTTGGACTCCGGGAACAATAATTAGTAAGGAGGGTAATGTTCTGTATGATGTTCAAGCAGAGGAGAACAAGATTTTGCGACGTCATGCAAATCAATTAATATCAACTCCAAAAGTTGACAAACGCCGTTCTTGTCCTCTTGCTGTTTTTACCAGCTCTTGTAGTAAGGAAGGTACAGAGGAATCGAGTAATAAAGAAACAGAAGCAGTTCAAGAATCAGAGATTGATATTCCAACTACATCCGATTCCACTTTTCCTTCCAGTCGTTATAATTTAAGACCTAGGAATAAGAATTAGTTTTAAGATATTGGTTTGTTTGTAATATTAATTTTCAAATTTGCTAAAATGTGTAAAATTTTTAAGTTCACAATTATGGAAGGGGGTGTTATAATGTGTATGAACCACACTGTATGTGCATCGTATATGTTCTTAGAGTATTTCTTTTGTTAATCGTTTCTTGTATATATAGTATACGTTTACCTGTTTTTACAATAAAAAGCGTATGTGCATTCACCATTGAGATCTTGAGTTATTCACACCTAAATATATACCCTAAATTATTACAACTAGTATGAAGTTTAGTACATTAGTATTATAACAAGAGGACGTCCGTATTTCAATTTCAAAAATAAATATAAACAAACTACACACTTGTCCCGGTTACACACTTACTTTACCCTAAATAAATGTTTTATCATCCTTAAATAATATGCTTAATTTAATTTGTTGATTTTAAATTTATATTTAACTATTTGTCAAATTTTATTATTATTTTCATTGCGATATGGTGCATTCATGCTCCTTTGGTATTTCTTAGCTTGCCTGACGATGTCCACATAGGACGAAACCGGTAGCGTAGAATTAAAGAATTTATTAGGAAACAGACCTTTTATTTTAACTCCACCTAGTACTATTTTCATCCAATATCTGTCAGGCAGTATTTCTATGATATACGCATACGATTGGCGTAGAATATTGATCAAAGGTTGCACATATGTAATGACACTTACCTTTAGCAATGATAGGAATCACTTCATTTGCTGTCTCTACCAAGCACTTATTCAATTTCGGATCCGATAGGGAACATTTAGGAATGTACGAGGCTGAAACCATAGTATAATTAGAATTAATACTTAAAAAGTGAAGTTTTTAGCTTGTGTTTAGGAAACAGTAATTTATATTAGAGTTAAAAACAAGAAATTAACACTTTTAATTGTAATTTAGATAAAAGCTTTGCCTAAAACCATTCCACCACTATTAATCAAAGGCCTCAGAAAATTGTAAGAAATGGAACGCTTGCTTTAAATATTATAGTCAATTGCCCTAGTTGCATAAATTGACCAGTTGGAAGTAATAATGCTATCGAAATAGGATTATATGCAGTATAGGATTATCAGAAAATCATTGAAACAGAGAATATATAAAAAAATTATCAAATGGCAGTTAATGTACTGACATGCGTTATTTGCTTATGTAAGAAATCACTTCTTTTTGATAATTAATACTAAAAATAGTCAAAAAAAACTGTTACTTCCTCCATCTAGTAAGAAAATAGTTTAGTTTCCCAAATTTCCTTATATCTAGAACTTTGTCAAGCGATTTTATTTAAACGCTAAAACACAATTTTATTTTCATAAAATGCGCGAGTTGATCAAAAATAGTTTTTTTATTTTCAATCAATAGTAAAACAAATATAGTTTCCCACGCTGCTGGTCACCATCCCTCATCCTCGCCACGGGAGCTACAATCTCGGGCTAACGGTGTTGAGGGCCTCTAGCATTTTGAATATTGCGGTCGAGTTTATGGGGTCAACTTAGACATTTTTCTTCAGCAATTGTTTTAGGTTCATTTTGAATTTGTTGTACGGATATTCTCTTATGTATTTGGGTATTTTGTTGTACATGTCTATTGCTGTTGTTGTTAGTGTCTGACTATACTTATGGTAGCTATATTTTTCGCTTCTCAAGTGCGATATTCTACGAGTTCTGTAATTGTGTATTTCTCTATTTGTTTGTAATTTTAAATTAATTTTGATCTCATTATTTCTTATTTTGTGTAAAAATAATATATTATTTAAGTTTATTATTTCTTGTATGTTTAATTCCTTTGTCTTTTCATAAATAGATGTTGTTGGCGTTCTATAATGTAACTTGTATATTATTTTTAGCACTTTATTTTGCTGTCTTTGTATCTTGGATAGGTTCCTTTTTGACGTATTTCCCCAAATGCTTATTAGATAACTATTTTTGGCGGTAAATAGAGCATGATATAGTGGTTTTTTATAAGCGAACGGTATTATGTGCTTAATTTTATTCAAAGCTGCAATAGTTTTCGTATTTTGTTCAATCAATTCTGTATATGTTTATCCATTTCATAGTGTTTGTAGTTGTTAATCCTAAGTATGTTGTTTCAGTCACCTCTTTTAGTTTCTGATTATTTATTTCTATATTTACTTCCTGCTTGTCTTTTTTATTGCTATATATCATATACACAGTGTTTTGTTTCATTGATGGTAAGTAAATTATTGAAACACCATTCTTCTAAAATGTTAATATCTTTTTTGATAATAGTTTCCATATTTTTGGTACTGTGTCCAGAATAAAGTATGCAGGTGTCATCTGCGTAGGCGTATAGCTTTCCGTGAAAAGGTTGTTCAAAAAGATCGTTCACGTAAAGTGTATAGAGGACTGGTGGTAGATTTCCTCCTTGTGGTAATCCAAAATCGGCAGACATCGAATCACTCACGCAGTTGTTTACTTTTGTCATTTGTTGCCTGTTGAAAATATAAGACTTTATGATGTTTAATTCCTTTTCTTCAAAACCGTAATGCTGGAGTTTTTCTATTAATTTTTTTTTTGATACAGCATCAAAAGCCTTCTTCATATCAATATACACTACTATTACTGTTTTTTATGATCTAGTTCTTTTTGGATACTGCTTGTTAGGTCGTACGCCGCCGATATTGTACTTGATTTTGGTTGAAATGTGTATTGATTGTAATTTATTATGTCATTTTCTTTTACGTGTTTCATTATTTGTTGGTGAGTTATTTTTTCCAGTACCTTATTTATTGTCGATAGCAAAGATATGGGCCTATAATTTTCTGGGTTACTGTCATCGTTCTTTTTATGTATGGGTATTATTATTGTTTTCTTTAAGTAATCTGGGTAGGTACCTTCGTGCAGTGTTTTATTAATGAGTATGCTTAAGATGGGTGCAAGTCTCTTCACATTTTGTTTTATTATACCGTTCGTGATTTTATCAAAGCCTGGTGCTTTGTTATTTTTCAAAGTTTTTATTGTTTTTATGACTTCTTCTTCTGTGGTGTCTTGGAACGTGATTGGTGGTATTTTCTTTCTTGTAATGGTGGTTCGGGGTACTTTGTTGTGATTTCCTAGGTGTTTAAGGGCTAATTTTTTTCCAATTGTAGCGAAATATTTGTTGATTTCGTTTGCTATTTCTTTGGTCTGTGTTGTAATTGTTCCATCTTCTCTCGTTATTCTTTGGATTATTTTATTTGATTTTTGATTTTTGTTTATTTGTTCGTTTATTATTCTCCATATTTTACTTGTATCTCCATGATGTTTCTTCATTTGGGTTTGGAAATACTGATCTTTAGTCTCTTTAATGAGACGGATCGTATGCTGTTTTTGATGTCTGTATTCTGTCTTATAATTGTCGTTAAGCGGGTGTTGTTTTTGTTTTTTATACAGTCTGTTTCTCTTTTTTATTTGCGTTATAATGTTTTCGTCTATCCATGGGCAATTGTGTCTTCTTCGAATTTTTACGCTCTTCTGGTTTTTTTTCTATTATTATTTGTATGGTCTTCGACAAATCTTCTAGAGATGTTATATTTTTTGGTTCGATATTCTTTATTCCTATTGATATTTGCTTATAGTCGGTTTTCGTGTGTTGCCACTAGTTAATATCTCTGTTTTTGTGGTGGGTTATGATTGACTTTCATTAAAAGGGCCTTGTGATCCGATAAATCTGTTGGTACTCCTTTTATTTTTATGATTTCTTCTTTGGTATTTGTTATGACATGGTCTAATATAGAATTGTTTCCATTCGGGTTTATTCTCGTGCAGTGTTTTTTCGATCTGGCGTTCATTATTTTATAGTTCCTTTCTTCAAACATGTTATAATATTCTCATGTTACGCTGTTTCGTTCTATGATATTTATATTGAAGTCTCCTTTGAGTATATGCTTTCTTTTTCTATTTAAGATGTTATTCTTTAAAACGGTTTTGAAAGCTGCAAAATCTAGCTGTGGTGGTCTGTATATTAAAGTTAGTGTTATGTTTAATTGGTGTAAGTATACTGTTATTATCTCAACTTTATTTATGATTTTGTTCATTAGTATATCAAAATGTATATTTTTTCTTATGTATAGACCTATTCCACTTCCTCTTGTTCTTCGTGAAAAATATATGGCAGAATAGTTGTTTATATTATACAAATGTTCTTCAGAGGGGAAGAGCCATGTTTCTGTTATAGCTATTATTTCTGGTTGGTTGTATACGCTTGGGATTAACTCTATTTCTTGAAATTTTTTTTTTATGCTTCTTATATTGTGCATGTATATTTTGATTTTGTTTTGTACCTCTTATTGTTTGTGTTATTGTTGATTTAGTATTTTTATTGGAAGCTGTTTAAATCTTCCTCTTCTCTGATTCTTACTTTCTCGCTAGTGTCACTCTGTTTTACATATATTTTCCCGTCCCTTGTCCAGGCGTATTTAATTTTAAGTTCTTTTTTTCAATTTTCTTGCACAAAAAAATATTTTATTTGATTTTATGTTAATTGTTCATTTATATATATATTACATTGTTTCTTCCTTTTAAGTCGCAATCCAGTGTATTTATTTTCCCTATTTCTTTACATGCTTTAAGTATATCGTTTTTAATTTCTTTTGTATTTAGTTTTACTATAATTTGAGACTCATGTTTATTGCCCCTGTAGCATTCTTTTATACACGATTGGTCTCTTTTATTTTTAGCTTCTTTAATATTTTTTCGGCAATTTCTTTCGTATTTTCTTCTTTCTCCTGTTTGTCAATTCCATTTACTAATATATTGTTTTCAATTTTTTCTTTTTCAGTATTTTCAATGGTGTTCTCCATATTCTGTATCTTTTGCTTAAGATGTTTATTTTCTTTTTCTTGTTGCTTTAGTAATTTACGAATTTCTTCGTTTTCTTTTTGCATCTCGTCAAATTTGTTGGACATAAATCTAAGGCCTTTTCCATCTTTTCCAGTTTCTTAAAAATTGCATTATTTGTTATTTCTTCCTCGCTATCGCTAGTATCATCCACTTTTTTTTCTTGTTTTCGGTTTTGGCACTTTTTTAAGTATTCAAACTACTACGATTAAGGTAATTAAAACAAGAAACAGAGGAAAGGGAATAAGACACGCTTCACACCTAGGGGTCTTTCAAGGCGGCTTTACAACAATAGACCACGGAAAAGTAGAAGTTGTTAAAATATATTTTTAACTGTTAAAGTGTTTTTAAATGTTGTTAAAGAGCGGCGGTTGAAAAACTAATGCCGTCTTCTCTACATATATACTGTGTTGTATTTAAACAAAAACGGTTTTTTCTATACGTAATCAAATAATGAGCAATTTTATACAGAATATCACAAAAATTCTGTTGATTTCAAGAATGTGATTCTTGGTATTGTTTTGTATGTATAAATACCTTTATTTGTTGTTTAAGACAGAGCACTTTTTAAACACGTCTATACTAACTCGACTCGACGATACTAAATAGCGAAACACTTTGAAACTAACTTGCACTGCATTTTATTTTTATACATATTTATATTTGAAGAATAAATTAAGAAACTAAAATATCTAAATATGATTAGACAAAAATCTTACGCAAATCTGCTTTACGGCCACTAAGGCTTCTGAAAATTGCAAGAAAAAGTAGCAGGTTTACTTTAAACATTGTTATGGTTTCAAGAGCAAATTATAACTGTGGCCAGTTTTAACAATCAAAAATAAACGAGCAATTATGTCGAGAACACATCTGAGAAACGTTGACATTCGTTCACATTGCCAGGATTTACATCCCTGCTTGAGAAAAGTGTAAACAACAGTCTGCACTTGTCGCATGCATGGAAATCTTCGACATTCGGAATTAATGGCAATATTTCTCATGTGTATTCCTGGTTTAGCATTCGTAGAGTTTTATTTTTTAATGTTATAAAAAAAGATTTATTATTGCATTGTCTTTGTATGCTATTCATTCCATTATAATATTTGTTTTCATAATCCATATATTGTGGTAAACATACTAATTAGGTTTGTATTGATATCTTTTTACATTGTTCACTAAATTTGCATTTTTATTTGTTTTCGACTGTTTTAGTTTACTTTGCTTATTATATTTGCTTTTGCCTTATTAGTATTACCAGAGACAATACCAGACGTGCAATTAAGCCTACAAAACATTTCGGAATTTGCATATTTGTTTGTATATACATTTGTGCACTAAGAGCGCACTTTTGACCGTACGAATAACGTAATATGAATAAAAGAAGGATGAAAATACGGTTTCTATCAGTTAAGAAAGTCGAGAAATACGCATACTATTTCTGCTGGGCGATTGTGTGTCAGATATGCAATTCGATATAACAACCGCAATCCGTATGCTATCGCTGTCTAACGACAAGCACTCACCGTTATTCTCTACTTTGTCTAACTACTACAAAATGCTATTCTCACATCGATCTTTTCTATTTGAATCAATTCAATGAAGCCCTCATTCCGTACTACATAATATTTGATTTCCTTTTTCTTGGTTTTTAGGTCTTTAATATTAAAACATGAATGAATACGACGACGACGTTTCGCTTTATTAGAAAGCTTTTTCAAGTAGATATATAAATAAATGTAGAAATTGTAAATTATTAAACAAAAACTTTTTATTTACAATTTACAATTTCTACATTTATTTATATATCTACTTGAAAAAGCTTTCTAATAAAGCGAAACGTCGTCGTCGTATTCATTCATGTTTTAATATTAAAGACCTAAAAACCAAGAAAAAGGAAATCAAATATTATATATACATGGTCAAGATTTAAAGCTTTAAAATTCCGTACTACTGCTTTCGAAGTTACAAGTTTTATGGAATTCGTGGCGTAGTTGCTAGTTAGTTCACATCTTTCTTGCATGGAAGAATGAAGAATGCAATTTGTTTGATTTAGTCATAAAAGTAATAATAGAATAACTGCTATTAGATCACTTAACTTATCAGCTGATTCAGGTGTACTGCAAGGCAGTATTTTGGCTCCTACTGTTTTTAGTTTGTACAAATGATATGAGTAAGGTTCTAAACAATTTTGAAATAACTATGTACGCTGATGATGTTTTGACGTTATAAAAAAACCTAAAACTTCCAAAGGGGGGAGTATCGGTTTATTTTTACGTCAAAATTTGCAATAAATCGCGGTGAAATTAAAGTCTTTGTCTAAAATTGATTCAAAACTATTCCATTTTTATGTGGGAAATCATTGATGAAATATCTGCGTACATATAAACGCTCATTTAGTTTGGTTTGGTCCAAGTAAACTACGGGCCAAATTGGACGTACTTTGCACTCCAGCAAGCGCTCAACGGCTTTAGTGGCAGTCAGGATTCATTTCAGGGTATTTTCGTAGGAAAATCGTAAGGCTTGATCAGATAATTGTGGTTTTAAACACTATATAAAAAATGTGTGTAA
This sequence comes from Protaetia brevitarsis, assembly GCA_004143645.1. Classification (NCBI taxonomy): domain Eukaryota; kingdom Metazoa; phylum Arthropoda; class Insecta; order Coleoptera; family Scarabaeidae; genus Protaetia; species Protaetia brevitarsis. Next base: position 2,131,356 of record RXPK01000196.1, on the reverse strand, counting down.
CTGGGGTATATCTGAGTATTAAAATTTGGAAATAGTATTTATTGAAAGTCGTTGTAAAAACACTAGACTTACAAATACAAGAATGTTGTAAACCAAAACAAGCTTAAATCTTTGTTTAGTTCCCAAATGCTATGTTTTATGATCATTGAGACTCTTAGATCACAAGGTACGTATGATGGAATCAGTAAATACTATATAAAACAAATTATTTATTTACAAAAATACGTATTCGGACTTTCCTGGCATTTTAAAAGACTATAAAGTTAGGGAAATGTCAGATTAAAATTTAATTAATTTAAAAAAAAACAGCGCCCCATAAACAGCAAAAACCAAATTTAATAGAAAACGATCATCAATGTTATCGATATTTGTTAAGAATAACTATTCTATCACAGAGCAACTCAGTGATTTTCTTTATACAATCCTTAAATATAAAAATTCCTAAAATAACTAAACTAAACTGGCGGTTGATATAAATCTAACCCCAAATTAACGTATAGTGAAATAAATTATAATAATCTTATTTCTAATTAAATATTGAAATGAAACTAATTAATTATTTTCTGTTTTAAGTGAGGTATACTTAAATGAATACTAACTTGGCAGGGATATTCTAAGCCAGACGGAGATACAGTTCTCTAGGTACCGATTGGATATTCGGTTCGATGGGCCCCCAAATCGGTCAATGACATGGAATAGTATACTGGCCGGGAATCTTCGTAGGAAATTTTATAGGAAATTCTTGACAACTTTGCAAGTATTTAGTAAGGATTTAATTATTCAGGAGTTATATCGATACTTTTTTAGGTAAAAACTTCTTGGAACTTTGATATTTTTTTAAAGTGTGGCATAAAAATCGTTATAGGAATTTAATACAGCCGTTGTCTCTCGTGGCCACAGGCAGAATGAGGATTCAAACTAAATTTACCAGTAAACAGTCTTCGATTGTTATCGCTATCAGGTAGGCCAACTTCAATTTTGAAAGATACCGCTAACCGACACTAAGATACCGTTAATTTCTCTAGCTTGAGGGGAATACGGCAAAAGTTACCAAATAGGCATCCCGAAGAATGACAAATCTCTCCGAGTAAAATATAACAAGAACATAAAAATATACCAGGTAAGCTTGTCTATTAACATAGAAAATAAAGTTTACAATATAATTAAGGCAATACTTAACATCCATTATTAAAATTGTCCATTTTAATAGTTATTCTTAACAAATTCAAAATTCGCCTGTAAATTAGGCAACCAAATTTCAGCTTCACTTCTCAATTATTCCTTCTGGCTTTGAAACCTGTTCTAAATGACTATAAATTAGATTCCATACCTTTAATTCCATAGCACTATATTATAGAAAGTATCACTAAAGTATTTGAAAATTAATATTTTTGGATTATTCTTTGCTTCATTTTCTAGATTGTTCTAACAATTCTGAGAAATAAGAAAAGAAGAAATTATTAGAAAATTGGACACATGGGGTACTCCGTGACCCCCAGTCTAGGTAAGTCTCCCTCTTCGATTTCACATGCTCCCAGGTACAATGCCCTCGAGTTGCACAGTGCTGCGCAGTTTGAGAGGATGGATCTTTCATCCTGTTCCTCACAAAATCTGCATTCAGGATCTTTTTCCAATCCAAGCTTACTCAGGTGTCCTTTCAGTCTACAATGGCCTGAAAGTATTCCTGTTAATATGCGAACATTGTTGTTACTCAGGTTGATGCATTCTGTAAACCTCTTCTGGTTATTATTGTACAGCTACTTAACCCGCAAAAGGGTTCAGGCCCTACGAAAGGCATTCCAGCCCCTTTTTTGCGAGGTTATCGTTAATTTCGTTCCCTTGCACTCCTGTGGACCGAACCCACAGGAGGTTACTATTTCTTTGCCTAAGTCATTTAGTTTCCCTACACTGTTGAAAATATTACGGTGTTGGCGTTAATTTTGCTCTAGTCAAATATTTTAGTGTTGATTTTTCCAAACTTTGCCAGACGAGTTGACTACGCGTATTTAATAGAACAGAAATTACTAGAATTTCGTGTGAATTCTTTGTTCAGATATGAGGATTGACTATTTTTCTAGACATTTAGAAGCGTCAACCAATCAGAATTTTTCCCTCGGATAGAAATATAGAAACCCCACCTATTCTAATACAGTATTGCATTATACGCACCACCTGCATTGCACGTGTATCTGTTTTCGTGTTTGATTCTCCGTATTAACATATCCAAACAAACACCAAATGTGACAACTTGCAAAGTGTAACCTCGTGTTATTAAACGTTAATTCCAGTGGGCATAAAAATTCAACATGTTAAAGATGTATTGGAACATCTATTTACGGCAATTAGTTTAGACTTGAATCAAATAGCATAAACATTCACTTAATTTATAATGGTTCTCAAAAAATCATTTTAAAATTGGTACGTTTAGTTGAAACAAAACTTGTGAATGAGTGGTTTTGCATATTTATAATTGAGAAAACGTCTTAAAAGAGAATATTATAGCACTAAGAAATAGGAGTTGCATAGTAAAAAAGACGTTGTGTTAGAATGGTGTTAAAACCCCAATAGATCGTATTCATTAGTTAAACAGCTAGTAAATTTGTCTAGTCTAGATCAAATAAAATGTGACTAAAAGTATTTTATCATTCCACGTGTCAGTTGGACAAAAATAATCCCTTAGCAATAGACAATACTTGACTATCTTTGCTCGTCAAATTTAAACTTCTATAGTTCTCGACAAAATAACATGAAAAGAGTGTGGACCTCTCCTGACTATTAAATTAGTCAAAAAAGTGTTAAAATTTTCAAAAGCTTTCGAAATATGTAGTTCTAGGCCCATATATTCCTATTACAGTTCCTTCTGCGCTTTTGGAGCATCAAGTGTACGATTTGATGGTTCTATTCAGTTCAGTTGTGTTGATGATCCCAATCGCTCCTGTTACTTAGCTTTATGGTGAATTCCCTCACAAAGTTGATTTTTTTTAACATATCATCCCGGGGCATATCCCAGGTTTGATCACCGTCAGGAGATTGAGGCCTATGCCTAATCATTCCTTCCTTGACCATTCTGAGTGTGGTTCTTTTTGCCACGCCCTCTACTACAATATGGAGAGGGGTAAGATCCAATACTACTTCGATAGCTGCTGTTGGGCAGATTCTCATAGCCGCCGTTGTGCATACACATGCTAATATTTGCACTTTCGAGAGGTTAATTCTCGCGGTGGCCAGATTAGTTCTTTTGCCCCACGCTACTGATGCATAAGTGATGATCGGTCTCACTATCGCTGTACACGTTCAAAAGCAGTATTTTTGGGTTGCATCCCGAATTTTTCCCTGCAAAGTTTCTGCACACTATCAGAGCTCTTTTGGCTTTGTTGGTTACTTCAAGTTCATCTTTGTTCCATAGAACTTTATTGTCTAGGGTAAGGGCTAGATATTTAACCACCGTTCTCCAATCTATATTTTTCCCCATCCAGTTTTATGGTTTTAAGTTTGGATTTTCTTTTCCTAGTAAATGCTACTAAGGTAGTCTTAGTGGGGTTGACATTGAGTCCCTAATGATCTCAGAACCAGTGATTTTGACATTGCCCTTCCTGCACCAAAGAACAGAAATTACTAAATACTTGAAATAATCAATATTTCACACTCAGTTCAAGTTTTCTTAAAATCTTCCCTCTAACATATATCCGCAATTATTGTTTCACTCTATCCTAATGGTACAAGCATTTTCCACACTTCCCAATATATTTGGAAGCAAGGAATGAAAGGCTCCATATTCTTATACTGTACGTCCACTCTAGATATGGGCACAGGCAATTCAAATACCCCTACATAATTTTGGTTTATAAGAAATTTATTATCAAAGCAATTTATCATCCTAAAACAATGCTTCATTGATTCCTTCTCTGCGAGTATTTGAAAACATGTTGTAACTGTGAATTACGCACGCTAATAAAAGTTAAAGAAATCGTTTTGTGCGTTTATGGAAAATTAGCAGTTAGATATGTACATACTATACTAACAAAATAAAACTAAAAAAAAGTGTTTTCTTGTAATTTTGATTGCACATCCTGTTTATTTAAAACTAATTAACCTGAAATGAAACCATTAGTTCGTCGCTTAAAATAGAAACTAGTATGCGTCCCACAGTTGCTTACATTTTCTTCATCTACGTTGCTGGTAAGACAACACATTGAACATAGGTATAGTTTAAAAAATAATTTACGAAATTTTACTATAATAACACGTTTTAGTGGAAATAAACGTATGCCAGGGAAAAAGAGGCAAAATTATCGGTGGTGCGCGCGCTCACATTCAAGACTATCCCTATCAAGTGTCCTTGCAATATTTCGACAAACATCACTGTGGGGGTGCAATTATCAGTGACACTTGGATAGTATCTGCAGCACACTGTGTGCATGGGTAAGTCTATAGCAAAACATATCTGGTGTATCTGCGGTCATTTATCTAGGCTTTGTGTTTCTTTATACAGGGTGTCCCACCGAACTGGGTCATTAGATTTTTTTTAACTTCTAGTAGGAATTAGATTTTAATACTTGCAGTGAAGTCATGGCCCACTGTGGTCTATTTAAGGAAAATATTTTCAACTTTATAGTACTTTCGGTATACAGGGTGTTGATATCAACTTTCTTATTTTAAATGGAATGGTACAATTTTTATCGGTACAATGAATGTATCGAGTCATTTGCAATTAGTTTACATCAGGGTTCCCTATCCCTAAACTCAACCGTTTTTCAGATATTTGCAATTCTGTTAACTTTTTGACGTTTGCACTGTTTCAAGTAAAATTAAATAGCTGATAAGGTATTAGATATTTAGTGATTCTACTAATGTCGATGTAAGTACAAAGACGTAGGTAGAAAATGTTATAGGCAATAATGAACCGAATTCACATACAGCCTGTTCGAAAACGCATCTCCAATATGGATACCTTAAACCAACAAAAACTTTTATTTCAAATAGAAAATGATTTTTTAGTACAGACATTGAATTCAGCGTAAATTCTACATCGATTGATATTAGGATTTAGTATAACCTATTTTAGATAGTTTTTGAGATATTAGCATTTATTGCCTAAAATATGACTAATTTCCAAGTTTCGAGCAAATAAATTTTTTTTTTTTGCTAAAAAACACTCTGTATATTATTTTTTAGACTTATGCATTATCTTTTTTTGCATTGTTTGGTTTACATATTGGATATTTATCATTGGAAGTTTTCCAATTATTGCAAATTTTATGTATTGTATTATAAAATATTAATAAGCATAATTATTGTGCGCGAACACAAATTACTTGTTAATATTTTTACCTGCTTATAAATGCATCGAAAAAAAGTCAATTAAAAAAAAAAACCAAGAAAATATTATTCTGAAAGACATTTATTTGGACATTTTGGAAACTTTTAATAGTTTGTTCCTAATTTATGTTATCCGTCTGTATTCGCTAATACCTAGTTTATACAAAAGTCAAAGGCTGCATTGTTTTCGGAGGCTCCATGTCAGGCGGCTCCCTACAAAGAAGAATACCTGGTCTGTAAGTGAACAAATAAATGTTGAAATATTATGGGTGTAATTTTAGGATATCTGCTTTAATTTAATGTAAACTTTCAATGTTTTTTCTTATTTCTTTCGATTACAATATTTCACTTGTTAGAAGAAAATGTGTGAAGGAGTTGACAGCATTAGGACTTCTATAAAGATATGACTTGTTAATACTGCATAGGTATATCTGAAACATAGATATTTAAATAGGTTTAACAAATAATGTACAGAGAGTTTTGTAGGAAAAGAGCTCATTTCAGTTGTTTTGAAACTTGGAATTTAGGTATATTTTTAGCAATTTTTTGCAAGAAATGCTAATATTCCAAAAATATCAATCGATGTAGAATTTTGCGCTGCATTCAATGCTGGTAGTAAAAAATACAATGTTCCATTTGAAAGAAAAAGTTTTTTAGCTTAAAGGTATCCAACATTGGAGGCGCGCTTTTGAAGCAGCCTGTATGTGATTCAGAAGAAATTATTGCTATAACACCTTAAATAGCTACGTCCTTATATTTACAATCGACTTAGTAGAATACTAAATATCTGCTATCTCATGATATTTTGATTTTATTTGAAAGAGTACAAATGGTCAAAAAATAACGAAAATGAAAATATCTCAAAAAGGTCGAGTTTAGGGATAGCGAATCTTTATATAAACTAGTTGCAAAATCACCGCCAAATTCATATAGACGATAAAAATATACAATCAATTCAAAATAAGAAAGTTGATTCAACACCCTGTATTAGCCGAAAGTGCTTATAAAAGTTGAAAATATTTTCGCTTAAATAGATCCAGTAGGCCATGACTACACTAACAAGTTTCAAAAAATCAAATTCTCACAAAGTTCAAAGAATCTAATGTCCCTGTTCGGTGGACAACCTGTATATGTACAGTCGCGAGCAAATGTTATAAGCACCTTTGACAAAACTTATGGGGTTTATGTTTCTTGCATTTTTTTGTGACAGTTATTCACGTTTATATAATCCGTCTTATGGTTACAATAGTCTTTAGAGATACCCTTTTTTGTAAATGTATTATTTTTTTTTTATAAATTTTCAATCTTCGAGAAGTCACTTTCCACCTCCATCTAAAAGATATGATAGCATGTACAAAAACACTCTAATATGCAACAAATAATAAGATCCCTAAAATACTAAAATATTATAATGTATTATCTACAAGTTTTTATTTTCTCATTTCTTACTGTGATATTCGCCCAAAATTTAGGGTGCCTATAACATTTGCTCGCGACTGTATATTAAATTTTTCATTATATTAATATCGGAAAAAGATAGATATGAAAACAATCATTATGAATCAATTAGATTAAAAAACATAAACATATTTAGTAAAGCTGTAGGGGTGTTTAAAGAAAACAAAACATTTGTTCGTATACAATATTATATTTAAGGTAAGTAATTGATAAACTTGGAATTGTGCTAACCGAGGTAAGTCGGCAGGCATAAGTATGCGCCTTTGATGTGTTTATTTGTCTCTATTTTATAAGTTCAATGTGTATCTATGTTTGCTTACTGCATTCTTCCTTACATTTAAAGTAAATTTACTACAAAAAAAACACAGAGACCGCACATCTGTGTTTATATATTTCGAAGCCGACAGTGAATGCGTAAGCCGTCTACTATCCTTGCTACACATATAGGCTCTGTTTTATGCTGTACGTCGTACAATTAGAAAGTGTCGCTGGTGTACATAGGCGCATCTGGTTTAATTAAGACTGACAACTTTTTCAAATAACAAGTATGGATAATTTGAATCAATTTGATCGATAAATTGCATTCTTTATATTTAAAGAATACAATTTTTAGCAGTAAATAACAATGAGCACCGACTCCTTAACCATATGCAACAGATTAAACATAATTTCAATTATCTAACCATGTAGGTAACCGTTTCTGAAATTCTAAGAATTTCAAATTCGAGAACTACAAGGTCCGAACAGTGAAAATATCATTGCGCATGCCCGTCAATCAGAGAACGGTTCTGAACTGTAGACATAGATAATACAGATGGCTTTCTTCTGTACAAAACTTCAGTAATTTAAACGATCTTAGTGAAGACAGGCACAAATACAGCGCTGGCGCGGTAGAAGTAAACAATAAAGAAAAGCGCGTAATTTGAACCGCTGATCTACAGTTGATATTATCAATACTACAGTTAAATACTGTAACAACTAAAAAATTACAGATTTCGAATTGCGTATAATCTAAGTACATATTATTTAAAATCAATAAGTGTATGCAATTCATCTGTAATTTTTTAGAGTTGTTACAGTATTTAATTGCAGTATTGATACATAATATAAATATATATAACTTATGTCGACATTTGAGCTATTAATGAGTTAATTGCTTAGTGGTATGAATTCCGAGATTATTAAGAACCGTTTTAAATTTAATAATAATAACAATAATAATAATAGAACTTTATTTTCAATACTACATGATATGAAAATAGTCAACAAAAGAAAAAATAGCAAACATTGTAAAAAGACATAGAAAAGAAAAATATACATAAAATACAACTGTCGAAACACAGTCTTGCATTAATTATTACATAGCTATTAAAATTACACCATTTAACTAATAATTAAAGAATCGAACAAAAAAAATAAATCAATATGGATTTAATACTCTTGCTAGTTATGACAAAAAATATAACTATATTAAAAAAAAACAATTCTCATGTTAAAATTACCTGCAAATAATTTATAATGATCCAATGTCATAAAAGAATTTTCCTGATGGGCACTATTGTAAAACCAAAATTGTAAGTTAATTGCTCTTTTCCTCCTGATAGAAGTGCTCTTCACTCACCTGCAAATTACAGTTGGTAAAACTACATTCCTTTAAGCCAGACTTGCTATAATTTGGATCAATTTTACAAAACTTCATGGAAATGATACGATATTCTCGTGAACTTCTTGAGGTGGTAATATTTTTAGTTTAGCATGCCAATCCTCTTAATCCATTCATTATATACTTTGAAATTGCAATATATGTAAAGAAATATATCCAACTGAGAAAGTAGAAAGAAAACTCACTAATCATCGGTAATATGGAAATCGATGAAGTTTTCTTCTTTGGATGTATTCCACATCCAGAAACAAACACTGTAGAACCATTTTCTATAATCAATTTTTAATTCGTAATTAATGCATCACTTTAGAAGCAAAAGTATGTACTTACGAAAAAAATATAAATCTTACCAAATACTAAAACTAACAAAGGGTACTATATTTAATGACTATATACCTTAAACTAACTGATAAGTCTTTTAAACACCACATGATATGTACCATACTTAACAAAAACTAATAAAAATAAAACTCTTAAATAAAAAACGTCCCAATATCGTTAGAGATTATTACACCTGAAATTGACGATTCCACAGTAAAATCACAACCACGTAATTTCTATTTTCTATCATACTTATAAAAATAAATAAAACTTAAAAAATCTAAATAAATAACGTCCAAATCGTATAATGCACTCCACAGATTCTACACTAAAATTTAATGAGTTCATTTTTATAATTTAAGAATACCCCTCAATTATATTCATTCACTTACCAACTACGAACTTCAAAATACAATAATTGTTCTAAAAAAACGCAAACTGCTGTTTTTCTGCTCTAAAATATCACAATAAACATAACCACAACCGTCAAAACAACAAAAGAATACAAAATGGCAATTGGAAAGTAGGCTAATGACGCATACTAGGCAGACCCGCCCTCTAACATATCCTGTAAATAAATATAAATATGCATATTTTAAAAAAGTTTGAAATTTCGCGGTAGCGATTTGGCGGCATTTTACATCAGCGCTTTGCGGTGGAAAGATACACTACTACAATATTTGGACCTTGGGATTAAGATGGATCCCGGGGAGATGTCCGAACTAACCTTATGTTAGGTTATATAATTTCCATTCATGTATTTTGCTTCGCAGTATATAATAATGATTGTTCGTCCTCCATTTCAGTATGGATACGCGCCTATTTACAGTCAGAGTCGGTAGTAGCGTTCACGACAAAAAGGGCTCCCTTCATGATGTTACTGCTGTCATCATTCACACCAAGTACAACACAACGATTCTTGATTATGACATTTCCGTGATTAGAGTCGCTCCACGTTTGAAACTTGGCACTGTTAGAGTTAATAATATTCTCTTGGCAACGGAAAGAGATCGTCGCATGTTTTCCCCAGGCACGCGCGCAGTAGTGACTGGGTGGGGTATTTCTGACGACGACGTAAGTAATTCATACCACCTTGCAACGGAGAAATTGTTTATCACAAATTTTCCATCAGAAAGGATTCGTAACAACACCACAACATCTTCGAGCTGTAAGAGTACGAATCGTCGAAAGAAAGCGATGTGCAAAACTACTCTCACCTTATGCCATAACAGAAAGGTACGTGCAGGGTGGAATTGTTTGGCTATGCCTCTAAGCATTATGTTTCAGGATGCTATGCGCTGGAGATTTGAAAAGGCGAAGGGATGCTTGCCAAGGGGATTCTGGTGGCCCGTTGGTAATGAACAATATCCTCATAGGCATCGTTTCTTGGGGCGATGGCTGCGCAAAACCTTACAAATCGGGGTTTATTCTAATATAGCATATTTACGCAAGTGGATAGAACATAGTAGTGGGGTGTAAATAAAACAATTACGTGATTCATTCAATTAGTTATTGATAAATATGAATAAAAATGTACTTATAAATAAATATAGTAGTAGCAGTAATAATAACAATAATCTGAAGTATAGTGGGTTCTAACATTATAGTTCCTCCAAAAAACGACCTTAAGAGCATTTAAACATATCTCCATTTCGAAAGACAGAACCCTTTTTCAAATAAAGCTCTATGAATCAGTTAAGGAGCAACTAAATACTCGTCTTGCGGCCGCTGAATTTGATATTTTTATTAGATATCGTAATATAAATTACATTACACTAATCTTAATCTGCGCTATTTAAATGAAATCTCTCTTAATCTCTGGGTCGCTAAAACGATTCGAATAACGATGACGGATGGCATCACTTGTTTAAATTTCAAATTGAACTTATTTAGCGCCTATTATATTGTGATATTTTGCGGTGTGACTACCGCGAGAAACTGAACAACTGAATTGAGAAAAGTATTGTGACTTCCAATCGAAAATAGACGATTATCAAGGAAAACACCGTATTTTCAGTAAAAATTAACTGGTATATGTGTTGTTATGGAATCAGGGATATGGAATATAATTTAGAGGCATTTAAATCAGGTTTTAAAGCCAAATGAAGAAGTAATTGGAAGTTGAAGCGCGTATTCGGTTGCCTACTTTACAGGCAAGTTTTGAATTTGTTAAGAATGACTATAAAAATGGACCATCTTAGCAATATGTGCTAAGTATAGCCTTAATTACAATGTAAACTTTATTTTCTATGTTAATTCAAGCTTACCTGGTATATTTTTATGTTTTTATTATAATTTTGCTCGCAGAGATTTTTCAGTCTTCGGGATGTCTATTTGGTAACTTTAGTTGTATTCCCCCTAAACTAGAGTAAATAACGGTATCTTAATGTCAGTTACGAGAATCTATTCAAAATTAATGTTGACTTGCCTGATAGCGATAACAATCGAAGACTGATTGCTGGTAATTTTAGTTTAAATCCTCATTCTGCTTGTGACCACGAAAGACAAAGGGTAGACTTTTATTGCACACCATAAAAAAAATCAAAGTTCCACGGAGTGTTTACCTAAAAAAGTATCGATATTACTCCAGAATAATTAAATCTTTACTTTTACCTATAAAACTATCGAGAATTTCCTACGAAGAATCCCGGCCAGGAATACCATTCCATGCTATTGACCGATACGGAAGGCCCGAACCGAAATGTCCAACCTGTACCCAGAAAATTGCCTGTCCGCGAATCCAGGTACGCCGTAGTCAAGTTAGTATTCCATCACGTATATCCCATTAAAAAAAAAAGAAAATAATTAATTAGTTTCATTTCAATATTAACTAGAAATAAGATTACACTGCGTAGCTTTCACGGCCGGTATAACTATAACTAACAGCTTCTTGAGGGTTTCACTGTGTCAAAACTTCGCTCGACGTTTCGCTGTTCATACTGACAGCTTCTTCAGGATAATGAACTGATTCTCCATGGTCCGACATTCTTCTTATATACGCCCCTGGTGCATCCAACCGTGTAGTTTCCGCTCCATTGACGTGAGGTTCGTAGTAGGCTCTTCCACGTGTTGCAAGTGGTACCCTTCTGCCCTGTAACGTTTTATTCTTTTCTATTTCTATGCTTCCCTGACGAGTCTTTTCCGTAGTTCTTGGTGCTAGTTATTACTTTTACATTCTTGAAATCCATTTTGTGTCGGTGTCGTGTATGTGTTTCTGCCACCGCTGATTGCTCGTCCTTCTTTAATCTTGCGTCCCTCTCGTGTTCTACAAGATAACATGCCAATGCGGACAGGGCTACTCGGACAACAAACAGGAAGAGCCTTCACATAAAATTAAAAGAACACGAAGAGGACGCAAGATTAAGACGGACCGAGCAAATCAGCACGTGCAGAAGCACATGCACGAACACCGGACCCAAAATGGATTTCAAGAATGTAAAAGTAATAACTACCACCAAGAACTACGGAAAAGACTCATCAGGGAAGCCATAGAAATAGAAAAGAATAAAACCGTTAACAGAGAAGAAGGGAACCACCTTAGCAACACGTGGAAGAGCCTACTACGAACCGTCACGGTCAATGGAGCGGAAACTACACGGTTGGATGCACCAGGGGCGTATATAAGAAAAATGTCGGACCATGGAGAATCAGTTCAGTTATCCTGAAGAAGCTGTCAGTATGAATAGCGAAACGTCGAGCGAAAGTTTTGACACACGGCGAAACCCGCAAGAAGCTGTTAGTTATAGAAATAAGATTTGTATAATTTATGTTCACTATACGTTAATTTAGGGTTAGATTTATATGAGCCGCCATTCTAGTTCTAGATAGTTTAGGAATTTTTAATATTTAAGGGTAGCCTACAAAATCACTGAAGTGGTCTGTGATAAAATAGTTATTCTTAACAAGTATCGATAACCCAGATGATAGTTTTTATTAAATTTAGTTTCTGCTTTTCTGCTATTTATGGGTAGATGGCTCTGAATTTTAAATTTATTCTTTTTATTTTGACGTTGCTTTAACCTCATTCATTTAAAGTGCCAGGAAAGTTTGAACACGTACTTTTGAATTAAATAAATTGTTTTATATAGTATTTACGATTCCAACATACGTACCTGTGATTTAAGAGTCTCAAAAGTGGTAGAACATAGTATTTTGGTAAAGAAATATAGAGTTAAGCTTGTTTCGTGTTAAAACATTATTTTATTTGTACGTTTGGTGTTTTTACAACGACATTTGATAACTACTATTTTTCAAATTTTAATAATCCGAGAAGATTCTTTGGGGCGTGCAACTGCCTATTTGTTAGCAAGACGCCTGGATTACTGTTTTGACAGGCGATTTGGTGCTCCTAGAAGCGTCCCATGCCACCTAGCAGGTAGGAGGGTCACTTTTCACAGTATTCTTTCACTTATCAGAGAGGTCGCTGGGTGGATAAAAACTACTATATTATTTTATTTGATTTTATTGAAAAAAAAAATGTATACGAACAAACAAATTTTCGAAATATTCGGCTGTATGGTCCATGAAGATGTAATACTGCCTCCTAGTTCTCTCTTCGCTTTCGGCGTTCAAAAAAATCCTTATCTGACAGTTGAATTACAGATTTTTTTTTAAGAGCTAAATGCTGTTCTGTCGACAGATGTCTATAGTTTGGCAGATTTAATATGAAATCGGAATTAAACTGAATACCTTTTACAATAAAATACTCGTTATTATCATTTCTATTAGCTCTTTTTTTTAAACTTGATTTTAGTGAAGAATAACATTATAACAACTGTGGTTTGCCTTGATTTGAACTTTAGTAGTGAAACAGCTTGATATCTTGAATTGAAAAATATTTATGTGATTGCTTAAATTATATCACAATGTGTTGGGAATTTTCCTAAAATTGTAAATAAAAAGCAACAAGAAAACTAGATATGCATGTTCAACTCGTTCAAATCACCAAATTGCTTTATTATTTATTACCAAAACGTGCGTGGTCTTCACGCAAATATTGACACTGTATATACCAATACACATTCGCTTGGGGCTGATGTTTTGATATTGACAGAAACTTGGTTGTCTTCTGCCATGTCTTGCGCCGAATTATAGAATGCTCTCTATAGCAGCTGTCAACGACGAGGACATATCTCTCGGGATGCCCAAACGGGCAATCCTTTGGACTTTACTAAGCGCACTTATACACTGTAAAAAATTACAGTAATTTTGCCATGATAAATCAGGAATATTACATGTAATAACGTTGTAGATTTACCACAATAAATCATGTAAATTTTGTTTTACATGTTTTTTCTAGGTATTTAACATGGAAAAAAGAAATTTCGGTAAAATTTATATTTTTTTATGTAAGTTTAAGATGTAACAAAATTCAAAAGGAAAATACAGGAAAACATGTACATTTTGTATTTATCTCAAAATTTACTTAAAAGTGTAAATTGATATTTTTTAGGGTATTTTAGTGCACTTTAAAAGTAATTTACTAGTGAACTATTAATTAGTGCTGTAAAATATGAGGATCTTTTATAATTTATTGTTATTACTTGAATTTTCGGGTTTAAAACTATAGATATCATGGAAAATACGAAATCGTTACGCCGCAATGTGATTGTTATTGATATTTATCTGTGCGCGTAGGTAATTCTATTCGTTTGTCGAACTTATTATTGGCTCAATGATATCATGTACGCACAAACAATCGTAGGTTTCGCGTAAGCGTGTTCATTCTTGATCCCTGGTTGAGCGATTCAGTAGACCTATAAGTGCTATAAAAGAATAGGTAAGTTGATTGCTCTCTTTATAAAAATACCTATGAAAATTACTTCAGTGTTCGTAAATATAGAGTTCATATAAATATTACATACGAATAATTTAACTACCAACACCTTTAACTTTTGAAAAAAAGGCATACTATGATTTCGCTTTTCCTTCGCAAAATAAGCTATTTTTGGAAGCGTCTCGGCCTTTTAGGTATGAAGAAAAAGGTACCCGGCTTCTTTACCATCACAATTCAACAACCCTAATGTAAATTAACGACTATTCCTTGATCTTGTAATATTCCCTGTACGGCAAATATTAGTGAACTGTTGATTATTACCTAAATAATATCCGGTTTTCCGTCCAATCTCCTTGCAGCCTGTGGCTGAGAGCGTGGTTGCTACATGATTCCCATATAAATCAAAGGCTTATGGTAGCGATGGATTAAATATCACTATGATCAAAATATGTAGTCCTGTTGGTATTCCCTTTATCACTCACGTGATTTAACTCTTGTCTGGTTGAGGGTGTATTTCCAGATGCATGGAAAAATGCTATTGTATGTCCGTTACCTAAAATTAAGAATCCTCAAGAGTTACGTGATTTAAGGCCAAAAGCCTTTACCGTTTTGTCTAGGTTTTGGAGAGGTAATTGCGGCTCAGCTGAAGGAATACCTACGACATTTAATATCCTTCCACTACCCAGTCAGGGTTTCGAGCTAATTTCAGTTGTGAGACCGCTCTCCCTTAAAATTACGGACGATATTTTGAAGCGACTGACAAGGGTATGTTACGTGTTTGGTATTACTTGACTACACTAAGCTTTTGATACTGTTAATTTTAAGTCCTAACATCTATTCTAAAATATATTGGTTTGATGGTGTATCTGTCTCTCTGTTTCGCAGTTATTTGGGTAATCGCACACAGGCCGTTAGGCATTGATGATCAATTTTCGGATAGCGCAATGTATGTAGTGGTGTGCCGCAGGCTCTATTTTAGCCCCTTATTATTACTATATATACTTCCGATCTGCTTTCTAACTTAAAGCACTGTAACTTTCATACATACGCTGACGACACGCAACTGTATTACAGTTTCGCTGCATCTAATTGGAGGCATGCTTGTGATAACATTAATAGCGATCTTGCTCTTTTTGTATAAAAGATCATCGCAGCACAACTTGTCTTAAATCCCCGGAAATCTAAATTTTTCTTTTCGGTAGCAAGAAAACTTGTCAAAACTATCTAATGTGTTTCGTGTTTGAATTATATAATGTTAAAATTCCAATTGCCGAGAAGGCTAAGTGTCTTGGTTTAGTTATTGACAATTCATTTAGATATAGGGATCATGTTTTCTAATTCTATCCGTAATGCGTATGCTAATCTCTAAAAGATTGTATCCACACCGTCATGCCCTTAGCGAGCAAATCAAGAAAACGTGCGAGGCATTTGTTTAACTCAATTTCGTATTGTTCACCATCTATCATGCTTTTTTAGATTATATGACTAGAAACCGTATACAGAAAGTTCAAACGCTGTTTAAGATTTATACGGCGGTGCGAAATTCGATCACATTTCTCACAAGTTGAGAAGTGCTTCTTGCTCAATATGTATTATCGACGTCGCTTGCAGACTCGGTTCTGTATCACAAGATACTTTCATTTAAAACACCTCCATACTTTATATCGCAAGATTCGGTACAGAACCGATGTTCACAATTTGCAGACCAGATTTCGAGGAAATTATCACCGCCACCTCACGGATCTAGTTTGTACCAGCTCTTCTTTTACTTATCAGATATATGTCTGTTATAATGTTTGCCAGAACATGTAGTTTCGGGATCTTTGGGTCTGTTTAAAATAATTTACGGAAACTTCTCTTTGCTGAGCAGAGGGTGGTGGTTGCATGCTGCGTAGTAGACTTTTTATAAACAATTGAAATACTTTTAATGTGCATGGCGGTTTTCGTTGGGGTGGAAGCTATGAGGAGGAGTGAATTTTAGCAGTAATTGTGGTGTTATATTTACTGTAGTGTGTACGCATTGCCTTATTTGAGTGTGATTGTTTCATATTAGGTTAAGTTGAAAAGCAGCCTGGCTGAACTTCGCCTTAGAGTTACGCAAATATCCCATTTATTTTTTTTATATTGTCTTTTATTTGTTATTATTCTTCTTTCTTTGCGTAATAAAGACTATTATTATTATTATTATTATTATTAATTTTACAGTACAATCTTTGAAAAACACATCAGCATGTGAAATTTACTAGATGGTAGAAATTTTACCTTATGAAGCAAATTTACCTGTAAAATTGTAGGCAACTTTGTTACCAACGATTTTACATGTAATTTTACTGCAACTTTTTTTTTACAGTGTACCATAGTCTAGATTTGCTTGATGCCATCAAACTAACGAGGCGTAAGTTATAGAAGGGTGCTATAACTTTCATGTACAGGCAGTATACCACTGCAGGCTTTAGCCCCTACGTTTTACCGAACTTACCTCTACAGACCAGAAGTTCCTAATGGCTTTGTTCGTCACATGTTCTAGATGTGATTTGTACAGCAGTTTGGCGTCCAAGACAACACCCATATAACCCAATAAATTTACGAAAAGGAGGAAGTTAACTAGTCTAATATGGCAAAAATATATGATACAACGCTAGTCTACTAATACTAAAACTTCGAAGTGAAGAATTAAACTGTCAGAGGAAATGAAATATCTTGGCCGTCATTCTTGACCCCAAGCTCACTTGAAATCGACAACTCCAGAAAACTAAAATCCGAGCGGAGAGAACGTTTACGCTGACAAGAAGAACTCATGGAAAAACATGGAGATTAAAATCAAAAACGATATACATTAGGGTGGGTAATATCATCATCTCAGCACCTTCTTCTACAGTACAACTAGACATTTTATATTCTAAAGCAGAACGCGCACTGGTTTGACTCGAATTGGTCGGCTTGGAACGTTGCAATCGGCAGTTTTTGATATACATGAAATTAAATGAACGACCGCGCACTTATTCGATCTGAACCGATGCGAGGCATTTCATTTAATTTCATGTAGAGCAAACACTTCCGATTGTTCTTTTTTGATTCAAGTGTTCCGAACCAATTAAATGCGCGTGTTGCTTGAGGTATTTAAAGTTTCAGATCAGAGATCAGAGATGAGACTGTAAGCTAAGCTGTGATTACTTTTCCCTACTATACATCGGAAGAATTCTGGGGGAACAAAAAGAGAATAGATTCCTCTGATTAACTCTGTATATAGCATCCATAATTATAAGATCATTCAGGTCTGTTCCGTATCACATCCTATACATTTTAATAATCATCGATAGATTTTTTCAACGTCACGATTTTACGTATTAAAATCTAACGATGATCGCTATAATGTTTACAATCTGATTGAGAATAAACCCGATTGAATTGATAAGGGAGCATTTAAACGTTTATAAATCAATACTAATTTAGACAACGTTTTCCTAAACAATGCCAATTGTGCGTTGTGTTATTGCCTGCCACTGCAATTTAGAATGGTTCTACGCGGAAACAGATAAGCTTCATGTGGGAGCAAAATTAATTAAATGGAGATGAAGAATTAGTACTTCGACAAATACATAATTAGTATGCGCTCTTTAGTTATCTGCATCTTTCTCATCGCCGCTGGTAAAGATTGGATATAATATACATTGTTATGGTACATACGTAGGTTGAACCACCAACCGTAGTAGATGTAATTATTATTTTTTATGTACACGCCTGTTTGTAAATCCAGTATATAATTGGATGTTAATTAATTTGCATTGTAGCCATGGTAATTAAATGTATAAATCTATCGCCTGATAACTGTATGGTTTCAAAATAAATTTCATAGGTTTGGATATTACTTCAAAGGGGTGGAGACTCAATGTAGTTAGAATTAAATAAATGAGTTGGGGTCTAAGTAGACGAGGTGGTTGTTGATAAAAGAAAACCTTTGAAAACTTTCATTTTTCTTCAAGTAAAACCAATTAAATTATATTCCTGTAATATATCCGACATCGGAAGGGATTTTCTTTGTGAATCGATGTATCTATCATCGACCTAAAAATATATAGAAGCAACGTCGAGATTTTATAACATTAGAAGAAATTTTGCTGTATTAATATACCTTTTCTCATGTGGAATCATACATGTCTCTGCTGTTTTGAGTTTAATGGTACACTTTGGATGCTTTGAGATTTTCCCTGGATCTCCTGATACCGGCGGCGTTGTGTTTTCCAGGTCTTGTCGAAGTAATGTTTAAGTTTTTGTGTAGGTATGTAAGTATTTAACATTTCGAAAATTTTGAGGTTACTTTTCATATTTGTAAGTGACAGTTGACATTGAAATTTTAATATGTATAGGTTGGTAGACATGGTTGATGGGTTTCTCTTATGATAGCGGGATATTTAAAAGTTTTTCTGAGAATTTAAGAATCCACAATATGCTGGATATTAGATGATTTAAACATTCCAAATAAGTATACTCACCTTGGAAAGGGGTTCTCATACTCTTTATATGTTTTTGATATAAACTTTGATAATAAATTGCGCATGTTATTGATAATTACATTGTTTTATTATTAAAAAAAGCATTCGATACATTAAATGATCAAAACTAGACTATGAATTTAATATTTAACCAAGAAAAAGTCTAATAATATACAAGTTAGTGATTTAGGAGATACAGCACGTGCTGCCAACCTGGGCAATATATCCAAAACTGATAAAAAAATATGAATATAACTATCATTGGTTAGAAAGAGGGAAGATTACTACTGCGCATTATCTGTAGTGGTGAATTCTAGATATACAGGGTGATTCTCAATATATGCGACAAACTTTAAGCGCTGATTCCTGGGATTATTTTGATCATAAAAGTTCATAAGAACATATGGCCAAAAACGCTTAGTTCTAAAGTTGTACAATGTTTAATAGTAAGTTAACATAACCAATGTTTTTTTATTATAAATTAACAAAATAATTAGTAAAACAAAATTAAATTATACTAACTGTTGAAAATGACGAACTGGCGAATCCATTCCAAAATACCAGGGGTATTTCGAATTGTTTGAAAAGCTGCGATAATACGATTTCTCAGTTCATCGACATTTTCAATGGAAGTCGTATAAACTAATGATTTAAGGTGATCCCAGAGAAAAAAGTCCAAAGACTTTAAGTCTGGAGACCGAGGAGGCCACGGTTGTAGACCTCCCCGTCCTATCCACCGATCTGGATACGTAGTGTCCAAAAACTCGTGAGCAACTAAACTAAAATGCGCTGTAGCACCGTCATGCATAACATACATTCGTAATCTTAATTGCAACGGAACTTCTTCCAGCAGTAGTGGTAGCTCCTCTTCAAGAAAATTGCAGTATACCTCGCCATTTAACCGCATCGGTAAAAATTGTGGATCTATCAAGTGATCTCCAACAATTCCGGCCCACACATTGACGGAGAATTGATGTTGATGACGAGCATTCACTAGTTCGTGCGGATTTTTCTTCGGCCCATTTGTGATTATGATGAAAATTAATAATCGCGTTTCTAGAGAAAGTAGCCTCGTCGGTGAAGAATATTTGAGCCAAATGGTCAGGATTTTGTGCAATTTTGTGTTGCATCCATTGACAAAAAGCCACTCTTTGCGGAAAATCTGCCGGTAAAAGTGCCTGCACCCGTTGAATGTGATATGGATACAACAGTTGATCTTTCAATAGTCTCCAAACTGTGGCCTGACTAATGTTTAAAGCAAACGCAATTTTTCTGGTGCTTGTAGTAGGATGTTCCTCAATTTCATTTAGTACCATTTCTTCAACTTGTGGAGTTCTCACTGTAGATAGGTGCCCGTTATCAGTCGTCCGTTTTTTTGAAATTTCCCGTTTTTACTAAGACGTTGGTGAAAACGGGCAAATATTGAATGATGCGGGGTGATACGGTTCGGGTATCGTTCTTCATAAAGACGCCTAGTAGCACACGAATTTCCATTGGCAAAACCGTAAACGAAATGCATATCACACATCTCAGCATTCGTGTAATTCATTTTAGAAAACAGAAACTAGCAATAAACTGAATGAATAATCTGATAACTATTGACAAATATTGAAATGACAAATAAACAATTCCCTCTCAATACAATAGTTTTTGAAGAACCAACTGTGGTATTATATTATATCGTGTTAGTCATAGTTCATAATTTATTATTAAACATTCAATAAAATCAAACCGTTTTGGACATAACTCTGCATATTCTTCTTGAAGTCAACTATTGCGGCAAAATACTTGAAAGTCAGGATCATCCAAATCACTGCCGTAACTGTCATTTTCAACAGTATCACCACAGCTAGTAGACACGGTCGGTTGCGTATCTCTATATATTATCAGCCAACATTTATGACAAAAAAAAAGATATTCAGAACTCCTGCAAAATAGTCAATAAAACTATTTAACTTTCATTACCAAAATTTTCGTTTGTCTAAATCTAAGTATACGTGGCCTGCCAACTATGTTTTAACGCGCTAGTTAACTTCTTATAACTTGAGAAAACTTGTATGAAAATCGAATCGTCCTGGAAACAGATCACTGCATACTCATTATAGCGCATTATAGGATTACATTGTACCGAATCTACATCACACATTACAAGGTCGAAATTCGTGCGGTCGAATGTTGTAAAATCGCATATTCGACGAGTCCAATTTCAATATTTCATCGAGTGTTGTAGTACTGAGTAGTCGTCATTGTATCCGATGAGTTATAAAATATTGATTGTTTATAGTTTATTTGTAGGTGTGTATTTTTGTTATAAGAACATATTTATGACGAAGGTATAGAGATAATTTACAGGTTTTAATATAGTTTGTGGTAACTAATTGATACATACGCACATATCCATAATTGGTTTTCATTTTTTTAACTATGTTCCACTAATTCGACCCTTTTGTTACTTTAACATGTAGTAGCTAAAAAATGAGCAAATAAGATATATTTTTTTGGTAGGTGTCACTTTGGGGGTTAGTATAAAAAATCACTCCCAAAAAATATACTTCTCGTTTTTTACAGTCTCCAGTGTCACAAAAATTCTGAAAAAAAAATGATATTCAAATGAGTTTATGGATAGTCAAATATAGTTTAAATTTCGTAAAGATATCTTCAATAGGCACTGAAAAAAAATTACATTAAGGATTATCACCCCCATTTTTTCCTTACAATAAGCGTTGGACATGTGAGATTAATTGTATGGCTATTTTAGATGAAGAACAATAAATAAAACCCTTCATCAAATGCGAGTGCAGTTTTCATATGCTTAACCGGCTAGACATTTTCAAGTAAAATTGACTTACCATTAGTGTATGTCATCGTAATTACACTTTTGTATAGCGCAATATTATTAGAAACGACTATTCGGACAGCGACATTCTCGTATGGCTACTCAAAGAATAACACATGAATTTGACATTAATCCGCTGCCGCAAACATTTAAAGATAGGGTTAGTTAGTCTGTTTAACAAAAATTCGCCCATATTTTAAAATCTATTAAAGATAGGTATAGGAAATACTGATTTAAAGTGATTGGGTATGATGTTTACTTCCTGATTGCGAATTAAAACAGAGGCTGCTCTATTAATTAAAAAAAAATAGTTTTTTGCATTTAACAAATATGTCACTGCGTTTCTCAATTTTGAACACCCTATATATTAGAATGTGAAGTGTGCGTACCGTTTCTGAGAGTTATATATGCATTCATAACATAGCAAATCTGGAGTCTCTACTTGCAGTATTAATCGAGATATTAATTCTGAATGATGCAATGATTATTACTAAAAAAAAGAAAAACCTAAATAACTCTAAAACGGCAACATGCAGCTGTTGGAATAGCTAATGAAGACGTATTTATGGTCTTAGAATCCAGAAACGAATAAAAATATAAATATATGATTCTATTTAAGATAACAAAGTTGACGTCCATTTCCGGTCAACCGGAAGTGATATTTTGGTTAAAGTATTTCATAAAATTTGAAATTAAAGTTGACGAACGATGTCAAAATAAATAAAGTGTACGGTAGCGCGTGCATTTAGTTGGGATAATTCCGAATCTTAGAAACATCGTTATTTTGCAAAAATATTGTGTGTTTCACTCTTTCCAATACTGGGTGAAATGATTTTATTCATAGAACGTTATTGTATTACATTTGGAATTAATTTCACCGAAAAAAAAAATCTATTGCTAAAATCTATTGCTAACTTCACACCGGTAAAAATATATAGTGTATTCTTTTTAAAATAACGGCAAAATATGCGTTTCTCTACTTTTTGAGCACCTTGTATAATCAGAAATATTTTTAGATTATTCAATATAATAGTTCTATAGAAAAAAAATTGACACGTTTTTTTTTTTTCTAAAATGAAAAGCAAAACTGTAATCAAAGAACAAGCCTTCGGTGGGACACCTGTACATACCACAGTTTAAAAGTTAAACTGTCGAAATTAATTGCGATAACTTTATTTCAGTCGAAAGAAACGTATGCCTGAGAGCACCGAGAATTATTGGTGGTCAGCCCACGAATATCGAAGAGCATCCCTACCAAGTGTCCATCCAATATCTCGGCAAACATCGTTGTGGCGGTGCAATTGTAAGTGAAATTTGGGTATTAACCGCAGCTCACTGTATGCGTAGGTAAGCCATCATTATTACCATCCTAATTCTTCAGTAGTTTCGATATGGGCTATGCCTTTCACAACAATTTATTACTGTTAGCATATTCGCCGTCCTGTCGGCCTTTCAAGATCTAATATCGACATATCGCCCGAATCTATATGCTCTTCTCTGGCTTAATTGGTAGAAGTTCGTCCGGTAAACGAGAGTGTGAAGGTTCGAATCCTGCGCGAAGAGATTTTTTTTTTCTTGGGAGAAATTCCTTTTAATTATTACAGTTATTGCCAGAAATACATTAATTTGTTAATTTCTTACTGTAAAAATCCCACTAAGACAACCCTAGTAGCATTTACCAGGAAAAGAAAATCCAATCTTAGAACCATAAAACTGCATGTGCAAAATATAGACTGGAGAGCGGAAGTTAAATATCTAGGCCTTACCCTAGACAATAAACTTCTATGGAACAAAGATCAACTTGAAGTAACCAACAAGGCCAAAAGAGCTCTGATGGTGTGCAGAAACTTTGCAGGGAAAAAATGGGGATGCAACCCAAAAATACTGCTTTGGATGTATACAGCGATAGTGATACCGATCATCACCTATGCATCAGTTGCATGGAGCAAAAGAACTAATCTGGCCACCGCGAGAATTAACCTCTCGAAAGTGCAAAGATTAGCATGTGTATGCATAACGGGGACTATGAGAACCTGTCCAACAGCAGCTATTGAAGTAGTATTAGATCTTGCCCCCTCTCCACATTGTAGTAGAGGGCGTGGCGAAAAAAACCGCACTAAGAATGGTCAAGGAAGGAATGATTAGGCATAGGCCTCAATCTCCTGACGGTGATCAAACCTGGGATATGCCCCGGGGTGATATGTTAAAAAAATTTAGCTTTGTGAAGGAATTCACCATAAATCTAAGTAACAGGAGCGAGTGGGATCACAACACCATCTTGAACTTGAATAAAAATGCCATCAAATGGTATACTGATGGCTCCAAAACGGCAGAAGGAACTGGAATAGGAATATATGGGCCTAGAACTACATATTTCGAAAGCTTGGTAAAATACCCAAGTATATTTCAGGCGGAAATACACGCTATTGGAGGATGTGTTCAGTTCAATATGGATAGGAACTATCGGAAGCAGGAGATTATCATCATGTCTGACAGTCAAGCAGCCATCAAGATGCTGAGCTCATATGAAATCAGTTCCAAGATGGTCTGAGAATGCCTAGGGAAATTAAATGAGCTAGGCAAAAGAAATAAAGTAACCCTCCTGTGGGTTCCGGGTCACACAGGAGAAGAAGGAAACGAAATAACGGATAACCTCGCAAAAAAAGGAACTGGAATGCCTTTTGTAGGGCCTGAACCCTTTTGCGGGTTAAGTAGCAGTACAATACTGAAGAAACTAAAAATAGAAATGGAGCAGAGAAAATCCAGTTACTGGGAAAATCTCCAGGGAATGAGGCAAAGTAAAATTCTTCTGGGAACTTATAACCATAAGAGGTTTACAAAATGCATCAACCTGAGTAAGAACAATGTTCGCATATTAACAGGAATACTTTCAGGCCATTGTAGACTGAAAGGACATCCGAGTAAGCTTGGATTGGAAAAAGATCCTGAATGCAGATTTTGTGAGGAACAGGATGAAACACCCATCCACTTCCTCTCAAACTGCATAGCACTGTGCAACTCGAGGGCATTGCACCTGGGAGCATGTGAAATCGAAGAGGGAGACTTACCTAGACTGGGGCACTCTGACATCCTACACCTTCTGAAAAGAATAGGATTGGAAGGCCAACTGTAAAGCAGCAAGAATAGGGGGCACAATAGATCTTTTAGGTCGCAGTGTAACGCCACCCTTCTATTTACATACATACATACATACATTCTTACTGTAAAAAGCTTGCAAACTTTGCATATTCGCCGTCCTGTCGGCCTTTCAAGATCTAATATCTACATAGGTCGATGAGCTGCGATCGCGCGCTTCTTTTTACCGAGTCGTTCAACAGTTCTCTAGCAAAGGAATTGTACAACCAAGAAAACGTAATCGCCGAAAAACAATTGCTGGAGAAAATAATGAAATCGCGGTATTAGCTGCAGTAGCTAATAATCCGCACATTACTACTCGAGACATAGCTCGCGGATCAGGAATTTCTCAGTCCACTATCTGCCAAATATTGAAGCGTATCATCCATTTAGAGTTTCCATGCAACAAGAACTTCATGGCGATGATTTTCAACAGATACAAGATAATCCCAATTTTTTTGCACGAGTGTTATTTTCTGACAAGGCGTCATTCACAAATCACGATACGGTAAATGGGCTCAACACGCATCACTGGAGTATCGAAAATCCCCATTGGTTGCGCCAAGTTGAACATCAACATCCTTGGAACGTAAATGTTTGGTGTGGAATAATTGGCAATAAGCTTATTGGTCCATATTTCATCGATGAAAACTTAAGTGGTGAAAAATATCGAAACATCTTGCAGAACCAACTTTCAGTGTTACTTGAAGACCTTCCCTCGGACGTACGACAAACAATGTGGTTCCAACATGACGGTTGTCCAGCACATTATTCAAGAATAGCACGAGAAGTATTAGATCGAGCCTACAATCCTGGATGGGTCGGAAGAGGTGGTCCAGTGCCTTGGCTTGCAAGATCGCCAGATCTTATTTCCCCTGACTTCTTTTTGTAGGGCCACTTAAGGTCTGAAGTTTATACAGATGTGCCAACCACGAGGGAAAACACGATTGAGCGAATCACCAACGCTTGTTCAAGGATTACGCCGGAAACACTTCTCAGTTGTGTGCAATCATTTCAATTGCGAATAAATAAATGTATCGAATTGTGTGGAATTTGATTCTGCATCCAAAAATATGAAGATATACAGGGCGTTGTATTTGCAAAAATTAAGTTTTGCAACTTTTAAATTCTTTGATATGTCACTAATTTTTAAACACCCTGTATAATGCCATTGGAATTTTTTAGTATGTTTTGGTAAAACATGTTAGTACTTGTTAATTTTAAAGTGGGAGACTTTTGACACGTAAATCAAGTGGAAATTAATCAATTACATGCAACAGTATAAATGTCAAAATTTTAACAAAAATCGTAATATCGTAAAACAGTTGAAGATAGGAAACTCTAATAGTAATCGTCATAGAATTTTATCATGAACTCAAAAATGTAATAATATATGGTGTGTCCCATTTAAAATAACAAAGTTCATGGCGACTTCCGGTTAACCGGAAGTGCAAAAAAGGTGAAAATATTTTAGAAAGAAAGTAAGTGCCAAATCGTTGCAAACACCAAATTTTTCAAACTGAGGAACTTCGTTAAGCCGGAAAATTTCTAACTAGCTACTTCCGTGGAAAACCCTGTATACGCCTATGTTCACATATGATTCCTTTTATAGGATATTTATGTATTATGTAGATTTAGTTTTTCCATATAAGAAATTTTATCTTAACAATAATTGTGAAAAGTGGATAGATGATGACATTGTTAAATTACATGACAAATTATTGTTTTTGAAAGATATGTCAAAAAAAATTTCATGCTTTTCTCAAGAATATAAAGATTGCGAAAAAACATACAAAACATGCTTACTGAATAAAAGGATGATGGAAACAAAACAGTTCGTTACTAATGCCACAAACAAAAATCAAGTAATGTGACAACTTATAAATAAACATAAAAAACAAAAGAATAACTTACTGCCCGAAAATCACTCCAATAATGTAGAAATATGCAACTCTTTCAATAGGCACTTCTCAGTAGTGGCAAGTACTATGCTATCCAATTGTTACAGTAATATAACTTCCGATATTAGTAATATTGATAAATATCTAACGAGCTTAAACAACTCTTTCTTTGTTAGTCTAATAATCGATACTGATATCATAAAATGTGTACAAGCTTTAAATTCATCTTCCACACCTGACGAGAATAACATATCATCGTTTCTCATAAAGTCGTGTATTCATTACATAACTAAGCCGCTAGTACATTTGATTAATACAGTCGCGAGCAAATGTTATAGGCACCCTAAATTTTGGGCGAATATCACAGTAAGAAATGAGAAAATAAAAACTTGTAGGTAATACATTATAAATATTTTAGTATTTTAAGGGATCTTATTAAATTTGTGCATATGTAGTGTTTTTAGTACAGCTATAATACTTCTTAGATGGGAGGGGAAAGTGACTTCTCGAGATTTAAAAATATATAAAAAAAAAATAATACATTTACAAAAGGTATCTATATAAAGACTATTGTAACCATAAAGACGATTATATAAACGTTGAAATAACTGTCACAAAAAAAATGCAAGAAACATGAAACCCATTAGTTTTGTCAAAGGTGCCTATAACATTTGCTCGCGACTGTATGTCATTTGAAACAGGTTCCTTCCCAGAGTTACTAAAAACATCAGTATTAATTCCTTTGTTTAAAAAAGGGGATATAAATAATATGGAAAATTACAGACCCATAAATATATTTCCAATCTTTGCAAAAATATTTGAGTATATAATGAATTACAGATTAGTAAAATATTTAACAAAATACAATATTATATCAAAACAGCGACACAGCTTTGTTACTAGTAAAAGCACCGATACTGCCGTGCAAGATTTTTTATCAGTAATATACAATTGCTTAGATAATCAACTACTTCCTTTAGGCCTTTTTATTGATTTATCAAAGGCATTCGGTTGCATAAATCATAAATATCTCCTACATAAACTAGAGCGGATTGGAATTAGAGGAACAGTACACGGTTGGTTACAATCCTATTTATTAAACAGATACCACAAAACGCGTTATTGCGATAAATATTCTCAGAAAATTGAGTTGAAATTTGGAATTCCATAAGGATCATCCTTAAGTCCCGCCTTACTCATTGTGTACATTAATGACCTATTAACATATTTACATAATATTAATTTTCAAATTATTAATTACGCTGATGATATAAATGTTATTGTAAGTGGGAAGACAATAGAGGAAGTTACCCAAAAAATTAACTATATTTACTCCAACATCTTAAAATGGGCTGAAGATAATCAACTTATAGTAAATCAGTACAAAACTGCCTGCGTCTTGTTTCGTAGTGATCGAAGCGATCGAAGATTGTAATCACACTATTATTGATTTAAATAATACAGAACTTAGTTTATCTAAATCTGCTAAAATACTAGGTTTATTTATTGATCAGCATGTTAAATGGCAAGAACATATAGATTATCTAGCAAGTAAATTAGCAAAAGTTTGTTTTGCTTTAAGATCCTTAAAAACTCTTGCACGTTGGAAATTTTAACAACTTTCTACCACGCGAATTTTGTGGGTACAATGCGTTACGGAATTATACATTGGAGTTCAGCGCCCGGTGTAACAAGAATTTTTTTAATGCAAAAAAAGGCATTACGTATAATATACAATTAAAAACAAACCCAATCCTGTAAAATCATTTTTCAAAGCAAACGATTACTAACAGTATATGATATATATATATATTTTAAATGTATTGTGTTTTGTTTCTAAGTTGAAGAAGAAAACTTTGGTAAAAATACCGTATAACATAATTTAAATGCTAGACAAAAGCATTATTTTTTGTCGGCTAAGCATACCACTACAATGTATAAAAAAAATTTAGAATATGTTGGTTGTCAATTTTTTAATAAACTTCCTCTAAATATAAGATGTTTAGATACACTGGCACAATTTAAAGTAGCAGCAAGGCGTTTTCTTTTAAATTTTAAATTGTGACAGTATAGATGATTATCTGAATTATTAATATTGTCATGTGAATTAATTTTAAGTTAGCTTAGTAGGTATATGATATTTCTATATTATGTTTGTTGGTGACGTGTTTCAGGCATGTTCATGATTTTGTACTATGCATGGTATCTGAAAATAAAGGGTATATTATTATTATTATTTATTATATTTTGTTGAATTTTTTGTTATTTTTATTTTCATTAATGTATATGATATTGCTTTGATGAATGTACTGTTGTCTTGTTTGTTATGTATGTACATTTTTATATTGTGAATTGCCTGGAAACAGCTTACTTAGCTAACTTAAATATTATATTTAAAAAACGTAACACTGTTAATGGTCCGCTGTTGGATAATAAGGATTGTATATTATTCTTATTACCATTATTATCTGTAAAGTTTCATTGATATCATCCGTTTTGAAGATATTTGCTTTGATTCCATACCTTATCCAAACCTGGTATATTTTGCTTATGAGTAAATAGTGATCGTTCGTCTCTCATTTCAGGAAACTGGAGCACATGTACACGGTCAGGGTTGGTAGTAGCAATCACGATAAAGATGGCAGCGTACATGAAGTTATTGGCATCATGCGTCATACACACTACAACCCCGCCAATTTTGATTATGATATTGCCGTGATCAATGTCTCACCTCAATTACAAATTGGCACATCAAAAGTTAATAATATTACGTTAGCAACCGAGAAAGATCTCCTTACTCCAGGAGACCCTGCACTAGTAACTGGATGGGGTTTTTACAAAGATGTAAGTACTTAATATTACTTGCTACGCAGAAATTACTCACTATAAATTTTCCATTAGCCAAATGCCAGGTCACTATCAACCTACCTTAGAGCTGCGACAGTACGAATCATTGGGAAAAGAAAATGTAAAAGACTAGTCAAGGCTTATCCCATAACAGAAACGTATGCACGCGGTGAAATTGTGTGACTACGTTTTTAAGAATCTTTTTGCAGTATGTTATGCGCCGGTATATTGAGAGGCGGAGTAGATGCTTGTCATGGTGATTCTGGTGGTCCGTTGGTCTTCAGTGACATTCTCGTAGGCCTCGTTTCTTGGGGTGTCGGTTGCGCAACAGCTAATAGCTCGGGTATTTATGTTAACATAGCGTATTTTAGCGAATGGATAGAAACAATAGTGGGGTGTAGATATGCAATGAGCTAGAGAAGCACGTCGAGCTAATTACGTATAAATAAAAATGTACATATAAATAGATATGCCTGCAAATAAAATAGTAATAAGTAAAGCTTTTGACTACGTTTGTTATAATACCCACTTGAATAAACTGCCTGCTTATCAGGGGGAAAGCCTTAAATTGGGTAGAGTCTTATTTGCTAGACCGAACGCAATATGTTAATACCGCATACAAGAATAACAACTCCATTAATGATTTTGTAGCAGAGATTTTACCTAATGATGTGGGAGTTCCTCAAGGTTCCAGTTTGGAACCAGCCCAATAAGAACATAAACATTAAGAAAACGTTGTTCTTAACGGTAACCGAACGTTACGCAACGTTTATAAACAACGTTGAAACGACATATCTATGTCCCGACAAAAAACGTTGACAAAAAGTTACTTATTAAGCGCTATTTCACGTCATAATGCTAATGTTATTTTAACGTTTAATTTTTAATAGAAAATATCGTTAAATAGAAACGTTTAGCACAAGGTGTATTTAACGTTTAATAAACCACCTCTGTAAAACGTAAAAAGTACGTTTATAGTGCTACGTGACATTATCGTTCAAAACAAACCTTTATTGCTAAGTGGGGTTCAACGTTAATAAAATTTCTATATCAAATCTTTATAAGATTTGATAAAGTGACATATATATCTGGATGTGATATATATGTCACTTTATACTTACAGTGTCGTTTTATATGTTGGTAACGAAAAAATGGCTATAAATTAAAAGTCATAATATCCATTACTAAATTTAATTTTATTTTATTTTAATTAAATTATTCAATGATCATATCATAGTATTGAACTCAGGATAAGCTCTTCAATGAAACATAATGCTTCTTCAGAAAAACTACATAAATGTAGTTACCTATAAATATAACACAATGCATTAATAATAATAATAATAATAAAAAGATCATAGAACTCTTTACCAAAACTAAGAAAGTAACGAAGTTATTTCATTTATAGATATATACATTTTCCCTTTTTCTGCACATGGTCTTCTACCCAAACAGTCCATTGGGGCTTTGGTATATTTCTATCAGTCCTTCACTGCACTTTCTGCTGTATGTATTGTTTAATTGTAACTTTAAATGGAAGACTCAAACAATGGATATCATAAGTAACACCAAGGACTACAGGCTGTAAATTTTAGGGATGTATATATAAGTTAATGTTTACTTTGATTGGATTCCTAGATTTTTGTATTACAAACGAATGAAAGTATTTAATACTCACTGTATATTATTACCATAGTTTCCGTATTATCTCTGGTTCCCGTTTTGTGAAAACTAAGTATTCCTTCCCTTCCAGTTATACTTCACCGCAACGATGTCATGTAACAGTAATTAGAATCTCTTACACAAGAATCTAGATTAGAACCATCAGCATTCGCTTACCTATATATTTGAAAATAAAGTAAGAAGTGGTGTAAACTAAGAAACCAGGTTATTCAAAAACAAATTTTAGAATATAATTAAATTTTCTGACATCAGTTTCCTTATTTTAAGATGGCTACTATGCTGTTTGCCAATTGTGTATATGCATATTATAATTATACGTGCAATGTGCATCGTATATGCGAATAACTAATAGACTTAATTGATGGGGTACTTACCTACTCACCGTTTAATTAAATGCACTGATTGCTACGTATCACATATTAATATAAAACTTTGTTATAAAGATAAAGAAAAGTTTCTAACACTCGACTAGTGTAGTAAACATGTGACTGCAAGTGCATCGTGCACGTTGCGATGCACACCGGATGCCACAGGGGTGAAGAGTTTATATGAAATGGGGGAGGAATGTACATTCACCAGTAGTGTAGTTTTAATACAATAATTCTGTTACTTATTGTTAAATACATTTTGCATTCATTTATGCAAAAGCACATCTTATGTTAAAACAAACAAATTTAGCACCATTTTTGACTTCATCACAAATCGAATTACATATAGGATTGTAGTTAATAGTTTTTCATATTTCAACGTTGCTTTTTAACGTGGAGTAGACGGTGAAAGAACAACGTTTTATTTTAGTCATATTTAAACTATGCGTTACATTCCAGTTAATATTTTTCATGTTTCAACGTTGTTTTTTAACGTAGAGTAGACGGTGAAACTATAACGTTTTATTTTAGTTATATTTAAACTATGCGTTACATTTCTTAGTGAATATAACCTTTCTTCAATGTGTAGTTAAATGTTGGTTATATAATAAACGTGTTAATTATAACCATTAACGTTGTTTCAACCAATACAACGTTAAATTCACGTAAATGTAACCAACTTGATCTCACTGGGAGTACTCTTATTACTTTATCTTAATGATTTGCCCCTAAATATTAACAAGGCGTCCATTACTATGCATGCAGACGAAGTCGCCTTGGTAATTGCCGACAAAGATGCGCACAAGTTAGATAATACTTGCAATGCCTTGTTGGAAGACGCATCATTATGGTTTGCAATTAAATAAACTCCATGTCAATGAAAATAAAAGTTTTTACCCACGACTTCATCCGTACCAACTTCTGCCTACACATGGCTTTTACTTAAATCTCTCACTCAATAATAAGCCACTTATCAGATCCCAACAAACTAATTTTTTGAGAGTTTGGATTGAGGAGCATTTGAGCACGTTAAATACTTTGTGTTTTTTAATTCCTAATTTAAATCAGTTGTTAATTCGCCAGCAGTTACTTAATGTATATCATGCCTATATTTATAGTAGGCTTAGCTATGGAATTATAGAGGGTGATTCTCAATATATGCGACAAACTTTAAGCGCTGATTCCTGGGGTTATTTTGATCATAAAAGTTTATAAGAACATATGTCCAAAATCGCTTAGTTCTAAAGTTGTTCAATGTTTAATAGTAAGTTAACATAGTTAATGTTTTTATTATAAATTAACAAAATAATTAGTAAAACAAAATTAACTTATATTAACAGTTGAAAATGACCGCCCCCAACTGCAATACAAGCTTCTATCCTCCGTCGTATTGACTGGCGAGTCCGTTCTAAAATACCAGGGGTATTTCGAATTGTTTGAAAAGCTGCGATAATACGATTTCTCAGTTCATCGACATTTTCAATGGGAGTCGTATAAACTAATGATTTAAGATG
The DNA here is from genome assembly GCA_004143645.1 of Protaetia brevitarsis. Classification (NCBI taxonomy): domain Eukaryota; kingdom Metazoa; phylum Arthropoda; class Insecta; order Coleoptera; family Scarabaeidae; genus Protaetia; species Protaetia brevitarsis. The sequence goes on along the minus strand of RXPK01000196.1, from coordinate 2,098,042 downwards.
ACCCCAGAAAAAAAGTCCAAAGAATTTAAGTCTGGACACCGAGGAAGAGAAGGTTGTGGACCTCTCCGTCCTATCCACCGATCTGGATACGTATTGTCCAAAAACTCGCGAGCAACTAAACTAAAATGCACTATCACAACCTACCTTAGAGCTGCGACAGTACGAATCATTGGGAAAAGAAAATGTAAAAGGCTAGTCAAGGCTTATCCCATAACAGAAACGTATGCACGCGGTGAAATTGTGTGACTACGTTTTTAAGAATCTTTTTGCAGTATGTTATGCGCCGGTATATTGAGAGGCGGAATAGATGCTTGTCATGGTGATTCTGGTGGTCCGTTGGTCTTCAGTGACATTCTCGTAGGCCTCGTTTCTTGGGGTGTCGGTTGCGCGACAGCTAATAGCTCGGGTATTTATGTTAACATAGCGTATTTTAGCGAATGGATAGAAACAATAGTGGGGTGTAGATATGCAATGAGCTAGAGAAGCACGTCGAGCTAATTACGCATAAATAAAAATGTACATATAAATATATATGCCTGCAAATAAAATAGTAATAAGTAAAGCTTTTGACTACGTTTGTTATAATACCCACTTGAATAAACTGCCTGCTTATCAGGGGGAAAGCCTTAAATTGGGTAGAGTCTTATTTGCTAGACCGAACGCAATATGTTAATACCTCATACAAGAATAACAACTCCATTAATGATTTTGTAGCAGAGATTTTACCTAATTGATGTGGAGTTCCTCAAGGTTCCAGTTTGGAACCCAGCCAATAAGAACATAAACATTAGGAAACGTTGTTCTTAACGGTAACCGAACGTTACGCAACGTTTATAAACAACGTTAAAACGACACATATCTATTGTCCCGACAAAAAACGTTGACAAAAAAGTTACTTATTAAGGCGCTATTTCACGTCATATGCTAATGTTATTTTAACGTTTAATTTTTAATAGAAAAATATCGTTAAATAGAAACGTTTAGCACAAGGTGTATTTTAACGTTTAATAAACCACCTCTGTAAAACGTAAAAAGTACGTTTATAGTGCTACGTGACATTATCGTTCAAAACAAACCTTTATTGCTAAGTGGGGTTCAACGTTAATAAAATTTCTATATCAAATCTTTATAAGTGACATATATATCTGGATGTGATATATATGTCACTTTATACTTACAGTGTCGTTTTATGTGTTGGTAACGAAAAAATGGCTATAAATTAAAAGTCATAATATCCATTACTAAATTTAATTTTATTTTATTTTAATTAAATCATTCAATGATCATATCATAGTATTTAACTCAGGATAAGCTCTTCAATGAAACATAATGCTTCTTCAGAAAAACTACATAAATGTAGTTACCTATAAATATAACACAATGCATTAATAATAATAATAATAATAATAAAAAGATCATAGAACTCTTTACCAAAACTAAGAAAGTAATGAAGTTATTTCATTTATAGATATATACATTTTCCCTTTTTCTGCACATGGTCTTCTACCCAAACAGTCCATTGGGGCTTTGGTATATTTCTATCAGTCCTTCACTGCACTTTCGCCTGTATGTATTGTTTAATTGTAACTTTAAATGGAAGACTCAAACAATGGATATCATAAGTAACACCAAGGACTACAGGCTGTAATTTTAGGGATGTATATATAAGTTAATGTTTACTTTGATTGGATTCCTAGATTTTTGTATTACAAACGAATGAAAGTATTTAATACTCACTGTATATTATTACCATAGTTTCCGTATTATCTCTGGTTCCCGTTTTGTGAAAACTAAGTATTCCTTCCCTTCCAGTTATACTTCACTGCAACGACGTCATGTAACAGTAATTAGAATCTCTTACACAAGAATCTAGATTAGAACCATCAGCATTCGCTTACCTATATATTTGAAAATAAAGTAAGAAAGTGGTGTAAACTAAGAAACCAGGTTATTCAAAAACAAATTTTAGAATATAATTAAATTTTCTGACATTAGTTTCCTTATTTTAAGATGGCTACTATGCTGTTTTGCCGATTGTGTATATGCATATATATAATTATACGTGCAATGTGCATCGTATATGCAAATAACTAATAGACTTAATTGATGAGGTACTTACCTACTCACCGTTTAATTAAATGCACTGATTGCTACGTATCACATATTAATATAAAACTTTGTTATAAAGATAAAGAAAAGTTCTAACACTCGACTAGTGTAGTAAACATGTGACTGCAAGTGCATCGTGCACGTTGCAGATGCACACAGGATGCCACAGGGGTGGAAGAGTTTATATGAAATGGGGGAGGAATGATACATTCACCAGTAGTGTAGTTTTAATACAATAATTCTGTTACTTATTGTTAAATACATTTTGCATTCATTTATGCAAAAGCACATCTTATGTTAAAACAAACAAATTTAGCACCATTTGTTGACTTCATCACAAATCGAATTACATATAGGATTGTAGTTAATAGTTTTAAATATTTCAACGTTGCTTTTTAACGTGGAGTAGACGGTGAAAGAACAACGTTTTATTTTAGTCATATTTAAACTATGCGTTACATTCCAGTTAATATTTTTCATGTTTCAACGTTGTTTTTTAACGTAGAGTAGACGGTGAAACTATAACGTTTTATTTTAGTTATATTTAAACTATGCGTTACATTTCTTAGTGAATATAACCTTTCTTCAATGTGTAGTTAAATGTTGGTTATATAATAAACGTGTTAATTATAACCATTAACGTTGTTTCAACCAATACAACGTTAAATTCACGTAAATGTAACCAACTTGATCTCACTGGGAGTACTCTTATTACTTTATCTTAATGATTTGCCCCTAAATATTAACAAGGCGTCCATTACTATGCATGCAGACGAAGTCGCCTTGGTAATTGCCGACAAAGATGCGCACAGGTTAGATAATACTTGCAATGCCTTGTTGGAAGACGCATCATTATGGTTTGCAATTAAATAAACTCCATGTCAGTGAAAATAAAAGTTTTTACCCACGACTTCATCCGTACCAACTTCTGCCTACACATGGCTTTTACTTAAATCTCTCATTCAATAATAATCCACTTATCAGATTCGAACAAACTAAATTTTTGAGAGTTTGGATTGAGGAGCATTTGAGCACGTTAAATACTTTATGTTTTTTAATTCCTAATTTAAAATCAGTGTTAATTCGCCAGCAGTTACTTAATGTATATCATGCCCATATTTATAGTAGGTTTAGCTATGGAATTATAGAAGGTGATTCTCAATATATGCGACAAACTTTAAGCGCTGATTCCTGGGGTTATTTTGAGCATAAAAGTTTATAAGAACATATGTCCAAAATCGCTTAGTTCTAAAGTTGTTCATTGTTTAATAGTAAGTTAACATAGTTAATGTTTTTATTATAAATTAACAAAATAATTAGTAAAACAAAATTAACTTATATTAACAGTTGAAAATGACCGCCCCCAACTGCAATACAAGCTTCTATCCTCCGTCGTATTGACTGGCGAGTCCGTTCTAAAATACCAGGGGTATTTCGAATTGTTTGAAAAGCTGCGATAATACGATTTCTCAGTTCATCGACATTTTCAATGGGAGTCGTATAAACTAATGATTTAAGGTGACCCCAGAAAAAAAAATCCAAAGAATTTAAGTCTGGATACCGAGGAGGCGAAGGTTGTGGACCTCTCCGTCCTATCCACCGATCTGGATACGTATTGTCCAAAAACTCGCGAGCAACTCAACTAAAATGCGCTGGAGCACCGTCATGCATAAAATACATTTGTAATTTTAATTGCAACGGAACTTCTTCCAGCAGTAGTGGTAGCTTACCTCTTCAAGAAAATTGCGGTATACCTCGCCATTTAAGCGCAGCGGTAAAAAATGTGGACCTATCAAGTGATCTCCAATAATTCCGGCTCACACATTGACAGAGAATTGATGTTGATGACAGGCATTCACTAGTTCGTGCGGATTTTCTTCGGCCCAAATGTGATTATTATGAAAATTAATAATCGCGTTTCTAGAAAAAGTAACCTCGTCGGTGAAGAATATTTGAGCCAAATAGTCAGGATTTTGTGCGATGTTGTGTTGCATCCATTGACAAAATCTGCCGGCAAAAGTGCCTGCATCCGTTAAATGTGATATGGATACAACAGTTGATCTTTCAATATTCTCCAAACTGTGGCCTGACTAATGTTTAAAGCAAACGCAATTTTTCTTGTGCTTGTAGTAGGATGTTCCTCAATTTCATTTAGTACCATTTCTTCAACTTGTGGAGTTCTCAATGTAGATGGGTGCCCGTTTTTTTTAAATTTCGCGTTTCACTAAGACGTTGGTGAAGACGGGCAAATATTGAATGATGTGAGATGATACGGTTCGGGTATCGTTCTTCATAAAGACGTCTAGCAGCACGCGAATTTTCATTGGCAAGACCGTAAACGAAATGCATATCACACATCTCAACATTCGTGTAATTCATTTTAGAAAACAGAAACTGGCAACAAACTGAATGAATACTCTGACAACTATTGACAAATATTGAAATGACAAATAAACAATTCCCTGTCAACACAATAGTTTTTGAAGAACCAACTGTGATCTTATATCGTGTTAGTCATAGTTCATAATTTATTATTAAACATTCAATAACTTTAAAACCAAACCGTTTTGGACATATACTCATATGAACTTTTATGATCAAAATAACCTCAGGAATCAGCTCTTAAAGTTTGTCGCATATATTGAGAATGACCTTGTATTTTGGGGCAATTCAGTCCTGGTTAAAGAGCCACTGTGTGATATAATAAATGAGTCGTTTATGTCAGGTGTATTTCCCACAGCTCTAAAATTTAGTGTAATAAGACCTGTTCACAAAAGAGGTAACTATTCCGCATGCCCTAACTACAGACCCATTAGCTTGCTAAATACATTTTCAAAAATTATCGAAGTAATTGTACACCACCAAGTAATAGCTTTTTTAAAAAAAATAAATTAACTCATCAGAATCAACAGTGGTAAGAGTATTACAGCTCTCTATGAATGCACTGAGGAAATTTGCGATGTATTTGAGAGCGGCGATATATGTTGTGGTATCTATATTGGCATTACTAAAGCATTCAATAACATGTCTCATAAATTACTATTAGAAAAACTCCATCTTTATGGAATTAGAGGTGTGGCGTAAGATTGGTTCAAGTCGTACCTCACAAACCGCCAGCAAATAGTAAAACTGCATATAATAAATGAAGATATATATTCCAACACTACGACCACTAACATCGGCGTGCTCAAGGTAGTATGCTCGGTCCATTTCTGTTTATTATATTTTTAAACGATATATTTCTAGTTATTCAAAACATAACCAGAAAATCATTAGTTTTGCGGACAACAGAAATATTTTATCAAAGAAATAGATTTCATTTCATTAAAAGAAATTGGTTCATCACTACTACGAAACCTAAAAGAATAGTTTGAAAGCAATCAGCTAATATTAAATTCAGCAAAAACAAAATGCGTACTTTTTAAAATTAATGAAAGCATGGAAACGCCCAATAATATACATTTAGATAACGAAAAAAATAGAATTGGATAAATATTGCAAGGTACTGGACCTAGTTGTGGACGATAAGCTGAAGTGGACGGAACAAATGAGATTACTATGTGAGCGCCATTCATGGCCTCAAAATTTTAAGTTCTGTAGTCAATTTCACCACAATGAAAGTTGTGTATCATGCTACCATACTAGCAATTATACGCTATGCGATTCTAATATGGGGAAATTCAAACGCAATCAATAAGATTTTCCTACTACAAAAACGGACCGTAGGGTACTGCTGGGTCGTAAAGCAAATGCCTCACTGATAACCCTTTTTAGGGAAAATAATCTCCTGACAGCGTATGGACTCTATATCTACGAGTGCTTGGTTTTCATATTTAAATTCAAACACCTTTTTGAAGAAAATGAGAAAAATCACATTTATAATACAAGATTTAAAAATGATTATAATGTATCATACTATAAATTAACCTAAAAAGCAGGAGCTTACGATAATATAACATTCTTTAATAAGTTGCCAAGCAAAATAAAAGAAGAAAAATGTATAAACAAATTTAAACATGAAGTATTTAATTTGCTTTGTGGGTTGGAGCCATACACTGTCCAGGAATATATGAATCATACAATTTAATATGTATTAATTATATCTTTTTTTTCTGAGTTGCGCATGTTTCTTGTTATTTGTAGTATTTTTTTCTTTGTGTTTACATTTAAAACAGAAATAAAGAATTTGCATTTGAATCTAAAGACATGTTCATCTGTCATATACGGATTATTCGTTTAAAAGCTTGCGATTCTTGTCAACAAGTTTTCATTCGTTATAAATTATTAACTTTACCTTGTATCTTAATTTTTAACCTTGCACTTCATGCCTATAACAATATTAATAAATTTCAACTTAATAAAGATGTACAAGACTACTTCACTAGATGTAGAAATGACTTAGCGCTGTCCAAGACGAGATTAACTTTATTTCAGCAGTCCCCAGAGGTTATCGCTATTAAAATATACAACAAACTCCCAAAACATTTGAAAAATCTTCCACATATACGTTTTCCTCTCGATATTACTACTATCGCTTTCTCTCTTATCATTACTGTTATTGTTATTATTACCAATTTCTCATTATCTTGATATTATCATTATTGTTTTTATTATTATCATTATCATTATTATTATTATCATTATAATTATTATTATTATTACCATTACTTTCACCCCGCCGTTTACAGAGGACGGCCGAGGCCGCACGTCGCTTGCAGAGCGGGAAAGCACCAGGGCCGGACTGAATCCCCATCAAAGCCGTAAAGAGTGTTGGAAATAGGTGCGCCCACAACTCCTTTTGTAGACTTATAACCAGTACCTGAAGGAAGGAGTTTTTCCACTAGCATGGAAAACGCAACGCCTAGTGCTTATTAGTAAGGGCAAGAGTGACCCAAACATAGCATCGACGTACAGACCACTATGCACGCTGGATACGCTAGGGAAGCTGCTTGAAAAGCTTCTAAGCTTTCTAAGCGGCTCCTGGCCAGCATCGACGCCGCCGGAGGACTATCTCCTAGGCAGCACGGCTTCGGGAAGGACTATTCTACAATTAGCGCCGTTCGGGAAATAGTGAACACCTATCTCACGAAACGATGCAAGAACAGACACACCAAGGGAATAGTGACGCTCGTCGCCCTTGATGTGAAGAACGCTTTCAACAGCGCCAGATGGGACGTTATCCTGGACGCCCTGGAGAGCTGCTTCCACACCCCGCAGTACCTGACGGACAGATTGCTCAGGTACGATACAACGGAGGGATAGCGCACGGTGAGGATAATGGCGGGAGCCCCCCAGTGATCGATTCTGGGACCAGACCTGTGGAACATCTCCTACGATGGCATCCTCCGTATGGAGATGCCTGCTGACACGTACCTGGTTGGCTACGTCGACGACATCGCGACCGTGAGGGTCACCACCTAGATGGACGAGCACGGGTTTGAGCTGGTCACCGAAAAAATGGAAGTTGTATTGCTGACCAAACGTAGGAATCCTCTGCGGATACCACTGAAGGCCGATGCGGAGATGATCACGACATCCAAGTCTGTGAGCTACCTAGGAGTACACCTAGACAGTTATATGACGTACTGAGACCATATTTGCTTCGCGGCAAAGCGCAAAGCGGCCCAGAAGGTCACTTAGCCGACTGATGGCCAATGTCGACTTCTGATGTCGGTATCGGAGACCATTCACCTGTACGGCAGTGAGATCTGGGCAGACGCGCTCCGAAAGGAGAAGTACCACAAGAGGAATGTAGCAGTCCAAAGGAGAGGCGTTCTCCCAATAGCAAAATCTTACAGGACGGCATCGGAGGCAGCGGCCCTAGTTATGGCAGGAGTAATCCCTATACATCTTTTAGCCAAAGAGAGAAGGGAAATCTACACCCTAAAAAAAATGTGGTAAAATTACCTCAAAAATAGATGGCAACTGGGCTACCGCCTATTTTTGGGATAAATTTACACCTATAGGGGATTTTTCACATGCTTGTGGAATATTCCTTGAAAGTATGGAATTTTCGCTGGTAAATTTACACCTCTAAATAATATTCCCTAATGGAATGGAATAATTTCAGGTAGATTTACCACACTTCAAGGAATATTCCACCAGTATGTGAAAATCCCCTATAGGTGTAAATTTACCCCAAAAATAGGCGGTAGCCCAGTTGCCATCTATTTTTGGGGTAATTTTACCACATTTTTTTTTAAAGTATAGATTAGAGTAACAACAAAGAAATTAGAAATAATTGATTATTAGGTTGTTTTATCATCCAGAAATATTAAGTTAAGTTTAGTTATCTAATAACATGTTTATGTCATTTAGAACTTAATGCAGATTCTCCACTTAAATATTCAAAATATATCATTTATAATATTAGATTTAATTTTAATAATTTCTGAAAGATATATTAATTAGTTGGATTACAGAGAGTTTACAAGAATTTCAATAAATTTTGCAAGAATAAGCAATGTTTTAAAGAGTAAACATTTTGGGAGAAAGGTCGATAAGAAAAGCCAATAGTTACTAAGAATTGGTTGTATTCATAACACAAAGATCTAGTTGAATGTAACCATAAAATAAATTTTGACTAACAAAATACATTAAAAAATCTTATCAATTTGAGTTTGGATTTGGAGCTTTTTTATTTTTGTTGCCCTGTTCAGGGTATATTTAAAAAAAAGTACCTCTGCAGAACTTCTAATGTGTTAAGAAGCCTCTTTTGCGTACTGCAAATGAAAATTAAAATGTGCCGCCATCATTTGTTGTAATGCAGAACGAAATGAATCTGTTGGGTCTAATAACTGTCTTTCTACCATTAAAGAATGCGATTTCACATTTCCTGGAAAAGAAAAATAAATGTAAAAAGCATATGAAATAAATATATTTTTATTAATACCTTCTTCCAAGCATATTATCAACGGTGTATTCACCTCAATTTCTTCAAGTTTAGATTTGTCCTGAAAATTTTTAATAAATTTAGCAATTTAAAAATATATTGTATGTAGATAATAGTGCTGCGAATCGAAGCCTCTTTATGTGAAACCGGGGTTTGGATGCAGTGATTAATCGTCTTTAAAAATTGTAATTGGTAAAACCGGTTTTCAAAATCAAAACCGGTTTTTAAAAGCAGATTATAGCGCCTTAAATAGGATTTTCGAATTTAAAATACATAGGACTATTAAAAAAGTAATACGTATTGTTTTTAGTTTGAAACTGGTTTTGAAAATCGATTTTAAAAAACTGAATTTTAAAAACCGATTTTTCCTAAAAATCGATTAATCGGTTTTTGATATCTGGCGATTCCCGCAATACTAGTATATACATAAATAATGTTGTGATTAACTATTGAACTCAAATTTGCCGTCCTGCGGTCTTGCACATTTGCATGTATAAGTGCTTAATACCTACTTTACTTTTGTCATTAAATCCTAGAGTAAAACCAAAATAGTTTCTTCCTTACTTTACTTGTATCATCACTTAACAACGAAAACATAGCCTCCAATAACGGCAAGACACTAGTCGTTTTATATTTCCAAATGTTTAATGAAAGAGAAAAAAAAGAATTGACTCCTTCAAAACGAAGACTTTCTGTTGTTTAAATTGAAAAGTTTGATATGGTAGTTTCCTGCGTGTCACTTGCACGTTGAAAACTTTAAATAAATGTATCATATCTTGTAGCAACAATACCGTCAAATGCTATTGAGGTTAAGTTCCCCGTATATCATATTAGATATCCATACGCAGGTGTATATCTATTATTTATGTGTGCTGTCATAGCCAAGTACATAGTAATCATCTCAATACATAATTAATGTAAAATGAACTTACCTCAATCTTTATTTGCAAGACAAAATGAAAAACACACCATTTACATTTATGCGTTGAAGCCATCAGTGTAGATGCCGCACTTGTATTCAAACTGCGTACCTCAAACGCTTGCGCGTTGTATAGTCGACGGCTATGTAATGCATTCTCGTAACGGGTTTAATTTTTGATCAAGCGACACAATGTAATGCAATGTTAAAAAAAAACATTTTGTGTTCCAATCAAATTAACAGATGCATATATATAATATATATAAATATATTAATATATATAATCAGAATTTCATGTCCCTTGTATTGTCCATATTGCATTTTACCAACATAAGGGGTAATATTCCACGAAATATGTTATTTTTCCTTGCTTCCTAAGCAAATTTCCCCAAGTGGGTGAAAATTACTTCATTTATTGAAGTATTTTTCCATCAAAGTCGGTTACCAGGCAAAATTACACCTAATTTGTGGTAATCTGATGTTTACCCTCTTTTTGGTGTAATTTTACCTTATATTTCATATGTTTTTTCACATACCAGTGAGATAAATTTACCACCATTTTTTAGAGTGTACCTGCACAAGCTGGGAGGCGGATCGACAAGCAAGCGGGAGACGAGAGGACGTACCACGCGGCTCTGGCAGGAACGATGGAACGCGGACACGAAGGGCAGATGGACGGCCGAATTAATTACGGATCTTTCAGTCTAGATGGACAGAGATCACGGAGAGGTCGACTATTACCTCACTCAGATGCTGAAGGGACACGGGTACTTTAGCGATTGCCTATGCAAAGTAGGGAAAGTGGACAGTGCCTCCTGTCGGTACCAGGACAGCGACTGTGACGATGCTCATCATACATTCTTCGAATGCGTAAGGTGGAAGTCGCACATAGATGAAGCTAGATCAATGACTGCATTGCCACGCTATATGCTACGGTCGCTTGCGGATGAGAGTTTGGCGTGTGGCTTCTAGGGAGCGCACAAACTGAACTCTTCTTACCGAGAAAGTGATTGTACGCAAAGCTTGAGATGGGAGTGCGATGAAAGTAGGTTTATACACTCGGAGAAACGATGACAACGCCTGGTAGGCAGCAACTTGAGTCCGTTCCTAGTGTTATTTCCCTTTCCCTCTTGCTAGTATGGTGGATGAGCCTCGCCTGGTGGCATGTTCTATTGGTTTATTTTATGCGTTAATTGTTATTTATTTATTGTGTAATAAATGATGCACTATTTGTATGTGTATATCAATTATTTCTAAAATAAATATGTATTTTAATACTTTTAAGAGTATTCTTTAAATATTGTGGAGTACGTTTTGAGAAAACTCCCAGCAATATTCCTTGTATATTCTTATGAATGTTCTAAACATATTCTATGAATATTTTTCTGATGCATCTAAGGATATTCCATGGGCAGACATTTTATCATTTCACAAATATTTCAGAACTATTCCGAATATTCTAAAATTCATCTAGGAATATTATTTTGTTAACTATACTTTAAATTATCCAAATATAAAAAAGTAATATTAATTTGGAGGTTATAAGACACTCCGCTCCCCATTGTCATTTTTTTTCAACAACAACTTTTATTATCCTTGTCTATTCAAATTATATTGCCATTAACAACAAAAATGGTAATTATTTGAAGGAGTAGGGTACTCTGCTCTCCCGTTATAATTTTTTGACAGAGCAGTTTATGTGTGTTAATCGTTGGTTATGTAATATATTCGAAATTTTATATCAACCAAAAAATTACACACACAAAGATCTAAAAATGATGTAAACTTATGAAGAGGGAAAATTTTTATTGCCCCATAAATGAGGTTACGATGCTAATACAATACTTCATTAAATTCATTCTAAGGTAACAAGCCACAGGTTCATAAATGTGTAGCATAACTGTTAGTTCTACACGTTAACAAAAAAAAAATCTTTTTTCGCATTTATGAAAAATTAACAACTATTTATTTTTATATTGTATGTATAAGAAAGTGTAAAACGCATTCTTTTTAGAATTTTTATTTGAAATAGGATATTTGTCGATTTTTTTTGTGGTTATTCACAGTGGTCTTCATGCCTTCTTCAGTTATTTACTTTTTTCTCATCTACGCCGCTGGTAAGTTAAAGTATAAACATACTTTTAGATTAAAAACTAATTTGATGAATTTATACCTTATTTTAGTCCAAGTAAACGTGTGTCTGCCAAAGCCTTCAAGAATAGTTGGTGGTGAACGCGTGCACATAGCCCAGTATCCCTATCAAGTGTCTTTACAATATTTCGGCAAACACCATTGCGGAGGTGCGATAATCAGTGAATGCTGGATATTGACCGCGGCTCACTGTGTACAAGGGTAAGTGTACGATATTAGTAGGTATCTTACTTGTATCACCTAGTAGTGTTGCGTTAATTTCCATAACTGCACTAGATCCATGGATTTAGTTTAAGTTTGGAAACAACATCGAATTGCAATGTCCTTTTGACAAAGAGAAAATTTTTCATTTATCCGTTGTTGTAAGTAGAAACATTTATTTTCCCTTAAACCAGGAGTCGGCAAACTTTTTTACGACAGGGCCAAATCGTAACGAAAATTAAGTTCAGCGGGCCAGGTTGTAAACTCTAACGTGTATATTTTTTATTAAGTGTTCCTCTGTGTTTTACTGAACCGAAAACAATGTACCAAAAAGTTTCCGTCGTATCAAACAGGTGTTTAAAAATTACTGACTTGTCAAAGAATCTTAAAGTTACAAAACTTATTTCTTTTTCAATGGTCTAATAATTTTTACCTGGTGGATTATAAATAACATTACAATAAATTATTATTGCTAGTAAATATTATAATAATCATTGTTTTCTATATGTTAGTAACCAGAAAAGCAGGCAATATATAAACCAAACAGTAAATATTAAATATTAAAAGTTTATCTTCATCTGGTTCGCATTTTATAAAATGAGGCAAAATGCGAACAAAAAGTTAATAAAGTATTTGTGTGATATAAGAATTTACAGAGGATTGAAATAGCTACATAATGGAATCTTTGCAGACGATGTGGTAATAATAACAGACAGTGAAAAACAAAGAAAATATGAACATATGGAAAGGAAACATGGAAGAAGAGTGCATGACAATAAACATAGATAAAAAAAGCTAAAATCCTCGGAAACCAGAATGTTGAAACTAAAATTGAAATAAATGATACTAAAATAGAGCAAATGAGAAATTTAAATATTTAAGAGTAACATTGGAAGAAACAGGAAAACAAGATGCTGGAATAAACGATTGATAAAACAATCAAGTACTACCAATAAACCTATAGTAGTGTTATGAAGAAACCCAAGAAAAATAAGATTCCACAATTTTAGGGCATTTAGAAACACGTCTCAGTAGTTCAATATCTGCTACTTCTGAAGATGTGGGCACCTTGAAAACATCTGACCAGAAAATTTTGATGGAAAATAGGACCCATTTTTAGGAATTCTAATCCAATCTAGATCACAAGAAATGAATTGCGACATATTTTTTTGTAATACCTCAACGAATGTTAGTATCTTTTTATTTAAACTAATTCGAAGGGACGAAAGTTCAGTTGAGAGGGCATAAGAAACAGAAGCAATAATTACTATTAATGGACGGAACGATTGTAGAAATTCTTTCTCATTTAAAAAAAATATTAATAATTTCTCTGAGTTCCAAAAATCTCAATAAAACTTTTCCACTATTGCACCATCGAACTGGCGATGGTTAACTCGCCGAGAGCCAATAAAATTAACCACTTCCACAACTGGTTCAGTAATGCAAAATAGATGGAGGTGTTTGATGAATTATGCAATTACTTATTCAAAGCTTTGCACCAAACAAAAATTCTTGAGCAGTATCAACAATGACTGTTGACTCATCAAGAACTAACAAAAACCATTAGACATTTTTTTGTCTTCTCCATTAAGAAGTGTATTGTGATATTCTCAATTTATCTGACAGTGGCTTGGGCTGAGAGGTCAACAGAAAAACAAACCTCTTCTTTGGGCACACTTCTTCAGCTTTATCGCAAATCTATTCATGAATATATCAAATAGTAGATGTAGATACCTCTCGATACAATAATTTTCGTAAACCCTTATTGTGGGTGGGAAAACTATCGGCAATAGCTGAATTAACCGCTTGATACTTACAACTTGCGCGGGCCGGATTGAAATACGCAGCGGGGCGGATTTGGCCCGCGGGCCGTAGTTTGGCGACCCCTGCCTTAAACTATCGAATTGTGCCTATTTGAAAGTTAACAAGTTACACCGAACTTTCATGCTAAATTACTCAAAACTATTTTTTTCCACTTAGTCTAATTTTGAAAAACAGCAACACCTTTTCAAATATACAAAGAACATCGCTATGTATAACGTTAAGAAACAAATTGGCAATGCATTGGTAACTGACGAGTAGACAACCAGATATACCACAAACCAGTTATTATTTTGTTTTAACGATTAATTTGACACTGTCATATTTAATAACGTAATAAACTTTATTAGTATTCGTCGATTTAAATCGATTAATTCTCACTTGGTTTAAATGTGAGAAGTCTCCCACTTTAAGATTAACAACTACTAACATCATTTTACCAAAACGTAATAAAAAAAAAATTAATGGCATTATACAGAGTGTTTAAAAATTAATGACATATCAAAGAATTTTAAAATTGCAAAACTAATTTTTTTTCAAATAGAACACTCTGTATCTTTGTATTTCTCGAATTCCATCGACAGTAATCTATGACGAATCCTCGTATGATACCCCACTGGATGCATTTGCACATTACTTTAGCAGTGTTTACACTAGGGATACAACTGATAATAAATCTGTATTTGTGCATACTAATACACCATGCATACACATACCTATCATTACCGAGGCAGAGACCATCACTGCCATCAAAAAGCTTAAAGATAAGATGACAGCTGGACCAGATGGTATCCCGAGCTTACTAGTCCGTGACTGTTGGATAGATCTGGTTTGTAAGAGGGATATCTCTTATAAAGATTTTTAATTTGGCACTGTCATCATCAACATTCCTTAACTTATGGAAATGCTCCAAGGTGTGTCCAGTTGTGAAAGGAGGATCTTCGGAAAATGTGCGGAATTACAGGCCAATATCGATTCTTAATAATTTCGATAAAACTTTTGAATCTGTTCTTTATTCTAGAATATATCCATTAGTGAAAACTTTATATCTCCAAACCAACACGGATTTATGGAAAAACGATCTACAGTAACCAATTTGGCACATTTTACTCAATATACACTTGATCAGTTCGACTCTTGTGGACAAGTGGATACTATTTACACGGACATATCGAAAGCTTTTGATCGAATTCAACACAAATTATTGCTGCAAAAAAATGAAAACATTTGGCTTTAGCGATTCCCTAGTAACACTGTTTGAAACTTACCTGTCTGACAGAGTTCAATATGTAACTTACAACGGCTACAAATCTCAAACGTTTCAGGCTAGCTCAGGGGTGCCACAAGGTTCCAATCTTGGACCGCTCATGTTATTGTGTTTATTAATGATTTGATGGATTGCATTAATATTGATAAATGTATGTTCGCGGATGACCACAAAATTTTTACCACAGTAATTTCCATCAATGATTGTTATTATCTACAAGATCAAATCAGTCGGCTGACTGAATGGCGTAGCGCTAATGATCTACAAACTAAATGTCGATAAGTGCAAAACTATAAGATACACCAGAGAACAAAATCTCATTTTATTTGATTATGCGATTAATGGAGTTTCTCTTATCCGTGAGAGCGTTGTGAGGGATTTGGGGATTTATCTTGATACTTCCCTTACCTTTTCTGCGCATCGAGAGAAGATTGTACTGTCAGCTATGAAGATGTTAGGATTTTTAATTAGAAGCTCTTCTTCGTTTCATCCTGATACAATTAAACTACTTTACAAATGAGTATTTGTCAGATCTAAGTTGGAATATGGGTCTTTGATCTGGAATCCATTCCATTCTTCGCATAAAGAAGCACTGGAGAAAGTTCAAAGAAAGCTTCTAAAATATTTATACTTTAAACAAGAAGGCTTTTACCCTAGGGTTAGTTATGACTACCAGCTTCTACTTCAGCAATTCGATGTCACATGTCGACAGTCAATTAAGTTTGTCTATAATCTAGTAAATAACAATATTGGTGCTCTTTACCTTTTATCGCGCCTACAATTCTTTGTTCCCAGCGGCTCCTCAAGATACACAAGCACGTTTCTATGCACCATATGCACGTCTAAACTCTTCCCTGAATTCTCCTACAGTATCAATGTCACGTAACTTTAATTTAATATCATCGCTCTGTGACGTACATTTTACACCTCTGCAGGAAATATTGTCAATAGCAAATAAGCAGTTGTCATAATTTGTTAATCTTTTTTTAGTACATACATATGTTTTTTTTATGTTAGTGTTTAAACTGAGCTCGAGTACTCTTTATGTTTACATTTTTGTGTATTGTATTTTTTGTCCTTAATTTGGAGCAATCTGTTGGGCAAATATATTATTATTCAACAAAATTGCGAATATTTAAAAAACGGTTGAGCTTAAGGGTAGGGAATCCTAATATAAACTAGTTGCAAACGACGCGGTAAATTCATTAAGACCAATAAAAATTACACCATTCCATTTAAAATAAGTTGATATTAACACCTTGTATATCGAAAGTGCTATAAAGTTTAAAATATTTTCCTTAAATAGATCGCAGTGTGCCGTGACTACAATGTGAATTTGAAAATCAAATTTCCATATACAGTAAGACCCCGCTTAACGCTGTTTCGTTTAGCGGTGTTTCGGTTTAGCGCTATTTTATTTCAACCCGGGGATTTACCGAAATTGCTCGCAGCACTACGGGGATTGCCCGAAATTGTGCGCAGCGCTAGGTTTCGCCATTCTGTACATAACATATCCGAAACAGTGTAGTTGTGTTTCTTGTTTGGTGCGGTGCCGTACGGACGCATTTTTATCATTTGAAACATTTGTTGACATTATTGTAAGTATATAATACTGTAACGATTAATACAGTTACAAATATTATGATCTTTAGTTTTTATCACGGGTGATAATGAAAAACAAGAAAAGAAAGCAACCAGAAAAAGCATTTCACTGGAAACTAAAATGCAAGTGATTAGAAGATTAGATTCTGGTGAACGTCAATCTCAAATTAGTGCTGCATTGAATTTGGCAACTTCAACAATAAGGACAATTCTTAAAAATAAAGAAAAAATACTGTCATCGGCAACTGCAACTACGTCAAGCTCTGCAACTAGAATTGCCCGTTCTAGAAATAACATTATAGAGGAAATGGAAAAACGACTGTCTATATGGATTGACGACGAAATTGAACGCAATATGCCATTAAGCCAATCTATCATAATGGAAAAAAGCTAGAAGAATTTTTAATTACATTCAGGCTGAGGCAAGTGACAAGAGTGAAACTTTCGTTGCTAGTTGAGGATGGTTTAATAGATTTAAACATCGAAATAATCTTCACAACATAAAGATTACAGGAGAAGCAGCAAGTGGTGATACGAAAGCGACATTAAAAACAATAATTGAACAAGGAAACTATCCTCCAGAATTGGTTTTTAATGTTGATGAAACAGGCCTGTTTTGGAAAAGAATGCCAAAACGAACATATCTATCCCGTTAAGAGAAACGAGCACCAGGATTTAAAGCTGCAAAAGATCGCTTAACACTACTACTACTGGGTGCTAACGCAAGCGGAGATTTCAAATTAAAACCACTACTAATTTACCACTCCAAAAACCCAAGAACGATGAAAGGCATATCTAAATCAACTTTACCTGTACTTTGGGAGTCTAATAAAAAATCATGGATAACTATGAAAATTTTCCAGGATTGGTTCACTGAACATTTCTGCCCGTCTGTTAAACGTTATTGCGAAATTAAAAAACATGAACAAAGAGCACTACTATTAATTGATAATGCTCCAAACCACCCAAAAAATTATCAGACTTAACAACATGCATTTCAGTCGAAGTGGTTTTCTTACCACCTAACACAACTGCCTTAATCCAACCTATGGACCAAGGCGTTATATCCAATTTTAAGGCTTATTACATGCGGCGAACATTTAAGCAGATGTTTGAAAAAACAGACGGAGAAGAGAAGCAATCAATAAGAGAATTTTGGAAAAACTACAATATCATGAATGCTGTAGAAAACATAGACCTTTCTTGGAATGAGATAACAGAAAGATCTTTGAAAGGAGTATGGAAGAACATTTGGCCAGATTTAAGTAAAAGCGAAGACATTGAACACTCTGTCGATATGGATGAAATAGTAAAGGTAATAGTGGAATTAGCGAAACAAACCGGTTTAGATGAGGTAAATGTGGAAGACGTTGTGGAAATAGTTCAAGAAACAGCTTTCAATAGTCTTTCTAATGATGAGCTCAAGGAAATAACTGAGCAAGAAGAAAACAAAAATATCGATAGTAGTGATTTCGAAGAAGAGCAAGAAGAACTTTCGATGGCGTTTGTAAAAAGGAGTTTGACCACTATAACTGAAATTATGGACCAATTTGTTGAAAATGATTCAAATTTTGACAGGAGTTCAAAAGCAAGACGGGGCGTTATAGATGCTTTATCCACTTATCAACAACTTCTAACAGTACGCAAAAGGAAAACGCAAACTACATTAGATGCCTTTTTAACAAAAAGGCAGAAAACTGGAAACACTAAATAGACTGAATGATCTGACTGGCTTTTATTTTATTTGTTTTTATAAGTATATTCGTTTATGTTGTTTTTATTTTTGTAAGAAATAAATGTTTGGTTTTAGTTTTATTAAAAAAACATAATTATTAAATTTAATACCTAACCAATTTTCTATCCATCTTCCCGTAACCCCATTATTTACATGTTAAGATGGCCTCGTTTAGCGCTGTTTCGCATTACGCTCTACGTTGATGGAACGTATCCTACGCGTTAAGCGGGGTCTTACTGTACCTATTTGAAACTAATTGCGTTAATGATGGGCGTTCGTGCCACCATTTCAGTAGGAATACGAAACTATTCACGATCAGAGTTGGCAGTAGCATTCATTCAAGCGACGGCACCATCCATACGGTTACAAGCATCATCCTGCATACCAAGTATAACACAACCACTCTTGATAATGACATCGCCGTACTCAGAGTAAAACCTCATTTGAACATTGGCTCACGGACATCTCGCAGCATTGGCATGTTGACAGTGAACGGCCGTCGACCTCGCCCAGGAAGCCCAGCAATAGTGTCTGGATGGGGCAGTTATGACGATGTGAGTATTCCATACTATTTACCAGTGCTGAGCGAATCGGAAGCAAAAATCATCCGGAAACGCTAAACGGATACTTAGCCAATATCAACCATACATTTCCAATTTATTTGCAAAACGGTATAAGAATGGGTTTAGATACGGGATAGAGCACAGACAAATGACCAAATTTAAGTAGATATATACAGATAAAACCGAATCAACCCCAAACACTAGATACATCGTCAATTACCGGCATCGCAAAAATCGGGAGTGGGGACGCAAATATCTATCGCTCGAGCTCTCGAGCATAAACAGTAGTCAAATAGGAGTAGCACAGGGAGGCAGATGGGTTACTGCTAAGCGGACGTATTAATGCCATTATTTATTACATCTACTTATTCGTGTATTTCTGTTTTAATTAGTTAGGTCGTGTATTGATTGCACATTTTATTTAAGCACTTGTTAGACTGGGACTATATTGTTGCCTCTAGTCACTAATCAAGTTCTAATCACAATTTAGCCAGAGATATTTCATTACTTGAAACTTATTTTAATTTCCATTTTCGAAACCCTTTCGCTTTTCAAAAAAAAAAAAACAGTTTTAAACAAACACTAATTATTGTGCTGACGTTTACTGAAAATATCAGGAGCAATTACTAGCAGAAGTAAGTATTCAAATATTACTTGAAAAAACAAAAGACAGATAATTTATTAGTGACTATTTCGAGTGTTGGATGTGCGATTATTTTTTTATTTCTAACTAGATAGGTAGACACTACGCAAATTTTGTAAATACGCTCATCCTGCATGAGTGCGTTGCGTTTCCCAAATCAAACTACCTCGGTGGTACATTTCGTATCTTCGCTTCAGCCAGCATAAGAGCGGCGCGCTTCGGGAATATTCGGGTGTTCGCATTTAGAATAGCGCGTACGGTATACAGGCTGAGTTTTTTATCTTGAAACAACAGAATATCTCTAAAACACTACATCAAATGAAAAAAAGATCTTAATAAGATTTGTTATAATGTAGGGGGCTCACTGAATGGTGCCGAACTCGATCCCCCACCTCACCCCCCACTTCATCCACCCCCAGAGTGGGAGGGCGGACAACTTTGAAATCTTAAATGGGAACCCTCATTTTGTATTACAGATTCGGATTCTACGCCATCAAGTATATAGTTTTTGTTTGAAACTTTTTTCGATTCGTAATAGATTGCGCTGTAATCGCAAAAAAAAACCTGATTGTGAACGTCTAGAAAAAATACGCAAAAAAGAGAAGCAAGCAAACATGATTTTGTGTTTTTTTATTTTAATGAAAAAGATCTAAGTTTTCCTAAGCTACACAGCAAATTTTAGAGTTTAATTGTAAATGATAATGCCGGAAAAAATGTTAAATAAACACGTGCATTTTGAAAATTTTATGTGAAAAGTTAAATAACTTGGCGACCTTGCATTCGAAATTTGAAACGAACATATGTATTTGTAGCATTTATTACAACAAATAAACATGCCTACAAAATAAGTATGGTTTCATTTGAAAAAATTAAGTTGAGTACGGTCCTGGAAACCTGATACACCCCGTGAACGTAAAAATATTTTTAGAACGTGCACTTCTTTCCGTCATGTAGGATGCTACATCAAAAAATCTTTTATGAGAGATGTTAAAGTCAGTATCGACCACTATTAGATTATTGAGTCACCCGGTATATCTGTTCGATCAAAATCAATTATTACATGATTATCACACTAGAAATAAAAACGGTAGTGCTACCCTAAAGCTAGACTAACTTTAACCCAAAATATTCTAAATTATATGTGCTTAAAATTTTTCAATATCTTGCCTAATGAACTCAAAATAATCAATTATTTCACAATTTTTCGTAAGGGATAGGAAACCCTATAACATTCAAGACTTTCTTAATTGGCAAGCAAATTGTATTTGATAATTAGCTATTACGCATTGTACAGGTATTTTATTATTTTTCCAAGCAAGCCATAATAAATTTATTATTATTACCTGTATCTTATATTTTTACTTATATATTTATTTTATATGTTTGTATTGTAAGGGGACGAAATATATTAGTATTATTATCTTAAATCGATATTGCTATATCATGAAATGCGCTAGTCATTCTCCTACCGTATTGGCGAATAATTCGTTTAGCGTATTCCAATGATTCTCGTTTTCCATTTGTCCACCGCTACCATCTACCTCGGAGAAGATACTTACCACTCGCTTTGCACTAGTTCGGAGCTAAGCGCAAACCGCGCCATCTGCGTGCTGCAATGGTACGAGTCATTGAGAAAAAGAAATGTATAAAACTGTTCAAGCCTATTATCGTAACAGATAGGTACGCAGCGGGTGGAATTGTGGCTCTGATGTTTTCAAGTTTCGTTTTTTTTCAGTATGTTGTGCGCAGGTAATTTGAATGGAGGTCGAGACGCTTGCCAAGGAGATTCTGGCGGCCCTTTGGTATGGAACAACGTCCTTATAGGCGTCGTTTCTTGGGGCTACGGTTGCGGAACACGTCAGAAGCCTGGCGTTTATACTGATGTGTCTCGTTTACGCGAGTGGATAACAAATAGTAGCGGGGTATAAATAAGGCGATCATCCATCCAGGAGGATTAATTAGAAATATAGAGACGTCCGTTTATTGTTGCTAATATTTATTTCAGGAAATCAGGTCCTATTTGGAAGTTCGATGTGAAATTTTTATCCATATTTGAGAGAAACTTGATTTTTTTTTCTTCTATTTATTTTTGAATTATACTTGTTTTATATTAAAACATTCTACCCTGTGTTGTATCACTGCGTAACCGTTGTATGTTATCCGACATGTTAAAGTTAAAAAAAAAACGTTATTAGGAGTACAAGCTAGGGAGGTGGAAAATGTATAATAACGGAGATAGCTTTATACGTAATTCAACGAATTAGAAAGAATAATGGCTTTGCGAGTAGTGTGGTCACACAGTAAGGACAAGCTCGCAAAATCCTTTGTTCTTTTCCCAGGCAACAACATCACGTCACATTAACGTGATTAATTGGTCATAAGTTACGTCATAATGACCATTAAAAGGACGTAAAAATGACGTGAACAAGACACAGCCCAATGACGTGGATTTGTTACGTGTTTATGACGTCATTTTATGGTGATTTATTACAAATAATTAATTTTAGAAACATCTTCATTTATTATTAAATTGCACAAACATATAAGCATATATGGCAAAATGGCGATCGAGTGCGCCGCATGCTATAATAATATCGGCAGATTAGACGACTATATAAGTTGCCGTGGTAATAACTGTGCTCGAAATTATCATATCGCGTGTGTGGATTTGAATGAAGTGAAGTATACCCAGATGAAGGAGGATGGTTCTCTACGGGAAGTGGACTTGTTTAAATTGCCAAGTGCCCATAACCTCAGCGAATCCAGAAGGAAAACAAGACTCAAGTAAGCTAGAAATCTACATAAACGATAAAATAAACAACGCAGTCACAATAATAATAAACAATATAACAACTACATTTAAAAATGAAATAGCAAAACTTAAAACAGATAATTTAAAACTACACCAAGAAATTAAAGAATTGAAACAAATAATCCAAGCGCAGAAGCCTACACAAAGTCCTAGAACTGACACGCAAGATGTCGCCACAGCAAAGAAAACGATTATAACAAATAACCAAACTTTACAAAAACAAACCCAATCACAAGAAAATAAGACGAGACAAACAGAAACTGACCTACACCAACAAAAAATTACCGATAATAGTATAAACACTTTAACTTATTCTGAAGCAATCAAACAAAGCTTAAACGATAAAAACAGAAAACAAACAATCAAAAATGTGAATGATGAAATAAATCCAGAAGGGACATATATTACTGTAACTAAGAAACAAAAGAAGAGATCACAAACGAATACATGTTATGGTACAGCAACAAACACAGAACTAAAAGGAATAATACCGTATTCTCATCTCCATGTATACGGCTTAGAACCGGCAACCAAAGAAGCAGACATCATCAAACACTTGGCAACTAATGGTATTGAAAATGCAAAAATAACAAAATTAAACTCAAAACACCCAGAGGAATATTCTTCGTACAAAGTGTCTATACCAATTAATACGCTTGATAAAGCAAGAGACGCAGAGTTGTGGCCGTCAGGAGTGCGAGTGAACCGTTTTTTAGAACGGGTTTGGCTGAGGTCTCAACAGAAGACTTAGCTTCCAAAAACTTCCAAAATCTTCCAAAATCCCACAAAGAATGGAACCGCATTAGAATTTTGTACCAAAATACTAGAAGTGTAGGGAACTGTGTCCCTGAGCTTGAAGCACTTATCGATGAGGTGGGCGGCTGTAACTTCTTATGTATAACTGAACATTGGCAATGTCGGACTCAATTAAGTATGATTAACGTGTCGGGATACTCTCTGGCGTCGAGCTACTGTCGGAGCGCGGGTGAACATGGTGGTTCAGCCATCTACAACCGTGTCGGAATAGCAGTGGACCCGCTTGCTGAAATTGATATTATGTCCCAAAGGTATATTTTTGAATGTTGTGGTATCAAATATTTCACAAGCAAAAAAACTTTAGCAATTATCTGTATATATCGATCACCTGATTCACCCATATGCGAATTCTTTAGTCTTTTCTCACGACTTTTTGAGCTTTTAATAAACATGCGATGCAACTACATTATTGTAGGCGATTTCAATATAAATATACTATCAGATAACAACAACGCTAACGATTTTCTGCTTCTCATACACAGCTATGGAGCCAAAACTACTGTGGACAAACCAACTAGAATCACGAATATTTCTCGATCATGCCTAGATAATGTCATAATTAATCAAACTCTAGAATTTAGATCATACACCCTACAATCTGGTATTTCTGATCACTATGCACTACTGACTGAAATAGACACCCCGATATTGACAAAAACCCTAACAAAAAAAATTATGAGAATTTTACTGACTACGCAATAACAAACTTCCGTCAGGAGCTATCAAATGCGAACTTTCAACCAGTACTTCAATGTAAAACAACAGATGATAAGTACGACAGCTTCTTACACATATTCAAACTTTATTTTGATGAATCATTTCCCCTTAAATGCATTAGACCTAGCAGTAGGAAGGTACAATTTCACTCCCCAGAAGTATTAGAACTCAAAAATACTATACAAATTGTTGAAACAGTCTGTACTTACCACCCGGAATACAGAACATACCTACAAACTCTAAAAAAAGAATACCACAAAATGTTATTGGACAAGAAAAAAAGCGTGAATGATGCAATAATTAACTCCGCTCCAAATAAATCTAGGGCAACCTGGCAAATAGTAAATAGGGAACTCGGAAAAAAGCAAGAATACGTTCATAATTCAACAAACTCTAAAGATCTAGCAAATAATTTCAATGCTTTATTCACTTCTATGGGGTGTGCACATCACTCAATTAGTAATACCAATAATAATTATCGAGTTAAAATGAACCCAAAAACCTTTTACTTTCACCCAATAACGATAAGTGATCTGAAAGAAGTCATATGCAAGCTACGTAATAAACACAGCTATGGCATCGATGGTATACCACTGAAAGTCATAGAAAAATGCTTTGACTTAATCTCTGAACCACTGTGTGATATCATAAATTCTTCACTCTCTGAGGGAGTTTTTCCCACAGCACTAAAACATGCCATCATTATACCAAAGCATAAACATGGTAACAAAATGGATATCAACAATTACAGACCGATAAGTCATTTGACAACCTTTTCGAAAATAATAGAGACTGTTGTATACCAACAGATTTACTTATTTTTTACGTCAAATAATCTATTTAGCCAGGGCCAACACGGATTTCTCCTGGGTAAAAGCACTGCTACTGCCATCTACGAGTTTACTAACTGGTTACTGGGAAATGCACGAGAACAATAACTTAATCTTAGGCCTGTTTCTTGACCTAACAAAGGCATTCGACAGCGTGTCTCATAAACTACTACTGCGTAAGCTGTGGGACTACGGCCTGCGTGGTGTGTCCGAAAACTGGTTTGCCTCTTACCTAACAAATAGGACGCAGACAGTGCAAATAAATTGCGTTGATGGCACTTTTAATTCTGACAGCAAAACCACGGTATTGGGAATACCTCAAGGCAGTGTATTAGGTCCACTGCTGTTCATAATATTTATCAACGACATATTTTCCAACGCTGTGTATGAGAATCAGAAAATCATAAACTTTGCTGATGATACAAATGCAATAATTTCTGGAGTTGACCTTCCCACTTTAATCGACTTTGGCTCGCGATTAATGTTGGATATAGAGCAATGGCTTTTAGATAATCGTTTAAAACTTAATTCTAGAAAAACAAATTGTATTCTTTTTAAGAATAACGAACAAACTGAAACACCAAAACATATTTGCCTAAACAATCAAAAATATTACCCAACCACACACTGTAAACTTCTAGGAATAGAAATCGATGATAAATTAAAATGGGAATACCAGATAAGTTGCGTTTGTGGTGGACTCAGCCGTGCATGTTTTGCGTTGAGGATTCTTGGAGAGGTGACCACTTTCCAAACTTTGAAGACCGTATATCACGCCTATGCAGCTTCCATATTGCGCTATGGTATTATAGTGTGGGGGAGGCTCATCAGAGGTTGGGCGCGTTTTTACTATGCAAAAGCGGGCGGTGCGTGCACTGCTGGGTCTAAGGGCAACACAATCGCTAAGAACTATGTTTAAAAGGAATAACTTACTAACAGTATATGGTATTTACATTTACGAATGTCTACTTTTTAATTTCAAAAATAAAAACTCTTTCACAAATAGTCAAAAATTGCACAACTATGAAACAAGAAATAAAATAAATTATAACGTACCTATCCACAAGCTAACCAAAACTGAAAAAGGCATAACATACAACTGCATAAAGTTTCACAACAGATTACCAAATCATATTAAATTAGAGACTAACCTACACAAATTCAAAAGAGCAGTTTATTCATATCTTTGTAATGTAGAACCATATACAATCCACGAGTTTCTGAATCATTAAATTAAATGCACATATTGTTTCTTTCTTTTTTACTGACGCCATTTCTACTTTGTATTTTGTTTTGTAACTGAAACTGTAATACCATTGTAGAAATAAAGACTTACTTACTTACTTACTTACTAATACATTAAATAGAAGGTAAATCGAGCACTGTGAGATATACTGATAACTAACAACAAATACCAATAAACACAATGTACATTTCGTTAGCTAAGCTAACATCTTCAGGTGTACATACAAGTGTATTGTCAAATACTAAATGCGTAAATATAGTAAGTATATCCAATTAGAAGATCTTATAAATGACTTTGATTCTGCCTCGAATTACATACCTGAAGAAAATAAGGCTGCGTTTCAAACAGATGCGACTCGTGTTCTTGAGAAAATAACTATTAGTAAGAAAGTTAAGAAAAGTAAAGATACATATAACCACATTACACAGTTTTTAAAAAATAAAGAATGCATATATACCAAAGCGGATAAGGGTAATGCAATAGTGATCCTTAATAAGAACACTTATATAAGAGATGTTGATGACATGTTAGGAAGTGGTCCTTATGAAACAATAGCCAAAGATCCTTTAGGTAGATATGTGAGAGAAGTTACTAAAGTATTAAAAGAATGTAGTAATCTTATAGATAAGGGGTTAAGTTTTAAACTTAAAATTAATAATCCTAAGATACCACATATGTACTGTTTACCTAAAGTTCATAAACCAGGCAATTCATATAGACCTATTGTTTCTAATATTGACTCTCCCACTTATGCAATTTCTAAATGGTTAGTACAAGAGTTTAGCCGATTTAAATTTGAAATAGATTTTTCCATAAAAAACACAAAAGAACTTATAGATAAACTCTACAATTTTCAAATTTCCTCTGGAGATAAATTAATATCTTTTGATGTAACATTTCTGTTTCCAAATGTTCCTATTGACATAACTTTGCAAAATCTTGAATCTTTCTTAACACGTTAGCTGCCAAACGCGTTTTTTAGAAGTTGCGTTTACGTGTGCCGCATGGCCGCCGGCGGTCAACCCTTGACTACACCGGGAGGCCATGTGACCCGCCGGCGGTCAATCTTGTTGGTTAATATTATTGTGAATAACTTTTGTAATTTCCAATAACATTTCAAATTTTCTTCTCAAAATTGCTTCTTAAATGTTAGGATAATCATAAATTTGAAACAAACGATTTCTATGAACAATTTTTATTTAAAAAAATGCATTTATGATTTGCATTACAAAAAGGTTTCTTACAATAAACATTGTGATTTTACATTGGGAAATAATAGTTGTAAAATACTAAACTTGCATATTAGCATGTTTAGGAAAACAATTTATGCAAATGAATGGTTTATGTGCGCATGTAGAACAAAAAGTGGTGACCTTTTTTGCCAATTTTGCTGCATCTTTGCTCCCAGCTTGTGTGGTCAATTTGTTATAACATATGGTACACCTTTTCTAATTTTTCTATTTCTAGTGCATTTCTCCTTAGATTCTTCTAGTAAATGTTTTACTTTTTTTGATTTCTTGGTTGTTGGACATTTTCTGAAGTTTCGACTGTCTGTTCGCCGTTGAGGTCTAACATAGAATCGATTAACATTTCCCGAAACCTTGTTATTGAAATCTTTGCAATGTCAGGATTTACTAATTTATACACAATGTAAGCATTAACAATAGATGTACCAAATAGTAATTCTGTTGCCAGTTTATGATACCATCTAATAGATTTTCTAACAGGAGAAGCATAACTCGATAATTGATCACTGAGGTCTATTCCTGCTTTTCCACAGTTATAATCTAATATAAACCTTGGCTTGCAAATATCTTCTTTGCGACGATTTTTTTTGCCAGTGTTGACTACCTCTAATGTGTGATACGTGGAGAGAATCAATACATCTCTCTTGTCGTGCCATTTAGCCACTACTACCCCTTTGTCATTTTCCTTTCCTATAACATCACCTTTTTTAATTTTGGCCCCCACAACTTCTTTCGGTAACCATTTTCGATTTTTTCTTAGTGTCCCCAATGAGTGCGTGTTTCTTCTTAGTAATTCGTGTGCGAGAGGTACGTTAGTGTAAAGTTGTCAGTTATTAGAATTCTTCCTTTATCTAAATAATCCTTACATAGTTCTAGGACCACATAGGAAGACAAATCACGGTGTCCCGTGTCGTGCTTGCCTTCGTAAACCATCACGGAATAAGTGTATCCCTCAGTGCCACACAGTTTGAATAATTTAATTCCATACTTGTGTCGTTTTCCTGGAACATATTGCCTGAATTTTAAGCGACCTCTAAATGGTACCATTGTTTCATCAACAGCTATGTGTAAATTAGGTTTCATTATTCTTTTGTAATTTTCAAGTAATAACTCATTTAAGTGTCTGACTTTAAAAATTCTATCATTGTCAGGAGCAATATCATTATCTGAAAAATGCCAAAACCGCAGTAACATTTGAAATCTATTTCTTGACATAGTATTAGGAGCTATATCATTTTTGTATTTTCTATCTCTGCTCCAATAACATTCGAAAGCTGGGTACCTGACTAAACCCATCCAGATTAACAGACCAAAAAATTTTTTTATTTCCTTTTTTGTTGTTGGCACCCATGAAGATAATCTACTGGAACGGGTGTGCTGTCTCTTGTTGATAATTTGTTGAGCGTTTCTGTTAGTTTCACTTACAATGAGATCGAGTATATTTTCCGACAAAAAACGTAGATAAATATCAATTGCACTTGAACTTCTGGGAATATCCTCAATCAAACCAGACTGCTCTTGAAAAGTGAACTGAATTTGGTAATTGCCGGTAACGTCAAACCATTGAGAAGTAGGTGTGATAGTTATATCTGACAAATTATTAGCTATTGAAACAAAATAACAAATAAAAGTAATTCGCACAAACCTGCTACATTTTCTTCTTCAGTGTCTTCATCATTACCTTCATGTTCACTCTCTTCGTCTTCACTACTGTCATCACTGTCGTCACTTTGAACGTAATTCGATTCATCACTATCATGTACTTCATAATCAGATAGTTCGATTTCTGAATCATTTTCCCATATTTTTTCCAATTCTTCATCTGTTAACGGTCGTTTATTTTCTCTTGACGTTGAAGGATCCATCTTGAAAAAGTTGGGTTATAAACAATCTGTTTCGAATGAATAAAGAACACAATGAAACATGCGCACGTCTGTAAACACGGCATCTATAAAATGACCGCCGGCTTCCATATGGCACTAAGACAATAAAAATATCACTGACAGGCCATATGACCGCCGGCTCCCATATCTTAATAAAATTATTTTCACTATCGCCATCTGTAATGTCAATGGCGTACAAAGTTTGAAATCGTTGTCTGGAAGATAACTACTTGTTTTGGCATAAGCAGTTTGGGGAAAGAAAACAGAATGTCAGTGTGGCGCTGTAGTAAAGACGTCGTATGACCGCCGGCGGTACATGTGGCAGCTAACGTGTTTTAATTTTTAACAACGTTGCTTTTGATAAAATTCTTAAATACATTAAATTAACGAAACTGTGTGTGGAACAAAATATCTTTAGATTCAATAATAAGTTTTATAAACAAACATTTGGAACTGCAATGGGTAACCCACTCTCTCCTTTTTTAGCAAACCTCTTCCTAAATTATTTTGAAAAAGATATTACAAGTAAATTTCCTTCTTTCCCTAAATTGTGGATTAGATATGTAGATGATATTCTTGCTGTAATACCATTTGATTTTGATATAGATTTTTTCCTTAATTTCATTAATAATCAGTATCCGTCAATAAAATTTACGTTTGAAATTGAGGATCAACACAGTTTACCATTTCTTGATTTATTACTTATGATTAAAGATAATACATTCCACTTTGATATACATAGAAAAGCCACACACACAAACAATTATATACACAACTTATCTTATACAAGCTATAAACAAAAATACACAACATTCTTTTTCTTAATAACTAGATTATTGAACATACCGCTTTCGGAAGATAATTTTAAAAAAGAATTAGAATATATATATATCAT
The DNA here is from genome assembly GCA_004143645.1 of Protaetia brevitarsis. NCBI lineage: Eukaryota > Metazoa > Arthropoda > Insecta > Coleoptera > Scarabaeidae > Protaetia > Protaetia brevitarsis. Next base: position 2,067,693 of record RXPK01000196.1, on the reverse strand, counting down.
ATAGCAGAAATTAATGGTTACAAGAAAAGTGTGATAGATAAAATTAAAAATAAGTTAGAAAATAAGAAGTTATTAAGAAATATAACTACACTTATTCCAGTGAAAGTAGTGGAGAAAAAGTTTTTGCAGATTTAACTTTAATAAATTATGGGTTAACCAGATATTAAACTTGTGTAAAAAATACAATCTTAGTCCGCTTTTTCAAAATTCTAATACTTTAAGAAATAAATTAAAATTTAATATTGAAATTATTGATTTTAAAAAATGTTCTGGGATTTATAAGATCAAATGCGGTGTTTGTAATAAAGTATATATAGGTCAAACAAAGAGGAATGCGGAGATTAGATTTAAAGAGCATTTATATCATATTAAGAATCACAATGCCGATAAATCCGCTTTGGCGTACCATTTTGTTAATACAGGACATACTTTTTCAATTGATGATTTAGAATTAATTAAGTCTTTAAATTGTAAGAATCTTAATATGTGGGAGGCTATTTATATGAAAAAACATATTAATAGCTTGCTCAATACTGATTTAACACCCCTTAATTACAAATATTTAGAATTTATTGAATATAGTAGTCCTGATGATTAATTTTGTAGCCTAGGATATACTTACTATATTTACGCATTTAGTATTTGACAATACACTTGTATGTACACCTGAAAATGTTAGCTTAGCTAACGAAATGTACATTGTGTTTTTGAAGATTAAAGAATTTGTGAGACCGAAGTTTATTGGTATTTCCTGTTAGTTATATAATACATTATTAACATAAAACAAAAAATAACTAATAACACAAGAAAACCATTTTTCAGAAATGTTCATAATAATAATGTCGCGACTTCCGGCAAATGTCGCGACTTTCCCTAAATGTCGCGCCCGTTTGCTCAAGGGTTGGGGGTTTGCTTCTCTTATTTTACTTATAAATAGGGACTATTATAGAGTACTTACCCTGGGGATGCGGTTGATTCAAACACTTCAAACACTATATGACGACGAGGATGGGATACGAACCCACGCGGGGAAAGCCCATTGGATTAAAAACAAAAGACGTCAGACTGTGTCTGTACGTTACAGCAAAGGAAAAGTGGATTTGAAAACTTACGAGGAAGGTACCATCATTCTTCCCGATGGAAGATGTTGCAAAGCAAACTTAAAGCAAGCCACAAGTTGAAATACCCTCTTAAGAGAATGTTGCTTCCACCACTTAAATCATTTTCGTTTATCCTAGGAATTAAGATGTTACAAACGTGTTCTATATATATTTATTTTTATGTTTTATGTATTCTACACTTCCGTGCCCCCAACGCTAAGCGTCCCCCTTCAAAAATTAAGGAAGGAGAGAAATTACCAGCCTGTCCATTTACTCCATCTGAACTGAGTAGGGTGGAGAGGAGCAGTGCTAATTCAGCAGCTATACTTTCCTGGATGACACAGACGCCCATTACGTATATTTGAAAGAAAATGGTGTTGCGGCCACAGCACTATCTGTTGATATGCGCCAGGAACGTCATCTCCGGCTACCTTAGCTCTGAAGCAGGCGAGAAGCACGTACCTATCCAGAAACTTTGTCTAAATGGGATGAAGATGGGTAACGTACTGCTGTGTACTGATGGTACCAGCATAAATGCAAAATGAATTAAAAAAAAAAATGAAAATTTAAATTGACTAACTCAGCGGGTAAAAATAAAAGGGGCAAAAAAACTATTTATCTCAGGGTTATTCTCACAATTGAACTAATCATGAAGAATAAAATGTGGGCGTTTGAAAAATTGACTTTCTTTAAAATCCCCAAAGATTGAAATGGTTGATTCAAAAATAAAAGAACAGAAATTTTGAATGACGTTAACAATCATTATTATTATAAAAAAAAAAAAAAAAACATTTAAATACAATTAACATAGGAAAAATCAAACCTTGGACTGAGAGTCCTGGCCAAAATCAAAACCTGCTTGAATCTACAGTTTACTAAAGGACAATTCAAATCCTTTAACAAAGCAAAGAGGTAAATTTCACAAAAAATCCACGTGGTTACAAAATTTAAAATAAACTAAATTAATTCAAACGTGGACAAAACAAGTATATAAAAATTGAAATTCAATTTCAAGCACAAGGCTTCTTTTCACCTAAACCGAGGTGATTAACTATTAAGATCAAATCAGAAAACTAGAAAACGGAAAATTTAAACACTTTAAACAAAAAAAAAACAGCCTTCTAGAACAAAATATATAATAACAGATCCTATAACTAAATTGTGTACACAAAAATTACAATAACTCTTATTATATAACAGAGTTCCTTGATTAATGAGATAACTTTCAATTTAACCGAACAAAATTTAAAATCAAAATGAAATACCAAAATGGCAGCAATGAAAATAAAATTTAACTGTACTTACACACAATCATTCAAGGAACTGAGCTCCAGGGGCCCAAACATCGCATACATATAAAAATTCCTGCGTGCACTCGCAGCCGCACGAATCGCATTCTAGAATGTTACATTGAACAAAATATACAATACTGGTGAACGCAAAATGTACAACTAAATGAATTTAAATAATCAACAACTGAAGAATTAAAGTAATTTCAACAATCAAATCAATTCAATTAAAAAAAACTTATTTACAAAATAAAATAAAATAGTGATTGTGGAAACTCTTGCGTAGCATTGATAAAGATAACTTGGAATGAATAAAAATACAAATTTGAATTTTCGAAATCCGGGGTGCCAAACCACAGCAGTACGTCAAGGCTATGAAAAGAAATACCTTCGAATTAACAATACAGCACCATCAGAAGGAAGGGAGAGGCGACGCTTGGGGAACATCATGAAGAACATTACCATTTACCTTGTTTGATGTAAATTGTTAGTTTTTATTCATATATATTTTTAAATCGTTCGAATATTTCTTTAATTTTTAAAACTTTTAATTCTTTATAAAGTTTGTTCTATATTTCGAAATTTGTAAGTAATGTTAATGTTCCATTTCTCTTTTTGAGCTTATTCGAAAATAACTGAATGCTACTGTTGATTGGGCAATCGAAGGAAATTTAATTAGAGAATAAGTAGTTAAGTTAAGTATAAACAAATAGTGGAACTTTGGTGGTTGCACCCGAAAAATTAAGGCTCAAATATGCTGGAGCATATGTTTTTTGGAAGATGGGGTAATGCCACAGAAAGTTTCACTACATAGAAATAAGTTAGATTTAAGAAAAAGATGTGTTCAGAGATTACAATCAGATTACCGGAACCTCGTCAGCACTTTTCGAGTACCGCGCTCGTGAGGGGATTGGCGACGAGGTATTGGCAATTCCGGTTGTGATCCCCGAAGAGTGAGGTGTAAACAAAGAGCAATAAATGGTTATATATTGTTTGAATCAACCGCATCCCCAGGGTAAGTACTCTTTAATAGTCCCTATTTATAAGTAAAATAAGAGAAGCGAGTAGCTCAAACTCCCAACCCTTGAGCAAAGGGGCACGACATTTAGGGAAAGTCGCGACAATAATGTTAATCCAGTATGCAAATAACTAAGGTAAAATAAACGTATTGCTATCTTTGCGAGAGGTAATGTAAGGTACACAAAAATCTATACACGTTCGTTTATTGAAGATGTCGGTGGATATAATTATTAATGTCGTTGCGCCACCTAAAATTAGCTGAAACTCTGATCCGCCATTTTTCAACGAAATTGGCAATTATGAGCTAAAAAATAAATGTGATTTTTATAATTTGGGGGTTTCTTTATTAGTTTCAGTAACAACAATATGTAAATTTTAAAGGATTCATTCATTCATTCATTCAGGTTAAGGTGGGCACTTGATATCTGGGCACTTGAGCTTGGTGCTCATTGTACCATCCCTATTGATTCTCTTATTTCCACTCGAGCAGCTTGGTGTTCTCTATAAAGCCCAGTATCTTGCCCAGTGGAAACTTGAGGACTTTCGATGGCTCCAATAGATCTCTCCCGAAATATTTCTGCCTGAGTACCTTCAGTTCCTCACATATGCAGATTACATGTAAACTCGTTTCCTCCTGTAGTTCGCATCTTCTACACCACGGTTCGCATACACGGCCTGTGTTGTATAAATGCTTGGTTTTAACTTCTTTCTTACTGCGCTTGAGTAGGTTATCAGAGAAACTACCATCCCCATCCCCTATCAGCGTTTTGGTATGGAGTTGACCTTCAGTCGACCTCCATTTCTTTGTACTTTCTTTATCTAACCAGGTCCAGACCTCCCTTCTTGCGGAATCCTTAGTAATCCCACATACGGGCTCTGGACCCATGAAGTGTCTCTTAGAGCCCTCCTTGGCTAGTTCATCGGCGATTACGTTGCCCTTTATATCCTCATGTCCCGGCATCCAAATCAGAGACACCCTGTTGTCTCGTGCCAGGGTATTGAGGGATTGTTTGCAGTCCCTAACTAGTTTTGACCTAGTTACAGGGTTCGAGACTGCCTTAATGACAACCGGGCTGTCAGTCATTATGTTAATTTTCCTCCTCATGCAGCCCCCTTTTGCAATCATTTCTGCACAGGCTGCAAGGGCGAATACCTCTGCCTGGAAGACCGTTGTATGTTTCCCCAGGCTTATGAATATCCTTTGATTAGGACTGGCCCGCAAATACCGGCTCCTGTCCCTGCTGGATTTGGATCCATCCGTGTACCAGTTTTTCGTTAGCAGTGATCTCACTACGCGCCTGGTCTCTGTTCGGTATGGAGATTTTCACCTTTTCAGTGAAGATAATTTCGGGTGCCATGCTGTCCGTGGGCATTTGTAGCAATGGCCCGTCCAGCAACGTGCCCGTAGTATAAGTGTGTCCTCCCACCCTGAAGTTGGGATGCCACAGGTTGTTGGCTTTCAGTCTAAGGATCGCATTCATTGCCTCCGCTCTCACATAGAGTTCCAGCGGGGAGAGGCCCACAATGGTCTCCAAAGAGGCGATCCCTGTACTGTTAGTTGCGCCAGTGATACCCAGCAATGTCTGTCTCTGGACAGCGGTCAGCAGCTTCGCTGCGGAGGACACTTCTGTCCTCCTCCACCAGACTACTGCCCCGTATGTTGTCGCTGGTCTTATCGCGACAGTATATAGCCAATGGATCACCTTCGACTTTAATCCCCAGGTTTTGCCAGCAACTCTCCTGCAGCACCAGAATAGTTGCGTGGCCCTGGTCGTTGTGTTAACTAAAGGGATGTTCAAGATGTCGGTGGATTTAATCGTTACTGACGTCGTCAGAACGATGCGCTACCTAAAATTACCAGAATTTTTTATACTAATATTAACTTATTCGGCCAAACAAGCCGATACATGCAGATGTTTGATACATGATCCGAAAATAAAACCTATAATGAACTAAAACAAGTACACATACGTCATCTGACCGGCCTTGACGAATTTGAGATTCAAAACGAGCATACCGTATTATTTGTACCGTGGTATAGGTAATATGTTGTAATATTTTACAAGAAATTACCTCAGGCAATAAAAAATTTGCAATGGTTGAGAGAATTTAAATTCGAATTAAAAAAATTTCTTTTCGAAAAATGTTATTACACTATTGAGGAATTTGTGGAAAGTTAATAATAATAATAATATTTATTTGCCAAAGAGCATGCAGCCAATTACAAGGAAAAAACAATTACAAATTACAAAGGTAGTGATAATACAAAAAAAGAGAAAAAATAGTACAGAAACTACTGTACGAATACGCAAGAAATAAAAACCATTACAACACTAAAGCAAAGATCATGCAAGTAACATTTAACCCAGATAAAAGCTGATTGGCGTCAATCTGGTTATGAAGAAGTTTGTAGAGAAACGTTCAGCTGGCATTCTTACGACGCGTCTCCAGGGAATCCATAAAGAAAGCGGAAAGTAATGTTTCATATGGAAAGCCGCGAAAAGGGTAAACATGGTGACTCCTAAACCAAAGATATTTTAAGAATTTCTTTTGAACGGCCTCGACAAAGGATTTGTATCTATTATAATAGGGATTCCATATGAGAGAAGCATATTCCAATTTGGAGCGCACTAGAGAAAAATATAGTACCTTTAAAATGGATAGATTGGTAAATGATCGCGTGTTTCGCAAAATAAACCCCAACATTTTATTGGCTGCATTTACCACCACCCGGATGTGCTCATTGAAGGTCGATAATAATAATAATAATAATAATACTTTATTGTCGGAAGTTAGTAACTCGACATTGTCAATATAAACATTCAAACAAAACATGAGAACAGAAAACTTACTCTGTCAAAATTGTAAAATTTGTACCCAGTGTAATAGAAACTTCTCTGAAACATACTGGTCCGGTGGCCTGGCGGTAAAAGGTCATTCTTATGACGCGTACAGTAGCCATGCTCTAGCCGACCATGCGAGAACCCACCCAAGTTATTATAAACATAGCAGCAGGTGACATAAATATATATACTGGAAACCGTTAAAATCCGTAAATCCTTAAAAACCTGTCTGCATGAATCTATTGCTCTCAAACCTGCTATAATCCTAACAGCGTACTTTTGTAACCTAAATACTCTATCTGTCTGCGTGCTATTACCCCAGTTCATTATACCATATCTAATATGACTGTCTATTGTTGCGTAGTATAATGAAAGTAAAATCTCTTTGCTGCATTTTTGTGACATAAATTTCAACGCAAAACAATTTTTCCTTAATTTAGTACATAAATTATCTATATGACAATGCCACCGCAGTCCAGAGTCAAATGTTACGCCCAAAATTTTTTGAGATTGACCAATGTGTTCCACCTCAATTTCTTGCAAAGCAAGAGAGATCGGGTCAATTCTATTTAAAGAAAAAGGAATGATAGATGTTTTGCTATCGTTAAGTATTAAATCATTATTTCCGACCCACTGCTTAACACATTCATAAACTACCGAAATTGAAACCTTTACGGACTCTATACTGTGGCCGTAAACCAAAATATTGGTATCGTCTGCATAACAGACGACATCCACATTTACCACTTGAGACTTCAGAAAAGCGATTAGATCGTTAGCAAAAATCACATACAAGATGGGTCCAAGAATAGACCCCTGCGGTACTCCGCGTTCGACTAAACGACTGCTGCCGTTTATTCCATTGACCCGAACATACTGTTGGCGGTTTTGCAAATACGAACGAAACAAATCTAAAGCCACACCTCGCACTCCATATCTCTCCAACTTTTGTAACAGCAACCGGTGGTTAACCAAGTCGAAAGCGCGACTCAAATCCACGCACAACCCCACCACAAAAGCTTTACTGTCCAAGGCAGATATAATTTTACCGTGAAAGTCACATAGGCTCGTTTGAGTTCCCTTTCTTTTTATGAAACCATGTTGACCCGAAGATAAAAGTTTGTTTTTCTGAAAGAATGACATTAATTGATTTTGCATTGCCATTTCGAAAATCTTTGAAAAAACTAGATAGCAAACTAATTGGTCTGTAACTAGCGTACATATTTGGATCACCTTTCTTGTAAAGTGGTTGCACAATGGCAAACTTACATTGATCCGGGAATCTACCTTGTGACATTATAAGATTCGTAATGTACAGTAAAGGCTTACATAAATTTTGTTTGCATTTTTTAATTAAAACATTAGGAAATATTATCTATTCCGGTAGAGTTGGAGTGTTTTAATTTGTCAACATAGTGACAAATATCTTGCTCACTTACTGGCGAGAGAAACAAAGATTTTTCATTTAAGGGGATATTTGACATTTGAAAATTTAAAGATGTCGGAGATACAGCAGCAACTTGCGGAAGTGAAAGAAAGTGTTCGTTAAAACTATCCGCTACCGACCCATTTGTTGGATGACAATTGATGATCGAAATAGATACCTAGATCGTATACTGCCTCATATCTGCTGACAGCGGTAGAATTCAGTACGTAGTCAAAATGTATTGAATTTTGTTTCTAGTGTAAGAAACAATTTTACACTTTGAGATATTCAGATCAAGTTTATTAGTAGAACACCAATCCACCATGGCAAGAAAATCAGACTGCAATGTAACACAATCATCTACTGAGTTTATAGAAGAGAATAATTTCACATCATCAGCGAACATTAAGACGTTACAACTAATTTGTGCAGGCAAATCGTTATTGAACAATAAAAACAACAAACCCAATGGGAACAAGTCGGTTACATTTACGTGAATTTAACGTTGTATTGGTCGAAACAACGTTAAATTCACGTAAATGTAACCACTTGTTCTCATTGGGAAAGGTCCCAAGTGCGAGCCCTGAGGAACACCAGAGCTAGCTTCGCGATTGGCTGCGCAAAAGCCATTATAACAAACAAAAAATTTACGATTGCGCAGATAGGAATCGAATAGGTGTAGAAGTGATTCACTAAAGCCAAGGCATTCAAGCTGACGTATCAGAATTCCATGGTCTACACGATCAAATGCTTTAGGTCCGTATAAATAACGTCAACCTGACCCTGGTTGTCTAAAACCTCAACAGTCGACTGCAAAAATATACTTAAGTTTGTAACCGTTGATCTCTTACACACGAAGCCATACCGTTCTGCCGCAATAAGCTGATTGATTTGTGGAAATGTTAATTAAGGCAGCTATCTTAGTATCATCATTTTTAGTTATTTGTATGTATATAATAAATAAAGCTAAGTATTTTTATCCTAAGTTAGCGCATTGAGACCCTGAGTATAACTTTATCATGTAAAAAATGTTATCGTTCACAAAGAAAGCTATAACCCTAAAACAATACTTCATTAATCTTTCTTATATGACAAGGCAACCGTTTTAAAGCAAATAAAACATAGTAAAGTTTTCACAAAACGAAAAAATTTACGCATTTATAGAAGATTAAGCTAGTGCGAGCTATGTACATGTAGTATGCATTAATATGACACAACATTATAAATATTTATAAATATCGCACGAAATGCTAAAATATTTATGACAAACTAAGAAGTAAATTTGCAGTGCGTTTTTCCCACATTTTTTATTTTATATTGAATTCATATTGAATTTCGATTTCCATATCTTATCAAATATTTTTTAATTATCTACATCCCTTATGTTCTCTTCCACCATCTACATTTTTCTCATCTACACCTTTGGTAAGAGAGTTATAAAGCGTATATAGTTTAAGAACTTATCTGTTGAACTGAATTGTGATAAGTTATTTTAGTCAAAATAGACGTATCCCTGGCAAAAATTGGAAGAATTGTTGGAGGTGAGCAAGTGAACATCGAACAGTTTTCCTACCAAGTGTCTTTGCAATATTACAAGAAGCATCATTGCGGTGGTGCAATTATTAGTGAAACGGTGGTATTAACTGCAGGTCACTGCGTTCACGGGTAAGGGTATGAATATATTTTATTTATTTATTTACTTTTGAACAGAATATGTGCAGAAACAAAAATTAAAATACATTATTAAAACATAATAACAAAAAAAATATATAATAACTCTATACATATTTAGTCTTCACCCCCCCATCTTCACCTTGGGAACTCCCGTGTCAGGTTAATGGTATTGAGGGCCTCTTGTTTGATTTTTTTCTTATGTCGACTTCGGCTACATTATTTGTAATTTTTTATTCGAAGGTTTTTTCTCTTAGTAGCTATTTGATTTTTATTTTAAAATGTTTATAAGGGTATTTTCTTATTTCTTTTGGAATTTTATTATAGATATTTACTGTCGATGTTGTAAAAGATTTGTGCTGTGTACTGATTGAATTAATTGAAAATGTTAAATGAATTTTGAAATGAAAAAGAGAAATAAAATTAGCTAACTCAACGGATAATTTGTTTAAATTGAACAAGAACAATTAAGTTAGTTACCCTAGCGAATTAAAACTTGAATCTAACCACGAAAAGTAAAATGTGAGTTAATGAAGACTTTCTTAATTACCCGAAAAATTGTAAAGGTTTAAAATAAAAATAGAACAGAATTTTTTTAACCCAAAGATGCTAATCGACAATCAAATTTATTTTTCAAAATGGGTTAAATTACAACTTGTGCAGAAAAAAAAAACCTTGAACTGAAGGTTCTGGCCTAAAATAAAAACTGCACTAGAGTCTAATTTAAAATAGGACAATGCTATTTCCTATGCAAAGCAAAAGTTTTGTTCAGGAAGATTATCCAAAATCTTTCAATTTCAACCCACGTGGTATCAAATTAAAATAAACTAAGCGTGGAAACTTACTAGAAATTTACAAAAAATGACAAAACTAAATGCAAGAACAATGCTTCTACTCACCCAAACAAGGTGATTGATAAATAAAAATGAAACAGGAAATGAGAAAAATAAACTAAAATGTATCTTATGTAACAAGTGTATCTACTATTGAAAAAATTGATCTTGTATCTATAATATGCACACTTCAATATATTAACAATTATCACAATATGAATTCCTTGATGGACTAAATAAAAGACAATTAAAGCGGAATTGACAATATCAAAATGAATTACAAAACGGCAACAATGATATACAAAAATACGTCTACTCACGTCAATAGTCGAACAAGGAAGTCCTTAACAAAACTCTACAACTGTTTTTCTTACAAAAACCCTACTCTCAAAATCGTACAATGCAGACGTATTACATTCGACAATATTCAATAGAATCCGCATTAAACAACACAAGCAAACAATAGACAATAGAATGAATGGAATAATTAAAAAAACTTACCACTAAATAAATTAAAATGAAACAATAAACTCTTTAACTAAACTTACAACTTACTTATACAAAATAAACATCAAAATTTGAGAAAAACTCTCGGCAAACTGAATCAGCTGTTTTAAGCAAAGAAAACAACCAATAAATAACCAAAAATATGCAACTTGAAATACACTCAGCGAAATGGGTTGCCTATACCACAGCAGTACGTTTGATGTGCGTATTTTTCGGTTCTTATATGTGATATTCTTCTAGTTTTGTAATTGTGTATATCTGTTTGTCACTAATTGTATTCTTAATTTAATTGCATTGTTTTCTATTTTGTGGAGAGTAAGTATATTATTGAGGTCTATTAACTGGTGTATGTTTAGCTCTTGTGTTTTTCCGTATACATTTGATGTCGGCGTTTTGTATTGTACGTTATAATTTTTTTAAAAATTTTGTTTTGTTGTATTTGAACTATATTCTTTTTTGTTGTGTTCCCCCAGATGTTGATTAGGTAGTTGTTTCTTGATGTGAAAAGAGCGTGACAAATGGATGTTTGGGATCATGTGTTTTATTTTATTCAGTGCAGCAATAGTTTGGAATTTTGTTCTATTATCTTCTGTATGTGTCTATTCCATTTCATGGTGTTCTGAATTTTCAAACCTAAATACGTTGTTTCTTTCACATCTTCTAGTTTTTGATTTTTTTAGTTTTATTATTATTTTTCGTTTTTCCCTTTTATTACTATACATCATATATTCAGTTTTCTTTTCATTTATGATGAGTAAATTGTTGAAACACCATTCTTCTAGGATTTTCAAGTCCTCATTTATATTTTTTTTACATATGCCTCGTACTATGATTGGAATATAGCATACATGTATCGTCAGCATATGCGTACAAATTTCCATTAAATGTTTGTTCCAAGAAATCATTCATATACAGGGTGTATAAGATTGGGGGGACATTTCCACCTTGTGGTATTCCGAAATCAGCATACATAGGTTCACTAGCAATGCTATCTACTTTTGTTGTTTGTTTTCCATTGTAAATATATGTCAGTTCTTTATTTTGAAAACCATTATAGTGCAGTTTCTCTATTAATTTTTCCTTGGATATCGTATCTAAAGCCTTTTTCATATCTATAAAAACCATTGCAACTGTTTTCTTTTGATCGAGTTCATTTTTAATAACATTAGTCAAGTCATATGCTGCTGACATCGTACTGGATCTTGGCTGGAATGCATATTGACCGTAATTTATTCTGTTGTGTGTTTGTGTATGTTCCATTATTTGTTTTTGTATAATCTTTTCCAAAATTTTGATCATTGTCGATAATAGAGAAATGGGTCTATAATTTTGCGGATCCTGCGTATTGCCTCTCTTATGAATAGGTACTATTACACTGAGAAAAAAATTTAGTAGTCATAACGGCTATCACACCTTCATAATTAATACAAGCTATTTGAATTACTTGTGATAAGGAACAGTATCATTAGTGCGCGTTCACAAGTACCCAATATATAGGAGGTGGTTTAGTAAATATTTATTAAATAGCTTACTGTGTACTCTGCGTGAATAACTGATAACGTAGAAATAAAAATTGAGGGTCTATATCTCACAAAACGCTATTCAGTAACTGTTTGCGACTGGTTTCGTGCCTAGGGGCATACCTTCAGGCCAGTATTGGTAATTAATGTTAAGTTAGGAACAGTCTTAAACAGTGATTATATATCAATCTGGCCTAACACGTTGGCTCCCATATGTATCACCGGTGCTACATGAGATTTAGTACCCCCTACACCATCATAAACGGAAAAAAATATTTAAAGAGTTCTGTTCGAGCCCAAGCATGTTCTCAAGCTGCAAGTGCAGTCTGTACTCAACAGGAGTTTCTCTGCATCTTTAAATACATCACATGAATTGATTTCTGACTGAATTGTTATTTGATCACCGGTGATACACACGGTATATCAGTGAATCATCAGTGAACCATTACATACACGATACAGGTGACGTGACCGGCTTTGTGAGGTGTTTTGCTAGTGTAAATATGGATCCAATAGAGGAGACGAAGTTACTCCGATGGTGGCATGAGCTGGAATGTGAAGGTACTAAATTTTGAGGCGAGTTGAAAAAGAAATAGGACTACATACATATTTATCTTGAGAAGAAAGCAGTTGAAATAAGAACGAGGTGCAGAAGGATGATGCCGGACAGACAAATCACAACCCATAAAGTGACGAAGACGATCCATTTCTCCCTTCTGAATCAGAATATGTGCCTAGCTCGAAATCCGAGACCGAATCGGAGACCGAAACAGAGTTCTATATTGCCGACCACGATTCCGATTTAAGAGGGAAAGATGACAATAACAATCAACCGACCATCATTTCTTGGAACGAGGTCGATGGATCGTCTCTGAAGCAGACTGCTTTTACTGATGAAAGCAGAGTAAATGTTCCATCTAATTTAAGGCCAGTGGATATTTTCAGACTTGTTTCAGACTTTGTTGATGAAGACATTTTAGATTCCATTGTGTTAGAAACAAACAAAAATGCCAACAGATACAAATCAAATTAGATTGATATTTCTGCCCAGGAAATTGAAAAGATGTTTCCCATTTTGCTGTATATGGGACCAGCTCCTCTTCCAAAAATATCAGATTACTGGTCGCGCAAATTTTTATATCGGCATTGTTTTGTTCGACATATTATGTCAAGAAATAGATCCCAGGCTATATTACGATTTATCCATTAACACGTATTGAAAGAGAGTGTTGACAAAACCAAAGAAAAAAGAGAAGACGCTGTGTTGGGTGTTATGACAAAATTCATAAAAAATCAAAAATAGCAGCGCAGAAAACTAAACTAGTTTCCACCTTTTGCAGCGAATGTCCAAATTCTCCGGCGTTATGTTTGGAATGCTTTCAAATTCGGAACTAATGTGTTTTTCTGTAAAACTATTTTGTATAAAGTAGAAAAATCAGTTCCCTTCCATACGTTTTATTTAATTTTAATTTAAAAATCTTTTAAGACATGTAAATGCTTCGGCCTCAATATGCCATCCTCAGTTCTTAAAAACCTCACAGGAAATTAGAGATGAAAGTAAAGCATTATGGCTTTAGTATCATGGGGATTTGAGCGCCAATTATGAATCTTGTATACTTAGATGTAGAAATATAAGGAAGTACATATATCTATAACTTGTATGCATGGAGGGAAATGCGCCACGCTTATATTCCTACATCTGAGTAATCAGGTTTCATAAATTGTGTTCAAATCCCATGATACTAACTACGATTATGTTTTCATCTCTAATTTCCTGTGACGTTTTTAAGGCCGGAGGATGGCACATTGAGGCCGAAACATGTACATCTGGTCTTAAAAGATTTAAATTAAAATTAAATAAAACGATTGAAAAAGGACTAAACAATTAACTTTTATATTTTTTACTTTATACATAAACTTCAATAGAACATTATGAAAGTATTTTATATTCTATGTATTTATCACATTTACAAAAAATAAATATTCTCCTGGAATTTTACTACTTTATTTTAAAGTGAATCACCGTTGATCCCCACTTTGTCTGTACGTTACTTCGTTAATCTGTATACCACTACAGACATTCAGCTTTCGCTTCTATGTACCAGCAAATTTTACCATCCATTTGAACGTAATGATGTAGAATATCACCGGTGATACACTTGGTCCACAAGTAAACTAACAGGTTTGCGCACCGGTGATACATATGGTATATCAGGATAGAAATTTTCCTATAGTATTGATAGCCAATCTGCTAAAGATTAGGCACGAAACCGGCCGCAAAGAGTTACTGAATAGCGTTTTGTGAGATATAGACCCTCAATTTTTTATTTCTACGTTATCAGTTATTCACGCAGAGTACACAGTATTTGACAATACACTTGTATGTACACCTAAAGATGTTAGCTTAGCTAACGAAATGTACATTGTATTTTTGAAAATTAAAGAATTTGTGAGACCGAAGTTTATTGGTATTTCCTGTTAGTTACACAGTAAGCTATTTAATAAATATTTACTAAACCGCAATTGACAAAAATAATAAGTTATCGAAACCTTTTGTGTCGTTGTTCTAAAGTTTTAAATGAACCTCCACAGAAAAAAAAAGTCATACATCAATCTAACTATTAACATTTCTTTTTTTTATTAATCGCTGTTTAATTCAACTGCTGCATCCAGTTTTCTCTTTGTAGTTCTACCTTATAGTCTTTACATCTACGCATTACGCTCCCTAATTTATTTACCAACAATGACCGTTCCTCCCCTATTTCAGTATGGACCACAGCGCATTACAAATCAGAGTGGGCAGTAGCAAACATAACGAAGACGGCTCCGTCCATATCATTACATCTGTGCTAATTCATAGCCAATATAACACAACGACTCTTGAAAATGACATTGCCGCACTCAGAATGAAACCTCTTTTAGTACTTGGCACAGAGACAGTTAATAGTATTCCTTTGGCAAAGAAAGGCCGTCGTCCTGCAACAGGAAGTCGCGCAATGGTATCCGGATGGGGTACTGCTGATAATGTAAGTATCCTAAACTATTTACTAGGAAGTTAAAATCGACATGAAACTGGTTAATATATCTGTCTTTTACTCGGGCATTCTAATTTCTGGGATAATTCTGTATATGTAATGCATTTCAAGATATGACTTCATCGGCTAATTCGGTTGATTTATTAAAAATCATTAATGATCTTAAATCTTAAAATTCTGCATGAGGTATCATAAATGTCTAGTACAAATTAAAAGGGTTTTGTGTAAGGGTCGATTTAGCATAAACAAAGATACAGGGTGCTATTTAAAAAAAATATTTTGTCTTGGGGTGAAGCAAATAATCAGAATTATAGTGGACACCTGTATCAAGCTGATTCAGACAGGCTGCTTCAAATTAAGCGGGATAATTTGACAGTTAAAATAGGCGAAGAAAAATATTTCTCAATTATTACCTAATGGTAACTTTTATTTACTGCATTTAATAATTATGTTTTCTGCACTACCAGTTTCGGTGAAAGTGCCTTCTTCAGGAGCTGTTAATATGAATTAAAAATGTAACAGTTAATTTATAGTTTTCTTAAATCTGTTGGTGAAACACCCTGTATAACACAGGTAATAGGCAAAACTTCCTAAGCGATACGCCCCCTCTTCAGGCCATTAAAGGAACCTTTCAAATAGACATTAATTGTATGTGGTTTGTATTTGTTTGCATTAATTTCGAACATTTTGAATGATTTCGTGCGTTAAGTTTTGGTATTGTGCAATTGGGACATACTATTTTCATCTTAGATGCTTAGTAATTAATTCGGAAGTAGTTTTTTTCTAATTTACAAAAGAAGTAAATCAAATTATTATTGTTGTGTACCTCAGCGTAATTCCTGGATTAAAAAAGATTCTAAAATTTCATTCCATTCATTTCCACAAGCGGGCTATGAATTTATTAAAGTTGAGGCACGTATCGGTAACGGCATTAAAAAAAAATCGATAAGAAAAAGCAGTGAATACAATTGAAAATGCGTAAAAATCCAAGTCCATAACATATGTGAAATGTAACTAACATAAAAAGTATGTTCGTTACATTTCACTGAGAACAATTTTTTCAGTTAATATCCAAGTCCTTATTCATGAAAAGTATGCTCGTTAAATTTCACTGAAAACATTTTTTTCAGTTAGTACTCATTGCTTGTATTAAACACGTATAAATAAATAAAACGCATCTGTTCTACTCAAGAAATATATTCACACTAAACTCTATAAACAATTTCTTTACAATCTAAGAGGATTCATATTTTTTGTTAACAATATACAGAGCCCTCTTATATACTACTATGCAATAAATATAATAACAATAAATCCCCTTTACCACTACCCTACAATAATAATGATACGGATAATAGCAATACATATCACACAACATAATTAACGTATTATACAACTTTATTACTGCAAATTGTAGAAGGAAAATAAAGCAATTAAAGAAAGGAACATATCGAACTCAAAAAAGGAACCCTGTATTTATCTACGTAAATATCTATGTAAATACAATGAAGATTGTGGTAAATCATTTAAAAAGCTTTGCCTAATTTTATCATTCATGTCGTTGGAAGGTAATTAAACAGAGCAACACTTTTTCAGGAAGCAAGGCATATCAGAAATTGGAACAGCTGCATATCTCTCTATATTGCTCGCTGTTGCCTTACTCTGGATTTCCATGTGCATGCAATGTCGGTTAGGACAATGTTTCCAATTCATTTAGAGGGAATCTATAATCATACAATACTGTAAAAAAAAGACATTCACTATTAATATTCATAAATAGTGACCTACATACAATACATTCAATAAGACAGCTGAAATATGTTTGCATCGAGAGCTGTTGCTACCTCTACATGTACAATTAATATTATTTACATTAACAGCTTTCGTACCATTTATAGACAAATACGCCTTTAAAAATATGAGGATCACCCTGTAGAGCACTCGATTGTAAGCACAATGATTATACTTTCTTCATTACTATTTAGCTGTCCACATAATATTACATGTCTAGAATTCAAAACATCTTCACTTTCATATATCTCCTGGATTTAAGACACATTTAAGATTACCTTCCATATATGCAAAATATTCAACGCTAGAAAAATAAATCTTTCTTAATCGTCTTGATCTAAAATAGCAAATTAAATTTAAGTGCCATCTTAAGTCGAATTCAATTACCTATTATTTCCATAAATATATACCACAAAATAAGTAATTGCCCTTACCTATTGAGGTTAGAATGACACAAAATAAATTCTAAAGAATCAGCAAGTTGTATAAAAATAACTAAATATCCAAAATACTTTAAAAGCCTTCCAAATCACAGAAAAACTTACTATAAAATGGCTGTAAATAAAGATTTTATGTCTATTTCAGAGCTTCTATAAAATACCGTTTTGGCGCTGCGATCTTAAAAATGTTTGCCTATAGGAGAATGCGGTTTCTGTTATAATAAATAAAATGGCATCTTTTCGGACGATCTAAAGCAAAATCAGTGAACCTGGACAGGGGCGCAAAAATAACTATTAAATAACACTGATCAACAAAATGAGAGATTTATTTTTTCCCACAAGGCAAAGTGGTCGGTGAACTTGGTAGTACAAAAAAACACAAAATCATGTTTGCTTGCTTCTCTTTTTTGTGTATTTTTTCTAGACGATCATTATCATGTTTTTTTTTTGCGATTACAGCGCAACTTGTTACGAATCAAAAAAAAGTTTCAAACAAAACCTACATACTTGATGGCGTAAAATCCGAATCTGCAACACAAAAGGGGCGCACAGTGGTCCAAAACCTCGAAAAAAATGCGAACTTTATTAATAGTGGACAATATTTTCATTGTTTAGCCTTCTAAACATATGTTTGGAACACAGTTATGTTATATTGATACTTATTATGTTGTTTTGGGGCCTGGGTTTTTTTTTATCACTTTGTAATAACCCGGAATCAACAATAATTACTAACTATGAAATTGGGTTTTGAAAGTAGGTATCATTGTTAAAACGTAAGTAGATTATGACGTTGTTTTGGTTATGATTTAAAAGGTTATATACTAGTTTGTTAGGTAAATATCAATATTCTAAATGTTAACAGCAATAATAATAATAAAAATAATAATAATAATAATAATAATTTTTTTTTTTTTTTTTTTTTTTTTTTTTTGTAGGAGGAAAAATGCTTTATGCACCTTCAGGCTGTTAGCCTGGTGTGTGGGACTCTCACCCACTAAAAAAACCTCCCCGTCGAGCAAGATTCCACTTCGGTATCGTTTATCACATTCCGTCGAGGTGGTGCCCCGTATTTAACGTCCGTCCATCTCCTGCTTCTTGGTCATTAAAATCGTCTTGGCAAAAGCGGACACCCTGTGCCATGCGTCCCGGCTTCGCATCATCGTCCGAGTTAAATTTGCCGGCGTAAGCACCCCGACTTCTCGTTCCAGCTCATCTCTGTGCGACTTCCACCTTACGCATTCGAAGAATGTATGGCGAGCATCGTCACGGTCGCTGTCCTGGTACCGACAGCAGGCACTATCCACTTTCCTATCTTGTGTAGGTAATCGTCGAAATACCCGTGTCCCGTCAGCATCTGAGTGAGGTAATAGTCGACCTCTCCGTGATCTCTGTCCATCCAGACTGAGAGATCCCTAATCAATTCGGCCGTCCATCTGCCCTTTGTGTCCGCGTCCCATCGCTCTTGCCAGAGTCGCATGGTACGCTCTCTTATATCCCCGCCTGCCTGTTGATCCGCCTTCCAGCTTATCCAGGTAGATTTGCCTTCTCTCCTTGGCTAGAAGGTCTATAGGGATTACTCCTGCTATAACTAGGGCCGCTGCCTCCGAGACCGTCCTGTAAGAACTTGCTATTCGGAGAGCTCCCCTTCTTTGGACTGCGGCCATCCTCTTGCGGTACTTCTCCTTTCGGAGCGCGTCTGCCCAGATCTCACTGCCGTACAGGAGAATGGACTCTGATACCGACATCAGAAGTCGGCGCTTACTTGCGGATGGCCCACCGACATTGGCCATCAGTCGGCTGAGCAGAGTGACCTTCTGGGCCGCTTTATTTGCCGCGAAGCAAATATGGTCCCAGTACGTCACACGACTGTCCAGGTGTATTCCTAGGTACCTCACAGACTCGGATGTCGTGATCATCTCGGTATCGACCACTAGCGGTATTCGCAGAGGTATCCTACGTTCGGTCAACAGTACAACTTCCGTTTTTTGGGTGGCCAGTTCCAACCCGTGTTCGTCCATCCAGGTGGTGACCCTCCTCATTACCTGATTGAGCCGCCTCTGAGCGTCCTCGATGTCGGTAGCGACAATCACGGCCGCGATGTCATCAGCGTAGCCAACCAGGTAGGCATCAGCAGGCATCTCCATACGGAGGATGCCATCGTAAGAGATGTTCCACAGGTCTGGTCCCAGGATGGATCCCTGGGCGGCTCCCGCCGTTATCCTCAGCGTGCGCCATTCCTCCGTCGTTTCGTACCTAAGCGCTCTGTCCGCCAGGTAACTCCGCAACATCCGCAGAAGGTAATGCGGGGTGTGGAAGCGGTTCTCCAAGGCGTCCAGGATAACATCCCATCTAGCGCTATTGAAAGCGTTCCTCACATCAAGGGTGACGAGCGTCACTATTCCCCTGGTGTGTCTGTTCTTGCGCCGTTCCGCGAGATAGGTGTCCACTATTTCCCGAACGGCGCTAATTGTAGAATGGCCCTTCCTGAAGCCGTGCTGTCTGGGGGATAGTCCCCTCCGGCGGCGTCGACGCTGGCCTGGAGCCGCGTCTTTAGTAGCCTTTCAAACAGCTTCCCTACCGTATCCAGCATGCAAAGCGGTCTATACGCTGACGCTGTGCTTGGGTCACCCTTGCCCTTGCTAACAAGCACTAGGCGTTGGGTTTTCCATGCCCGTGGAAAAACTCCTTCCTTCAGGCACTGGTTGTAAGTGTGCAAAAGGAGCTGTGGGCACCTGTTCGCAACACTCTTCACGACCTCGACGGGGATTCCGTCCGGCCCTGGTGCTTTCCCGCCTTGCAAAAGACATGCGGCCTCGGTCAGCTCGTCCTCCGTGAACGGCGAGGTTACGTCCGAATCCACCCCCTCGGCATCCGGTTCTCTTTCCGGGTGCTTTGGGAAAAGCTCCTCGACGATGCGATCCATCTGTGCAGCCCCCAGACTGTGACGGACAGACTTCATGCCCAACTTCTTGGTGGCGATCTTGTAGCCGAGTCCCCAGGGGTCGTTGTTGACTTCCTGTCGCAACTCCTCCCATTTGGCCCTCTTGCTGACGTTTATCGCCCTTTTCAGTTGTTTCTTGGCGGTCTTGTATTCCTCGTCTTCCTCCATTGCCAGGTCTGGATCTCGCCTCCTTAGCCTGGTGACTCTCCGCCTCAAACGCAGGCAGTTTCTCCTAAGTTCAGCTATTTCTTCCGTCCACCAGTAGGTAGCTTTCCGCCTTCCGCCGGAACGACATACCCGCGGCATCGACGCATTGCAGGCTTTTCGCAGCAAGGAAACCGCGGCGCCCGCAACCCCCTCAGCGGAAACCACGCTCTCGATAATCTCATCCTGGCCGGCAGCAACTGTCGCGACCAGAGAGCCCTCGTCTAGCTTGGCGGGATTCCACCTCGCTCCCGGAGGGCGCCGCTCGCTGATCGGTCTTTCGGCCTGCCCTTTTGTGATGTCGAAGACTATATATTGGTGGTCGCTACCAGTGTAGTCCTCGATGACTCTCCAGTTTGCAATATCGCGGACCAAAGCCTCCGATGCAAAAGTTACGTCGGGGATGGTCTCACCATACCCCGGTCTTCGGAAAGTTGTAGTATTGCCTGTGTTCATGACGTCCAGCCTTAGCCTCGACGCCACTTCCAGGACGTTTCTTCCCCGTACGTCCGTCTCAGGCATACCCCATTCCACCGCCTTGGCGTTAAAATCGCCGGCCAATATCAAATCCCCGTCCATCTCTCGAAGAGTATCTTCAAGACCGTACAGCTTTTCCCGGAAATCGGCGATCGGCTCGTTCGGTGTCAGGTAACAGCTAACGTATGTTACCCCACCAAACCTGGCCCAGACGTAGCCTCTTCCCACGCCATGCATCTCGACGAAGATGCCGCTGTCCGCCGGGATCCATATGGCGGCTGTGCGGGTGGTGTCCCCATACCACCCAGCCTCATCTCTGTCCCGGTATTGCTCGCTGATGATGACGGCGTTGACTCCCAGCTCCAAACGTAACTGGCAGAGAAGGTCGTCAGCCGTCCTGCTTCGATGCATGTTTGCCTGAAGGAGCTTCACGATGGCGATCTTGCAGTTTTCCTGGCAGTCTCCAGCGCCTTTCTAAACGTCTCACACCTGCCGGATCCGGGGACGTGATCCACTGCGGTGCCGCTGCACAAGTAGCATCTAGCGCTTCCCGTACACTGTTTAATTTTATGACCCTTCTCACCACATTTGACACAAAGGTCTTCCTTCCTCCTGTCAGGTCCGGTACAGTCCCTCTGCCTGTGTCCGTACCCGAAGCACCGATAACAGCGTGCCACTTCCAGCCTTCGCCTTACCCTACTGTTTACCCACCCGATTTTAACTCGGGCGGTCTTGAGCAGTTTTACTGCATCCGCCTCATTGAGGTGGACGATAGCCATCTTCAATTCCCTGGTGTTGGGCTTCGTTATGGCTATCTTTGCCTCGACAGCCTCATTTTTCAGTGTGTATCTGATAGCCTGTCGAACCTCCTCCTCGGTGGTAAGGCAATCCAAATCCCTGAACTCGAGCGTTGCTTTAGGTTGAAGGGCGTTGACGCTAGCGCCCTCGCCCAACAACTCTCGAATTCTGCGTGCCAGACCCTCCTGATCTTTGGCGTCTCGCCGCAATTCCACCAATATTTTGCCGGCCTTGGTTTTCCTGACCATTTGTATGTCAGTGGCCATATTATCCGTTGCGGCGCTCTTCCTCATTGCCCCTAGCACTTCCGCGTAGGATTTGCCCTGCTGGGGCCCTATCAGTAGGGCGTTAGGCCTAGGCTTGAATTTCCTGGTGGCCTTTTCCCCCTGCCTGCCACGGTCTGGGTCAGGCCTTCCTTGAGCGGCGGTTGCCTTAGCAGCAGCTTCAGCTTTCTTCCTTGCCGCTCTCTCTTTTCGCCTATCTCTTCTTCTCTTACGACGATCTTCCCTCCATTGCTCGTCTGGTTGATCGTCGTCTTTCTGCTGAACTTCTTTCTCCTTTCGGACTTCAACTTCAGCCAGTGCCACATCCAAGGCACCCTTCTTCCTCTTGTCCGTCTCCGTTTCTGCAGGCGACGTTGCCGCGCGTTTTTTAGGGACAGGTTGGACGACCCGTGGTTCCTCAGGAGCCGCGACTTTGACGTCTTGTTCCGCTTTCTTCCAACTGGCCCTGCAGAAGGTTATGAAGTCCACTGCCTCCGTCAGCTCTTTGAGCCCGTTCTTAATGTCCATAGACATATTTTTCTGGCGCTCCGTCGCCGCCTTCATCCGTGCTAGGGTATCCTTGCATTTCGCAAGTTCTCTGTCCTCCTCGGCTCTCATCTTCAAGATGAACTCGAGCTTGGCAGTCGAGCTCAAATGCTGTTTAAGACGGCCTCCGCCGCCTGCGCCGTTGGCCGCTAAGCTTTCGGCGTCGCTCCGACTCTGTACGCATTCAGCGACTTGTGCCTTGCTTTGCTCTGGGATGCCAAGAGCTTTGGCGTAGTTCTTTTCACGGTTCCAGTCCCGCTGATAGCCGGAAGAACCGGATTCGCCAGGACCTGAGGAGTATCAGGTCTCTGCTTTGGTTTTGTGGGGGGTGTTCTCTGTACGTTCTGTGCATTCTCCATTGTTGTTTGTTCACCAGCGCTTCGTGCGCGAAGGGGCGGGTTGAAATAATCAGGAACGGGTATACCCTCGGAGATCTTTTCTCCTACCCCAGTTCCCTGAGGCCCGACCTTCACTTTACCAGTCCCGGCATACACGGACGGACTGGAACTCGCCCGGGGCAATGCAAATTCCGACCTCTGCATCCATCGCGCACTTCCCGATCAAGGCCCGAAGGGGCTGGCCTCTGACTACGTCCCGCAGGCACCCCTCGGCAGAGACAACTCACATCAGCTCGAAGACTGTCCGGTCGAGAAAAGCCAAAACAGTCCGCGAGCACTCCCAGGGCACCCACAAAACGAGCCGATCTCCTGTTGGTCCACGGGAGGATTACTTTATCCCTCCTACCCTCCGCCAGATGGCCAAAGAGCATTCCCCATCCGCTCCCGGGGACGCGCCCGGTAGGGATTACAGGTCCTCCCCCCGGGAATAATAATAATAATAATAATAATAATAATAATAATAATAATAATAAAATAATAGAAGATTACAATAAGTGGTAAGACACGTATCGATGTGTACCTACTTGAATCTATTGCCATCTCTCATATCGTTTCGTGACAGCAAGAGATAGCAATAGTTTTGTGGAAGGTTAAGTGCGATGTGGTGTCCTACGGCTTAGTTGTTGTTGATTTAGTTGTATAATATAATTTTTTTTTTTTTTTTTTTTTTGTGGAGGTGAAAATGCATTTACGCACGTAGTGCTGGACTCCTTCAAAAGAAGACTACCAGCTAAAAACACCCCGTCTCCTAGACACCAGCCCGGAACCGTTAAACACATTACTTCGGTGCTGGGTCTATATATGTAGGCTGTATAAGGGCCACACTCCAATTGGCTGTATAAGGGCCACACTCCAATTAATGGTTCAATAGGGAACCAACAAACACAACATATAAATAAATAAATAACTACGTATAAAAGATACATAGGTGTATATTATCACAGACGATCGAGGTCGGGCTTCTTTGTGCAGAGGACCCATTCCACGTAGCTGGCAATAGATCCCCAGAAGTCCTCGCTCTCCACCATTTTAGATATGATTGTGCCTGGTGAGAGCACACCAAACCTGGCTTCCACCACCTCCCTCCGTTCTGCCCACCTTTGACATTCGAAGAAGGTGTGGTGGACATCGTCTACTTCGCCGCAGTATACGCATACTTCAGAATCCGTCTTACCCATACGTCGTAGGTAGGACCTGAAGTACCCGTGGCCGGTCAAAAACTGCGTGAGGTAGAAGCCTACCTCGCCGTGGCTCCTGGTGACCCATGGGCGCAGGTTCGGGATTAGTCTGGCCGTCCAGCGACCTCTCCCGTCGCCCTCCCATAGGCTCTGCCACCTAGCAAGGGTGTTTCCCTCTCATTACGAGAGCTATCTTCTCGGTTTGGGACTTTCGGTTGTAGATTCGCTTCCTTTCTTGCGCAAGGAGCGCAACCGGAATAATCCCTGCCACCACAAGAACCGCGGGCTCCGACACCGTTCGATAGGCGCTGGTGACCCGCAACGCTGCTCTCCTTTGCACCTGGGCTAGCCGTTTTCGGTACAACTCCTTGTGGAGTGCGTCCGCCCACACTTCCGACCCATACAGAATGACGGACTGCACCGCCGACATCAATAGCCTCCGTCTGGTGGAGCTGGGGCCGCCCACGTTGGCCATCAGCCTCGAAAGATCGGCTGTCATCTTCGCCGCCTTATCCGCGGTCCGAAGAATCTGGGGCCAGAAAGTCAGCTTACTGTCCACTAGCACGCCCAGATACTTCACTGCAGGGCGTGTTGTGACCTGCGTCTCTCCCACTCGAAGAGGGATGATTGTTGCCATCCGCCTCTTAGTGAGAACAACGATCTCCGTCTTGTTGAGAGCCAGTGCTAAGCCATGACTCCCCATCCAAGGCTCCACCCTCCTCATGGCTTGATTAAGCTTCAACTGGGCCAGCTCGACATCCCGCGCGGTGATGAGCAGCGCGACGTCGTCTGCATAGCCAACCAGTTTCACCCCATCAGGCATCTCCGTCCTCAGTAGGCCGTCATACAGGATGTTCCATAGGTCCGGTCCCAAAATGGAACCTTGAGCGACCCCGGATGTCACCCTGTACTCACGCTGGCCCTGCGTCGTTTGATACACGATAGCACGCCCCTCCAGGTAGCTATCGATCAGCCGCAGCAGATACGAAGGCACCCAGAACGTGTGCTCCAGCACACCTAAAATGTCGACCCACCTGGCCGAGTTAAAGGCATTCCGCACGTCCAGCGTTACTAGAAGGACCACACATCGGGAGTAGTGGTTGCGGTCCTCCGCCCTGGACACCTCCTCGGTGACCTCCCGCAAGGCATCCGCGGTAGATCTCCCCCGTCGGAAGCCATACTGGCGGGGGGGATAAGCCTCCTGCGTCCTCTACCGCCATGTGCAGTCTGGCCCGGACGAGCTTTTCGAGCACCTTTCCCGCAGTGTCCAACATGCACAGGGGGCGATAGGTACTTGGGTCATCCAGGTCTCCCTCCTTTTTGTTTATTAACACTAGTCTGGCTGTCTTCCACTGGTGGGGAAAAACTCCCGCAGCCAGACATGTGTTAAACATATCTAGCAGTAGATGGGGTCTACATTGATGCACTAGCTTCAGGATTTCGTACGGAATGCCATCCGGTCCTGGTGCCTTCTTGGTGGGGAGAGATTCCAGCGCTACTCTTAATTCCTCGTCACAGAAGGGCAAGAAGTCCGTCATCTCCCGGTAGTGCCGCTTCATCCTCATGGGGTGAGTCGGGAAGAGGCCCCGCACGATGCGGTACATCGCGGCGGGTTCCAGGGTGGCAGGCGACCTCATGGCCCCGAGTCTGCGGGTAACGATTTGGTATCCAAGCCCCCAGGGATCGGAGTCCACGTCCGTAACCAGCGTCTTCCAGTGGCGCGCCTTGCTCTGGTTAATGGCGTACCGCAAGGCTTTCTTTGCCTCTTTGTGTTCCGCCGACCTAGCATTCGCTTCATTTCGCCCTCTTGCTCTCTGCGCGATCCGTCTCAGGCGAAGACACCTTCCACGGAGCTCGGCGATCTCCTGTGTCCACCAGTACGCCGATTGTTTGCGGCGTCGGGGAGTCCTTCTGGGCATTGATGCAGCACATGCCGCAGCGATACCTGTCATGGTAAACTCGACAAGCCGTGCTGCCCACCCTGCTTCCTCTCTGTCGCGCATTAGGATCGGTTGTTCTGCGCGAGACAAAGTCTCCCGGAAGCGCTCTACGTTTAATTTGGCGATATTCCATCCGGGGGATCTCCCCGCAGGACGGTGACCGTGGTCCGGTCGGTCGCCCACCGTAAAGGTTATCGCCTGGTGGTCGCTACCCGTGTACATCTCGCTCACACTCCAGTCTCGTATCCTGGGGACCAGAGGTTCGGTCGCGAAGGTGACGTCGGGTATTGTTTCCGTGTAACCAGGTCGACGGAAGGTTGTCACTCCGCCTGTGTTAATCACGATTAACCCCAGCCTTGCCGTCATCTCTACGATGTATTTTCCACGGGAATCGGGGTGGGGCATGCCCCACTCTATAGCCTTCGCGTTAAAGTCTCCGCCCACGACGACGTCTCCGGGAGTGTCGGATACGGCGTCCTCTAGAGCGTCGACCTTGTTGCGAAAACCCTGGATGGGCTCGTTGGGCGTGAGGTAACAGCTTAATATGTCACCCTCCCACGCTTGATCCACACGAAGCCGTCTCCTCTGCCATGCTTCTCAACTGGGGGGCCATGCAGTTGTATAATATAATAGTAAACATAACAATAATAATATGTAATAATAGTAGTAGTAATAGTAATAATAGTAAGAATAATAATGCCTAACAAACCTAACATAACCTACTCAGGCGCAGCAAGAAAGAAGCTAAAACCACTATTGGGCTGGTAACTGGACACTGTCCCCTGAAAAAGCATCTATACAACACAAGCCGAGTAAGCGAACCGTGGTGCAGAAGATGCGATCTACAGGAGGAAACGAGTTTACATGTAATCTGCACGTGTGAGGAATTGAAGGTGCTCAGGCAGAAATATTTCGGGAGAGATCTATTGGAGCCTTCGAATGTTCTCAAGTTTCCACTGGGCAAGATACTGGGCTTTATAGAGAACACTAAGCTGCTCGAGTGGAAATAAGAGACTTAATAGGGATGGTACAATGAGCACCTAGCTCAAGTGCCCGGATTTTGGGTGCCCACCAAGAATGAAATGAATGAATACTGTCATCTGTAATAGTTGTCATTTTAAGTGCATAACTACAATCTAAATTTATATCTATCACCTGTTGTCATATGTAACAACTATCACTGACGATCACCTAGTAAATAGATATTTTGAACAAGTAACATCAAGGTTGTCCTATTTGTCATAAAAATAAATTGAATTTCCTGCTATGTAGATGTGCTGAAATTCTCTCTCGCTGCCAAGTTTGGCAACGTTCTTCCTCTGATTAATCCTCAATTATGAATCTTGGGATCATCACTAACACTATTGGAGGTACATTTTACGTTGAAAATATTGTTTAGGCAAAGCAGCTTCTCCAATTCAGGGTTAATATTCCTACAACGTTTATTCCAATAAATATTAATCACTAGTATACGCGAAACAGGTTGTTGCATTTCCGGATGTTCCAATGAAACTGATTTTTCTACTCAGAATTCGGATGTATTCGGATCTGAAATTGAAATATTCAAGTTCCTAGCATCCTCCTATATGATTTTATACCATTTGCACAATGTCCGTTTTTGTCCGATTTTTTAAAAGTCAAGAAAACACATTATAAGCATGATATGGGTGATACCTGATTAATGTTATATTATGACAACTAAGTGGCGTACAATGTCAAGTTTATTTCACATTTCAACAACTTTAGTAAAGGACAAACCTTCGGTATTATGTCGATTTTATCAAAATTTGGATCTATGCAATATACACTTCCCTATAAACGGGTCAAATCAGAGAATCAATACAGGAAATTGTTTACGGAATATCATAGCCTACCGCACTATTTTCCGAGTATTTACCTCAAAAATATAATTAGTAGCAGCACAACCAACCTTCCCACAATGCATAGTAGCAGTTTCTGTTCAAATAAAAAAAGTTTGTTTTCTGAATAAAATTCACACTTTTAAGGTGTTGGACCACTGTGGGGCGTTCCTATTTAAGATTTCAAAGTTGTCCCTCCTCGCACTCTGGGGGGTTGAGGTAGGGGATCGAGTTCGGCATCATTCAGTGAGCCCCCTACATTATAACAAATCTTATTAAGATCTTTTTTTGATTTGATGCAGTGTTTTAGGGATATTCCGTTGTGTCAAGATAAAAAAAAACTCACTCAGTATATGTCGTCTAAGTAGATATCCCTTAAAAGTTGGTAATTGTAGTGAAAATTAGATAACATTAACTATAATGAAGTAGTTGTGTCTATAGTATAGTATAAAAGTATATGGGAATCAAGCATTTTTGTGCTTGGGAAAAAATCTTGTTAACCAGTGTAATTAAAAAGCAAAAGAATATTTTACTAATAATATTACAATACTATCATTTGCTATAGAGAAATTATTTACCAGCCGTTTTTTCATTAGCTCGGATCCCGAGCGGCCCCGCAGCACCTTCGAGCTGTAATGGTACGAATCATCAGAACCAAAAAATGTATTAAACTACTCGATCCTATCGCCGTATTAGATGGGTATGTTTGGAATACGATTATTTGGTGACATTTTTAGACATTTTTTTTTCTAGTATGATGTGCGCCGGACATATGAGAGGTGTAAGAGACTCTTGCCAAGGTGATTCTGGTGGCCCGCTGGTAAACCATAGGGTGCTCATTGGTCTCGTTTCTTGGGGTCCTGGTTGTGGAAAACGTAAAAAACCAGGCGTGTATACTGATATATCGTATTATCGGGATTGGATTGAAAACAGCGCTGGCGCTGAGACTGAAGAATAAGACTGTTTGTTACGTTAATAATATTGTTTCTTTTAATAAAACGGCCCACCTACACTATTCGAAATTTTAGATGCCTTTGTCTGTCTCTTTAGGCACACACGTACCACATAGTGGTCAATTTTTGCCCAGAATCGAAACATAAAGGCTCTACTCCAATGAGCCATTGAAGCCATTGTCCTTAAAGCTATCGAGTTGAAATTAAAGCAAATGAGTACTACTGTCATATATACGGCAAATACCAAAAATTAGCCAAATCGATTTTTTGTCTCAGAAATTACGCGAGCTATCACGTTCACAACAATTATGTAAGTAAAAACCGATTATGGGCATTCTATAAAAAATCAAGAACTAATTCTGTTCACTCAGTTCAAAGTTATCATTATTTTCCCCTTTTGAGGAGGTGGTTTCTTTGAGTTTGGTTTAAGGTGCCAACTTGGCTTTTTGTTATATGCTAATGTATGTATTTGGGTACATTATATACGTCTTTAAGTTCTTTGTGTGTGGTAGAACACACAAATAAAAAAATAAAAGTAAAATAGGATAATCATCGATTGGTTTCAGGATTATTTATGTGTTGTACATTTCAGCCATAGTAGTTAGTAAAATAATTTGTAAATCGGACACCAATGCATGCTGAAGTTTATAACGTAATAGAGCATTGTATAGACTAATAGTTGCATAGAGAGAAGAAAAAACCCATTGTGTTACGCTTAATAACGCCCAAAATCCCGAATGCATCATTAGGGTTGGGTATAGTTGTAACATGGGTATGATTGCAATAAAGCAAATGTCAAGTGGAATGACAGATATAATTGTTTATGAATGGTATCACTAGGTGGCACTTTATATCCGTCATTAGTAGTTTGACGTAATAATGTCACATGGTTTACTTGAGAAAAGAAAAGGAGAAGAAACCGTTTTTAGGTAAGAAAGTAATTTCTCCCATCTCGAACTAATTGATTATAAATCATTAAGTAGTCAATGTAAGTTCGCCATCCTTGGCTAGCATGAAATAGGGCTTCATAGCTGCTTTCACAGGTGCACTTCGGTTCAATGCGGCGGATGGGTACTTAATGATGGGTGAAATTTAAAAATAGCGGGTGTAGGGATATTTGTAACAACTTGTTACATCCATACCCAATATTTGATACAACTATCCCCACCTTCAAATGATAAATATTTTTTTAAGACCGCTTTAGAGCCTGCAATTTTTTAAATTGCATACAATACAAATCGCGCATGTTCTATTATGAGTATTGCACGTGCAATACAAGTAAAATTACACCCAGCTGATCTAAATCCATTGAATGCGCATGCGGGCAAAAATTTCATTGCATGAAAGAAAAATTGCGGGCTGTAAAGCGGATTTTACAATATGTAGCTATTTATGTGACAAGTTGCGAAATGTAAGTGTTTTAGACGTGATATTGACCAACAAGGTATAAGCCGCGTTGGTCAATATGCCAAGTTCCCTAAAACACTTCTTTCACAACGAGTTACATACATGATTTATCCTACAATCGCCATTTTTTTTTATAATAAATTGGATATGTGACTGTCAAAAATTTATTGACATTTCCCCCTACCGGCTAAGTAACATAACATGAATGTCATCCGTTATATAACAAAATATGACATATGTCATGTTATCGATGAAATTTCGTACCGTCTAAAACTTAACAAGTTTCGCGCCTGTTACGCTAATCTGTAATTCGATTCGTAACATGTAAAGTAGAGTGGTAGGTGCAGGGCTGTCGTTATATATAACAGTTTATGTTAGTGTATGATTTAAACAGAAAAACATAGCAGAAATATGGAAGTAGACATAGAAGAGGCTCTCGAAAGGCATATCAGAGGACAGATTAAAAAGTAAATCAAATTGTCCTTATTTACACGTAAAATAGAGTTGTTTTTTTTTTCTATTTGTTATTCTAGGCATAATCTTAAATTTGAAAGGAAATATTATTAAATAATATTTAATTTGCCTAATGCCGCGTTTAAAAGCAATTCGGACTGAATAAAAATACTGTAAGAGCGCTGATAGAACAAATAAGAGATCACTTCCAAAGTAGAGTCCGAAGCACAAGAGTATCACTAGAATTAAAAGTGTTTGCAACCTTATTTCCGAGAACTGTCATTTTTTCTGCAAACTCTGCCCACAGATTTTTTACCTTAACTATTTCATTGGGTTTTGTTTGGCCGTAGAACGATACGAGCTAGAAGGACGGCGCCGTTCGATTCCTCTCGAAGAGACGCTTATTTTGATGTATAACATGTTGGGGTTATTTCAAAGTTTCGGTGATTTTTCGCAGAAATTTGCTAAAATTTTCGATCAAAATTTACGTTTTTTTGACGGTATCTCGAAAACCCTGTTTAATTCAATAATTCCCCCTACTGTATTCGAGTTGCTTTTTGTTGCCTCTTAACTTTCTCCATTATTTTTTCTTATTTATCAAAATCAAACACTGTATGTGACTGTATTCTTATGTCAGATTATGTCAATAAAACTTGACAGCTTGACACAAAAAAACGGAAAAATGTCATATGATGCAATGCGTCCCTCTGTTTCTGTCTATCCTTTGGACTTCTGAAAGAGTTTATCTTTTTCTATAGCTTTCTGATACTATATTCATTGCAGTCAGGTTCAGACAAAGTAAATTCGCATGTAACAATTTAACATGCTATTTAGCCGGTATCAGTTACAACAAATATGTATACGAAACATGTCAATTGTAAATGTTATGTTATGAGTTAACAAACCATGTTATATAACACAAAAGTTAGTCGGTAGGGGGGATTGTCAAATTAACAGGATTGTAAATTATTATGACGTTAATAATTATCGAGTACAAGGTAGATATTGCTGTTCCTCCATTAAATGACATTACTTTTAGGCACACTTGCGGTAAAGTAATATACTTTACGGCACTAGTGCATGAACGTACACATTGCGCAGCAGTTTCACTCATTCTAAAAAATAACTATTAATAAATAAATAAAATATTAATTACAAACTTCTCTTTTTTTTTTCTTCTTACATCTTACCCCACTCCTTGTTACAACTGTACCCACCCATGGGGTATAATGTAACACTCAACTATCCTTTTTGTTTCTTCTATTACTTGTCAATGTACAATGTAAGAATTATTAATTCTCTGTCTTATTAAGCTTAAAAGATGAACTTTAAAGATGGTACTATTAAAATATTTTTATTTAATCAGTGATGATCTCTAAGGTTGAAAATATAAAAAGTGTTACAACTATACCCACCCTCCCTACTAACTTTGCGAATATGTTCAGAAATAGTAAAGGAGCTATCAAAAGTAACACCCATATCCTTAACTGATGATTTTCTTGGCAAGATAGTACCATCTATTACTTTATAATCAT
The DNA here is from genome assembly GCA_004143645.1 of Protaetia brevitarsis. Taxonomy (NCBI): domain Eukaryota; kingdom Metazoa; phylum Arthropoda; class Insecta; order Coleoptera; family Scarabaeidae; genus Protaetia; species Protaetia brevitarsis. The sequence continues at coordinate 2,035,266 of RXPK01000196.1, read as the reverse complement.
AAGTAATTGGACTTTCCTGTCTAGTAAAACTAATTAGTGAACACTTACTAAAATTCAGTGATAATAAGTTACTTTTACACCAATTAGACGCGTTAGCAAAACTAGGCAGTAGGCATCAGTCACAATTCTGTTAGACATATTACAATCATCAGTAAATAGTAGATATTTAGAATCTTTTATATGAAAGACAATATCATTTATAAATATCATGAATAACAGTGGATCTAAAATGCTTCCCTGTGGGACACCAAACACAACTTAAAACGGGTTGGAATAAGAACCCTTGTAGAACAAAAACTGCCTTCTGTTGCATAGATTAGAAGCAAAGAATTTCACCAACTTATCCGCAAATCCAAACGCACAGAGTTTCTTTAAGAGAATATCATGGTTAACTCTGTCGAAGGCCTTTGAAAAATTTGTATATATGGCATCTACCTGAGAGCCGGTTTCAACAGCTTTCGATAGATCCTCCGCATACATCAACAAATTAGGTTCCACCGATCTCCCACGAAAAAAAAAACATGTTGCTCGAGAGCCATAGCGGACTCTACTTCAGGGAAGATTTTGATGTGAATAATTTGCTCAAAAATTTTTGAAACCACGGACAGAATGGATATCGGCCGATAGTTAGACATGTCATTAACATCTCCAGACTTAAATATGGGAGTAACTTTATCCAATTTCCATCTAGCAGGAAATGTGCCGCTCTGAAATGTAAAGTTAAATATATGTTTTAATGGGCATATCAGAAATTCACAACAACCCTTATATACCGGGTGTCCAGCCTAAGATGCAACGGCTCATAGCCGATTTATTATTGTTTTTTTTTGGAAAAATGTTTCAAATAAATGTTACCTCGAATCATATTCTACACATTTTAAAATTAGTTTCAGTAATGGCGGACTTCCCGTTGTACCGGAAGTAGATACTAACTTTATTATTTTAAATGGAACACCCTGTATATTATTGTACTTTTGGGTTCCTTGTTAAATTTCAATAACAATACGTTAGGTACACACTGGGGCTAAGTTGTACCGTTTCCGAATTACATGACATTTTTCGAAAAAAGTGACATTTGCAATGTCTGCAGTGTTTGGATATATCTCCGGAAATACGAAAGTTAGAAAGATGCGGCTTTCAGTTTTCGCTTAATCATGAAACAGCACACGTTTTTTATTTTAAAATTGTTGCGTTTAAATTACAGAATTATTAAATAGAGCTCTGTAATTTTCGAGCTCTAAAATCATGGATAACTTGATATTTTTTTAAATTGAAAGGTATAGCAATTTTTACATAAATGGATGTAAAATTCAATTTTCTTTCGATTTTATACGAGTGTCATTGTGTCTATCTCCAAAGGTTTTGGAGATATTCGCGACTATTCAGTTTTTCACGATGGATACGTATTGCGAAGTGCCGGCCACCTTCCCCTCGCGTTTCACCAGGCTTGGGACTGGCTGCAGTAATACTGGCATGTTTAGAAAGTGGCCAACAGAATACAATAAGACCACTGGAAACAAACAAAACTTGAAATTAAAAAAAAAAAGAAAACACAACATTGCGAACTTTTTCGAGAAAGTGATGTTTTTAGACGAAGCTACCTTCCACAAAAATGGATTTGTGAATCGTCACAATTGTCATTGTTATGACACACAAAATCCCCATCGATTTATTGCAGCACATAGTCAGTATAAAAGGTCAGTGAATGTGTGGGCAGGTATCACTGGACAACATATCACAGGCCTGTTCTTTTATAACTAACGCCTGATGGGTAGGGTTTATATGGAATTTCTTCAGAATAATTTGGGCGTTCTATCAGAAAATATTCCGTTAGCTACTCGTCAGCTGATGTGGTTCCAACACAATGGTGCTCCATCTCCCAATACTGTCGAATTTCGTCAGTTTTTGGATGTCTTTTTCAGACCGCTATATTGGGCGTGGAGGACAGATGACACATGGCCTCCGAGATCGCCAGATCTTACAAGCTGCGATTCCTTTTTATGGGGTTTCATTAAAAATGAAGTTTATGAGACGCCACCAACAACACCTGATGATATGCGCCATCGTATTTTAAAAGCGTTTCAAGAAATCACACTAGAAATGCTCAGAAATGTTCAAAAGTGTTTGCAAAAGCGATTTCAAGTATGTAGCGCCTAAAACGGATCGCATTTTGAATATTTGTCCAAATTCTCTGTATAATGACGGCACTAACATTTAAAGTGTAACCTGTTGCGAGCGAGACGCTCGATGTGTATGTACGCCATTCATTGGACAGAGTAATGTAGTTCAAAAAATGTTATGATTTATGAATATTCCAGTAATCTTGTGTTTTCTTTTATCTTGTTCTATGTTCATTTCCAACGCGCTTCAGTAAATTCTACATTTTTTTTTAATTTCAAGTTTTGTTTGTTTCCGGTGGTCCTATTGTGTTCTGTTGGCCACTTTCTAAACATGCCAGTATTACTACAGCTAGTCCCAAGCCTGGTGAAATGCGAAGGCGAAGTGGTCGGCCCTTCGCAATAAGTATCTATCATGAAAAATTGAAAAATCTCGAATATTTCCAAAACCTTTGGAGATAGACAGAATGACACTCGTATAAAATCGAAAAAAAATTAAATTTTACATCCATTTATGTAAAAATTGCTATACCATTCAATTTTAAAAAAATCAAGTTATCCATGATTTTAGAGTTCGAAAATTACAGAGCTCTATTTAATAATTCTGTAATTTAAACGCAACTTTTTTTAAAATAAAAAACGTCTGCTGTTTCATGATTAAGCGAAAACTGAAAACCGCACCTTTCTAACTTTCGTATTTCCGGAGATATTGCCAAACACTGCAGACATTGCAAATGTCACTTTTTTCGAAAAATGTCATGTAATTCGGGAACGGTACAACTTAGCCCCAATGTATACCTAACGTATTGTTATTGAAATTTAACAAGGAACTCAAAAGTACAATAATATACAGCGTGTTCCATTTAAAATAATAATGTTAGTATCTACTTCCGGTACAACGGGAAGTCCGCCATTATTGAAACTAATTTTAAAATGTGTAGAATATGATTCGAGGTAACATGTATTTGAAACATTTTTCTAAAAAGAAACAATGATAAATCGGCTATGAACCGTTGCATCTTAGGCTGGACACCCGGTATATATAGACAAGAATGTCATCCGCATCTACAGATTTTTTTTTGCTTTCAATATTTTAATTGCTAATCTTATAATATCATCGCTGATCTCACCAATAGAGATATCGCCAGTAGTCTTTGCGTCCACAAAATCTGTGTTATACAAAGAAGGTGAGGCATAAATTCTTTCAAAGTATGAAGCGAATCCAAGGGCAACCTCCTTGTTATCCTCAAATCTACGATTATCGTGGGTGAATCACATCGGCAGACGCAAGAATTCACTTCCTACACCTAACGAATGACCAGAATGCATTTGCTTCCTTATATATTGATATCATTCCAATATGAATCTCAAAATCATAACAACATCGGTACCAACGCATAGCCGACATTCGCGAAATCACGTAAGTCATTAATTATTCGGCCAACTTTGAAAGCCGTCATTGAGCCAACGCAGTAAAATGTGAGAATTTTAAACGAACCTGTTAATTCCAGTTCTCAATAATCAAATTTCCAAACTTCTTCAATAGTTTTCTTTTATGTACTGCTGTGTACTGACTGAATTGAAAATGCAAAATGAATATCAAAAATGAAAAATTAAATTAGCTGGCTCAACGGATAATATGTTAAAAGGGCGCAAAAGAACAATTAAACTCAGATAACACTGCGTAGGCTTTCACGGCCAGTGTAACTATAACTAACAGCTTCTTTCGGGTGTCGCCGTGTGTCAAAACTTTCGCTCGACGTTTCGCTGTTCATACTGACAGCTTCTTCAGGATAACTGAACTGATTCTCCATGGTCCGACATTCTTCTTATATACGCCCCTGGTGCATCCAACCGTGTAGTTTCCGCTCCATTGACCGTGACGGTTCGTAGTAGGCTCTTCCACGTGTTGCTAAGGTGGTACCCTTCTTCTCTGTTAACGGTTTTATTCTTCTCTATTTCTATGGCTTCCCTGATGAGTCTTTTCCCGTAGTTCTTGGTGGTAGTTATTACTTTTACATTCTTGAAATCCATTTTGTGTCCGGTGTCGTGCATGTGTTCTGCCACCGCTGATTGCTCGGTCCTTCTTAATCTTGCGTCCCTCTCATGTTCTTTTATTCTTATGTCGATGGCTCTTCCTGTTTGTCCGACGTAGCACTGTCGCATTGGCATGTTATCTTGTAGATACCTTCTGTGCGCCCCTGGGTATCTTATCCTTTGCGGTCGGTAGATACTGCTGGATCGACGTTGCAGTCCCGAAGCGTACTTGTACGTTACGTTTCTTCAAAATTCGGCCTACTTTTTCGGTGACTCCTGCTATGTAAGGTAAACACGCCATCCCTCTTCGTGGTTCTGTAGTTGTCTCCAGTGTCGTCTTCTTCTTAGTGGCTCTCCTTATGTCGATGTCAGTGTAACCATTCTTCTTTAGTGCTTTCTCCAAATGTATCTTTTCACTGGTAAGATGTTGTTCGTCACTGATGGTTTCGGCTCTGGATAGCAATGTTTGTATTAATGTCTTCTTCTGCATCGGATGATGGTGAGATCTTGCATGCAGATATCTATCGGTGTATGTCTTCTTTCTAAATACTGCGTGCTGTAGCATTCCCTATTTTGTTTTCTTAACCATAACATCCAGGAAAGGGAGATTTCCATTTTGTTCTTTCTCCATGGTGAACTTTATGGCTGCGTGCTGCGAGTTTATATGTTCCAAGAACTGTTGTAGTTTTTCTTCTCCGTGTTGCTATATTACAAAAATATCGTCGACATATCGCAGCCAACACTTGGGTTTCATATCGCTGGAACTTGGGGCTTCTTCTTCAAATGCTTCCATAAACAAGTTGGCTATTACTGGTGATAAAGGGCTTCCCATTGCTGTTCCGTTCTTCTGCTCGTAGTATTTTCCTTCATACAAAAAGTAAGTTGTGGATAAGCACAGTTTCACTAATTCAATGATGTCTTCTTGTAGTCCAAGTTCTGGAAGTAAGGCCAGTGCGTCCTCCGTGGGTATGTTAGTGAATAGCGATATAATGTCGAAACTGGGAAGAAGAGGCAGCACTTAGAAATTTGAAAGCTGAAGAAGACATCGTTATCCTCAAAGCAGACAAAGGGAATGCAACAGTGCTACTAAATAAAGAAGATTACCGGAAAAAGATGAATGAACTACTTGACGAGAACACCTACAAGGAAATAAGAAAAGATCCAATAGAGAAGATCACAAAAACAGTAAGGGAGAGCATAAAGATTTCATCAATACCTAAAGAGATGCAGAACAGATTGCTACCAAGAGCCGCTAGACCACCCAGGCTGTATGGAATACCAAAGATACATAAAGAAGGAGTGCCATTAAGACCGATTGTTAGCAACATTGGATCACCGACCTACGATTTATCGAAATATTTAGCTAACTTACTAAAGCCATATACCGGACAAACTGCAACGTATGTGAAGAATTCGAAACATTTCGTGGATATTCTGTCTACGCTAAAGACTGAACCTGCAGACATTTTAGTAAGTTTCGACATTATATCGCTATTCACTAACATACCCACGGAGGACGCACTGGCCTTACTTCCAGAACTTGGACTACAAGAAGACATCATTGAATTAGTGAAACTGTGCTTATCCACGACATACTTTTTGTATGAAGGAAAGTACTACGAGCAGAAGAAAGGAACAGCAATGGGAAGCCCTTTATCACCAGTAATAGCCAACTTGTTTATGGAAGCATTTGAAGAAGTGAAAAATGTGTGTGAAAATTCTCTCGAAACATTGACAAAGGCTGAACGGAGTAAACATGACAAAATCTATGCAACTAAAAAAATACACTCGCGAAAACTGGGTGTCCGTCCACAGCAGTACGTTATAAATATATCTCATTTCGAAAGACTACGAAAACAATAAATTTACCAATTAGAAAAGACAAACAAATAGCCACTAAGTAACATGTCGCTATTTGTTGAAAAATTAAAATGTAATCTTTAGCAAAAGCAAACCCAACTGTTTGTTCCTTCCTTTTACGAAATGTATTTAAAGATGCGTACACATTCATGTCATGACAGCAAATTGCTTTACACATTTTCCGACTTCGCTCTGCAATATTCACGCCTAGCTGTACAGACAAATGAATGCAACGTTTATTCCTATACGCAATCAACAGCCGTATTTGTAATTAGATTCTATCTTTAACATATTGATTCCCGTTTTTATCACAAGATACCTCAAGCGAACGTTTTTCCCAGAGGTGATTTAAAAATTCCATTTGCAAGAGGGGAATTGCAGGCAATTTGCACTCTTCTACTAATTTACTATTTATTGTCAAATCCATACATGTGACATACACCATCAAACAATACTCAAAATATATGGAGGACGAACTTGATAAACTGCTTTAGTTGATTGCTAAATGTTGACGTATTAGTGCTTTGTTGCTTTCGTCACAATCAACTAAAACGACAAGTGTCAACAAAACGCTTCGAACTTCAATTGGAAAATCCGTATAAACGATTGAGCAGGGTGAAGCAAATTCGATATATGTTACGATCGACTCAAAAAAAGATGACATAGGAAAAATAAGCCATTAAAAACATAAGGGAAGATACATCCCTTTTAATCTACCACCGATTGCGCGTGTGAAGATTCTAAGAATTTTAATACTGGAAGTAAAATTCTGCGAATGTATAAATCTCTGCTCGAAAGGGTTGCGGCACGTTTGTCGCATAACATCAAGGGGATTAGCTGTCGAAACGATTATCGGCATATATTCTTTTCTTTTATTGTTTATTTTAGCCATCGATTATTCCCCGGAGTTTAGATGATATAATTTACAAATACTTAAAATTTGTTCGTGTATAATTATTTGAAGAAATAAATTTACTGAAGGCATTACTTTGATTACAAAGACTGTTTAAAGTTTAGCGTTATAAGATTTTTTTTTAATGTGAATGTATAAAATAATTTATCAGACATAATTGCCCAATTAGGTACATATATTAACAAGGTATAAAAAATCATACACTTTGAAAAAGTTGTTACCTTTTGTTGTGTATTATTTACATTTTATATTTAAAATTTAAATTTCGGGGTTTTCGCGGGCATTGTATTTAGCGCGCTTTTGGAAGAGGAAAAAGAAGAAGTGACAAGATGGCGAAAATAGACATGTAACAAAACGAAAACAAATAAAAGTAAACATAATTTAAGACATAAAATTGGTCCTTCGAGCCGGATTGCATCGGCAATTCATTGTAAACGTGCGACTGTCGAGTTCAGTGCAGTTTATTCGAGTTTATAGCAGTTTAGTGCAGCGGAAAATTCCAACAAACGGATCGCTGTAAGTACACACATATTTTCTAACCCTATCCATTCCCGTCTATTTATGTGAGTAACGAAATGCGGAAACAAAAAACCGCAACGTAGTGGTCTCAAAGCCAAGTTAACTTCATTTGCAACATTTCCAAACCAGTTAGAAGCAGATTCAGACACGCGTGCATCAAAACAAACTGAATTAAAGAATCGGTTGGATAAAGTAGAAGGCATTATCGGCGAGTTTGATGCGATTCAAAGTCAGATTGAAGCTACTACCGACAATTTTGAGTCTCAATTAGAAGAACGAGAGAATTTTGAATCATTATATTATCAGTTAATCGCGAAAGGGCAGGATTTAGTTCAAAACAAAACTAATGCAACTATTTCAAATACACAGTCACATAAACATATAATATTCAGTTGCCGCAAATTCAGTTGCATACCTTTAACGGAACCCACGAAAATTGGCTCGAGTGTCGAGACACTTACGAATCGCTAATACATAACAACGAAACATTAGATCCAGTGCAGAAATTCCATTATTTGAGATCAGCTTTAAATGGAGCAGCCGCAGAAATAATACATAATATTAAATTCACGGTTGAAAATTACAAATTAGCGTGGGAATTATTATGCGATAGATTCAATAATACAAAGTTGTTAATTAATAATCATGTTAAAGCTTTGTTTAACCCCCCACCAGTTCTAAAAGAATCTGCAAAAGATATACGTTGTTTGATTGACCATGTATCAAAACATTTACGTTCATTGAAGATTCTGAAGGAACCAACTGAACACTGGGATACGTTAGTCATACATATCGTTACTGAAAAACTAGACAGGGTAACCGCGCGTCAATGGGAAAAAAGAAAAACTGATATTACACCGACATTAAAGAATTTAACGATTTTTTTGAATAATAGAGCTGATTTGTTAGAAAAATTAGAGACACGTAAAATTGAACAATCAAAATCGAAAGACAGTTCAAAACCCAAACAAAATTACACATTCGTAACATCGGAACCTAGTTGCAACAACTGCAAAGGTTCACATCACATGTTTAATTGTCAAGAGTTTCTGAAACTACCCATTCACTCAAGGATTGAACGGGTCAAACAGTTAAAATTATGCATTAATTGTCTCAAAGAAGGTCACATTGCCAAGAAATGTACCTCAGGCAATTGTCGCAAATGTAACGCAAAACACAACTCATTATTACACATGGAAAATGATTCAGTAAATCAACACCGTATAGTTACTTTAGCAAGTCAAAGTAATAAAGAGTCATTTCAAATATTATTGTCTACTGCATTAGCACAAGTTCTGGACAAAGATGGATTTCCTCATACATGCAGAGCCATTTTGGATTCAGGATCACAATCGCATTTCATATCGTCAAAATTGTGCAACAAATTAGGGTTAACCAAGATTCCTATTCAATCAGAAATTATTGGCATAAACAAATGTGTTTCTCCAATAAGTCACAAATGCATGATTACATTACAATCACTTCATTATTTATTTATTTATATTATTATTTTGAAACTACAATTTCATGCTTAATTTTGGATACAATAGCAGATACATTGCCAAATGTACCAGTCAATGTTGAGATGCTACAGATACCACCGTTCATAAAATTAGCAGATCCTAGTTTTCACACACCTGGGAGAAGTGGAAATGCTTATTGGTGCCAGTCTCTTTTGGGATTTGCTATGCATAGGCCAAAAACACATTGGACCAGATAAGCCTGTTTTGCAAAAGACCAAACTGGGATGGGCTGGTAACCTAGGAAATGATCATTCGAAAATACATTGCAACTTTGCACGCACACAAAACCTAGAAAATCAATTAGAAAGGTTTTGGAAAATTGAAGAGGTTTCAAGTACCATGTCAATGTCGATAGAAGACAAGCAATGTGAAGAGATTTTCGTCAACACCGTTCAACGAGATAACAATGGAAGGTTTGTGGTTGCATTACCGCTGAAGGAATCTCCAGCCAACCTTGGCAACTCCAAAGTAACAGCACTCAATAGATTGGCTAGTCTTGAGAAAAAGCTGCAAAGGAATCGGTTATTGAGTGAAGCATACACGGAATTCATGACAGAGTACGAAGAATTGGGACACATGACAATTGACGAAGATGAAGCAAAGGACGAACCAAGCTTCTACTTGCCACATCATGGTGTCTTCAATCACAACAGTCAAACAACAAAACTACGAGTGGTGTTTGATGGATCATCACCATCAACAACAGGATGGTCGTTGAATGATTTACAATATGTAGGCCCAAACTTGCAAGAAGATCTGCTGACTCTAATACTTCGGTTCAGACAATGGAAGAATGTAGTGTGTGCAGACATCAAGAAGATGTACAGGCAGATTCTGATCAAACCAGAACAAAGGAGTCTTCAGAAAAGTCTGTGGAGAAAGAATCCAATTGAAACCATAAGCACGTACACGTTGAATACAGTCACTTATGGTACCCACTTCAGCTCCATACCTTGCAATTCGGTGTTTAAAGCAATTAGCTTGGGAAAACAAAGAGAAATTCCCAGAAGCGGCACAAATCATTTCAGATGACTTTTACGTGGATGATATGTTAACAGGAGGTGATACAGAAGATAATGTCATCAAAAGAATCCAGGAGGTGAATTCGATTTTGCAATCTGCAGGATTTGAATTGCACAAATGGATGTCCAATAGTCAAGAAATATTGTTACAACTTTTGCACAAAGAGCAATCTCCACAATCAATTAATTTTGACAAACATGAAAAGAAAACAGTGGGTATTTACTGGACTTGCACTGATGATACCTTTCGATTCACTATTAACACTCACACTGAAAGACCGATCACCAAAAGGACTATATTATCAGATATTGCACGTATTTTTGATCCCCTAGGGCTTCTTAGTCCATCTATAGTAATATCAAAAATTATACTGCAGAAATTATGGTCACTCAAAATATCTTGGGATGAGTCGGTGCCCACTGACATTTATACAAAGTGGCAAAGCCTTAGAAATGAATTAGAAGAACTAAACAAAGTTGAAGTCCCTAGATACATCCTCAGTAGTTTACCAATACTGGTAGAATTGCATGGCTTTTCAGACGCTTCCGAAAAAGCATATGGAGCATGCGTTTACGTAAGAAGCATTAACAACGACAACAGTATTACAGTAAACTTACTCTGTTCAAAAACCCGAGTGGCACCCCATAGAATCGATTACTGTACCACGATTGGAATTGTGTGGGACTTTAACTTTAGCACAACTTGTGAATAAAGTAAGAACTTCAAGTCAGCGTTCATTTGAAAAACACTATCTATGGTCTGACTCCACGATAGCTTTGCATTGGATTAATACGTCACCCAACGTATTGCAGTCATTTGTCAGCAACAGGGTTTCACAGATTCAAACTCTCACATCTCCAAAGGAATGGCATCATATTCGAAGTGGAGATAACCCAGCTGACACACTGTCAAGAGGCACAATGCCAAGGGATTTATTGAAGAACGATTTATGGTGGCATGGACCTTCGTGGTTGCGTGAACCTGAAGAAAATTGGCCGACATCAATACTTACTTTCAATGACAACCCTCCAGAGTTGAAGAAACGAACACATACTTTTATTGCAACACAAGAAAGTTTGTATCCATTTGAAAGGTTTTCAAGTTTCCAACGTTTAGTACGAGTCACCGCATACTGTTGCAGGTTCGCAAAAAATTGCAAAGGTCAGAAGAAAGAACGCAACATAGGGTCATTAACAACAGAAGAAACATCTAATGCACTAAAAACTCTACTCAAACTGTGTCAAAGAGAATGTTTTTCTGAAGATTTAAAAGCCCTGACAAAAACTAAGCAGGTTCCACAAAAAAGCACATTGAAGAGATTGTTACCCGTTTTTAGATTCTGACGACCTTATAAAGGTAGGAGGAAGACTACAAATGTCTCAGTTAAATTACGAAAGTAAACACCCGGTAATCCTTCCACATAATCATCATCTAACAACATTGATATTTCGTAATGAACATATAAGATTGTGTCACGCTGGGCCACAATTGTTGTTGTCTAGTATCAGGAACAAGTTTTGGCCAATTAGAGGGCGATCTTTAGCAAGGAAAGTAGTACACCGTTGCATAAAATGTTTTAAGGCAAATCCAGTTGACACATCTCCAATAATGGGAATACTTCCAAAGGAACGGGTAACTCCAACACCACCATTCACTACCACCGGAGTCGACTATGCTGGACCTTTCCAAATTAAGAACAAAACAGGAAGAGGATGCAAAATATCAAAATGCTATATCTGCTTGTTTTGTTTGCTTTTCCACCAAAGCAGTTCATCTAGAATTAGTATCAGAATTGTCCAAAGATGCATTCATAGCCACTTTCAACATATTTATTTCACGCAGAGGAATTCCAGCGCACATGTTCTCAGACAATGGTAGAAACTTTGCAGCAGCAAGTAAGGAATTGACAGATTTATCTAAATATCTCAAGCATAACCAACAACACTTAATAAACCATCTCATGACACAAGGAATTACATGGCATTTCATACCGGCTTATGCTCCTCATTTCGGGGGACTTTGGGAAGCGGGAGTAAAATCAGTCAAATACCATTTAAGACGAGTAATGGGAAGTATAGCATTTACTTTTGAACATTTCTACACAATTCTCACACAAATAGAATCCATCTTAAATTCTAGACCGTTAACTCCTCTCTCCTCAGATCCAAATGATCTTGATGTCCTCACTCCTGCACATTTCCTCGTCGGCAAACCACTCATATCCCTCCCGGAAGCAGACGTGACAGCGATCCCAACCAGACGACTTACGATTTGGAAACATCTTGAGCAGCTAAAACAACATTTTTGGAAAAGATGGAGTACAGAATACATCACACAACTGCAAGTGAGGCAAAAATGGTTATCCACAAAGGGAAACTTACAAGTTGGCGCATTAGTAGTCATAAGAGAAGACAACCTACCTCCTCTTCAGTGGCGATTAGGACGCGTTGTTGAGGTGCATCCAGGTTCTGACGGCATCGCTAGGGTAGCATCCATCAAAACCAGTTCAGGCATTATCAAGAGGGCGTTTTCCAAAATCTGCATTCTACCCATGGACGAAAGTGAAGTGTAATGAATAAGGACAGCATAAGTTAATATACTTACCTCAGAATACTTGAACTATTGTTAATTATGTGTTATACTTACATCACAGTGTCATTTATTTCATGAATTCATTGAAAGGCAACCCGACCCTTTCAAGGCGGGGAGCATGTTGTGTATTATTTACATTTTATATTTAAAATTTAAATTTCGGGGTTTTCGCGGGCATTGTATTTAGCGCGCTTTTGGAAGAGGAAAAAAGAAGAAGTGACAAGATGGCGAAAATAGACATGTAACAAAACGAAAACGAATAAAAGTAAACATAATTTAAGACACCTTTAAAAAAAATTGTTCTTCCTAATATTTTATTTTTATTGCTTTTTATGACGCCACAAATCGAATTACAGTTTTTGGACTTTCTGCATAAAATATAGATTAGATTATTTGACTTCAAAACTTCCTTAATAGTAATATTGAAAATATCAACAAGAAGAAGAAACCTGTTATTCCAAAAAGTATTTAGTTATAATTATTTTGCTCTTCTAGAAATTTTTCGTGTTCCGGTTAAAATTATGTCTATTCTGATATAGAATCTTTAATTTACAGAATGGCGTTGTAATACATTTAGATACATACTCATTAAATCGAAGCTGCTGATCCAAATCGATACCAAGAATTTTTATAAAATTTGAGGGGGGTTAATCGAACACCATTTATAGATATGTTAATTTTATCTGAGGCCAAGACCGTGACGCGCCTCCCGCCAAACACAATCATCTTGCATTTGTCGGGATTCAATACTAATCCATGGTCAGAACAATATTTAGCAAAGCAATTAATGTCCTCGTTAATATTTCCGCAGGCTTCAACAATATCACTATAGGGAAAAGACATGTACAATTGTGTGTCGTCAGCATAAAAATGATAATCACAGTATTTCAAACACTGAGCCTGCTGAGAGGTATAAATCGAGAACAACAGAGGACCAAGAATAGAACCCTGCGGGACTCCAGAGTCAACATAACGCCTAGTAGATATTTCATTATTCAAAATTACCGATTGGGTTCTATTACTTAAATAACCATGAAAAATCTCACCGCATCATCATTCAACCCAACAAAATGCAAGATGGATAACAAAAGATTATGATTTATTGTATCAAACGCCTTAGAACAATCAAGCGACACCAATACAGTTAACTTTTGCGTATCCGTGGGCCCAAGGATATAGTCGCACACCTTCAGCAGTAAGTAAGTGAACTGTTTATTTTTTCAATATGTACAAGGGAATTAAAAATCCGAATTGTTTAAAGATTTATTTAAAGGTATTAATTCTGGGAATGAAAATCGCCCCGTTGCGGATTACAATAGCATTGCATTTAAAGTAGATATGTTAGAATTACGTATTTGAATTCGTTTTTAGAACCTGGGTCATAATTTTTTGAGGTAATTGTACACAATGATTAAATCCACACGCTGCGATAGACAATTCTGGGTTACCTTTTCGAGATAAAATAAGGGGCAAGTTTGAATCAATTAGATGAAATTACTAAAACAGTTGCTTTTTCGTTTTAAAACTTAAGATTGAACTTTTTCGTATTAATTGTTTTAATTTGCTACATGTACTTCATTGTTTCCAACATTGTCTCTCAATGAAACATACATATTGCCAATATCTTATAGTTAATATATGAGTTCTTTAGAATTACATAAAGTTTACTAATAATTGGCAAACTTCTAATGATAAATATCTCAAACATAAAAATCTAACAATGTAAAGTAGATAACTTGTCATTCTAAAAATAAACTAAGAGCGTTTTGTATAAAAAAAAATAATAATTTTATTCGTTTGAAACTAGGAATTTGGGGATACTTTAGCCAATATTATATATTAAGAAGTGGTAGCTGAGATACTAATCCATGTAGGTCCCGGTAATTTTAAACTATTTTTATGTAGAATTTGGAGGGTTAATGATTCGCATTTTGAATGTGGTGGGGTGGGCAGGGTGCAGCGAGGCATGTTTTATTTGAATGTTCACTTACTGATGAGTAGCGGTCGCGTGCCGAAGTTCCCTAACTTCGTCAGCTAAGAGGTTAAATTGGCAGCGACGCAAAAATGATATTAGAGATAATGAGCCAGTTGAATGTTGGCAATTTTTTTAGTAAAGCTATGAAAGAATTCGATAGGTTACGGCATCATATTTCGATAGTTTAGTAGTTTAGATAGATAAATTTGCTATTTCATACTTTTTAGTGGTCTGAATTAGTGTTAACTTATACCTATTAGCATAGTTGGGGTGTATAAAAGAAAAGTGAAATATAAATCTTTAATTTATATACTACTTGTTGGAATAATTAGGATTAAGTTGTTGTTAAGTATTAGAATAGGTTCTGCTGTTGTTTTGTTTGTTTTTAGGTCCTTACTTCTATTCTGTTTCACCTTCAAATTCATGATGTGTGAGGAAGGGAGTAGCTACCTGAAGAAGAAGAAGACACGGCTGTTGGCATTGAAGGGCCGTGGAACTGACCAATTTTTTATATTTTTGTTATTATTATTAATAGTCATAGGAAAATTATTTAGTTAGAGTAGGAACAATTTTTATCGAATCCATATCATGCTTACCTTTAAATGGAGCATGGGTTTTTTTTTTTGTATCTCGGACAGAAAAGACCTATTGTGAAGCCATGTCAGTTTTAACCCTCTTAGTTAGGTTGCACCCTATCAAAAAAGATTGCAGTTTAGCTGAGGGCTAACTTACTGACTCTGAGTTCGTCCAACCGATCGACCCCAATGTGCGTCTGCCTCTCCCCGTCCACTGTCGAGCAGTTCACAGGAAGATGAACAGGAGTTTCCTCCGCGCTCCCACACTTCCTGCACAGGGGGGAGTTCACTAGCCCCTTGCGATGCATGTGTTTATTTAGTGCGCAGTGCCCAGTTAAGATTCCTGTCAGTAATCTCAATCTGTTCCTGCTCATAAAGACTACCTTCCTCATTCGGATAAAGCTATAGAAATTTACAGTCTTGCGCCGACACGTCTATTCCAAAAGGAACAGTGCCTAGCAACAAGTTGGGATCTGATTAGCAGCTCGCTGGCGCACCTTACTAACGTGTCAGCTATTTCATTGTCTCTGATACCAAAGTGACCTGGCACCCATCTTAATGTAACATTTAGATGCTCCGCTAGCTGTTCAAGCTTTCCGTGGCACCCGAATACCACCTCAGAGTCAAATCTGACAACTCGCTAAGCTTTAAGCGCAGTCGGGCTATTGGAGATGATATGTACCGTTCCATTCTTGCGCAGCAAGTTTGAGATTCCCTCAGCACAAGTATGGATCGTAATAGTTTCGGCCTGAAAAATGGTGGAGGAGGAGTCTGGGCTAAAAGCTTTGCCGTCCCGCTCTCCGTCCCTTCAGATTCCATTTCCCGTGCCATTGCCCGTTTTCGAGAGATCGACAAACTAGCGGGATAGATCTCGTTTCGGTTTACGGATGTACGCTATCGCAGTTTCCCTGCTGGAGATATCTACGCTGTATCCACCTGAGAAGCTGAAAACGGGCGAGATCTTATCCGCCTTTACAGACAGTGGTACTCTCTGTTCGATGTATTTGAAGGTGTGTGCCGGAGAATCCCTTGCATCCACTACATTTCGCTCTGTAAGCTCATAGGGTTGCTTTAGACTACAACACCAACTGCAGCGGGAGAAGCCCCAGAATGGTCCCCATAGCAGCTGTATTCGAGAAAACGGCTCCCGTGATGCCTAAACGGGCAATCCTTTGGAGTTTACTAAGCGCACTTATAGCATAGTTTAGATATGCTTTATACCAACAGACTAGCTAGGCGTAAGTTACAGAGGATACTATAACTTTCGTGTACAGCCAGTGTACCATTGCTGGCTTTAGCCCTCACTTATTACCGAACATACCTCTACAGGTCCAGAAGTTCCTTACGGCTTTGTTCGTCACATGTTCTAGGTGTGATTTGTACAAAAGTTTGGCGTCCAAGACAACACTCAGATGTTTAATCTCGGTTGATACGAGTATTTTAAAACCGAACATAGTAGGACACTGGATGTTCAGGAAGGTCGCTAGTGCGATTTCTTTGTTGCCTAAAGCAATTTCCACTCCACGAGCCAGTCATCAATAGCCTGCTTGCAAGCACGGGGTTTGGAATGAATTGTAATAATTTAACTTATTATAAATAAACTGTAGACGCCGGATATTTTAATAATAATAAAATATTTATTGGCCAAGGAAGATGGATAATATTCAACATATATATAAATTAATAATATTTTATTTCTTTTTTCTCCTTCTATTTAAAAATGATAATTATATTTTCGGTATTTAGTATTCTGATATGGTTATTTTAAATATCTCGTCCATAGAAACAAGGATTTAATGTATTTATTCAAAAAAGGCATCCAAAAATTATACATTAGCAACTTGTTTACATCTGATAAGCTTCATTAACGATATTCAATATTAATTTTGTTTTAATTACACAAAATACAGACCCATTTGCATTTAAATGCTTATATAATAGTAATTCCCGACCTAATTATTTGACCAGAATAAAATTTACACACTCAATGTATACATGCTTAATTCATAACATATACAGGGTTTGCTCGTAAATAGTTAGAGTTAGAGTTAGGAGACAAAAGTTTATATAAATTGTTGTGGCACTATGCTTTATCTATAAAAATTATTAAATAAAATTAACTATAAGTATTTATATAGGGTGTTTTGTAACTTTGAAACAGGCTTTAATTTTGTTAAGTATTTCGTTGTAACGCATGTTACGGTTGCTTTCCTTATCGAACGGGTTTATCGATCGGTTCTTGATTTTAATCTTTTGCGGTACTGTTGACGCTATCTGTTAGACGTTTGCGCCACTGCGGATGTCTTCTACTTGTCAGGTTTGGTTTGTATCTCTTGGCCCTGGTAGGTCTGCTTCGTTTTGGACTGGGAGATTTACCTCCTCTTTCGAGTGTGATTTTCTAGAACATCCTCCGAAGTGACTTGTGGGATTTGGGATGCGTTGTTGTCTGGTTTGGTGGTATTTCGTTTATTTTATTCAAGTATTTTGTGATTGTAAATTGTATTTTACTGCTGGAAGCAGGCTCTACCGATTTGCCACGTTGTTTTTTTTTATTTCTTTTCGTAATACGGATTAGTTTTGCCAGTACCTCGACGGTCCTACTAAGGAGTTTGGAAAGACCAAGGATTTAACTTCAGGAACGGGTTACACCGTTTAATTCTTAACTCATCTAGAGAGAGGCTCCCGCTCTTTGTGTGTGGCGCCGGTTGGAATCCGATGGCCGCGTGGGTCTGGGAACTTGCGAGATCTCCCTGAAGCACCACGGGTACAAAATAAAGTAATATATCGGTGGATAACCTCCCCCACCTAACCTCAACCTCACCCTAAGGACTTAAGGTCGGATTACTTATTATGAAAATTATTTTCATGTTGAAAATATGTAGAAGTTAATGTGATTTCAACTGCAGTTAAAAAATTCAGTTAGTGGTAAGCTGATATGATATTTTAATTCATGCCATTTTTTTGTAATTATGTTTTTAACTAAGTTTATTCTGATGTTTTTGTACATAGATACAACATCAAAGGAACAATATGTTTCATTACTATGTATTACTGTTTTATTTAAAATTGGGATCAAATCAAAAGAATTTTTTATATAATAGTTATTTTGATTTATTTTTAACTAGGAATTTAGAAAGTTTATAAAATGAACTTTGTATGCATAAAACTATGGGTCTAAGTGGAATATTTGGTTTATATAATTTAGGAAGTCCGTATATTTTAGTTGGTATTGCGTTATATATTTTTAGATGTGTAACTTCTGAAGTGGATATAAGGTTTTTGTTTTCCCATTTTGTAATTAACATGTTATTTTGTTTTAGATAGTTATTAGTGGGGTCAGATTTAAGTGCGAGATATGTTTTATTATCTGTTAAGATGTTTGACATTTTTGTATTATAATCATCTGTATTGAGTACAACTGTTTTATTACATTTATCTGGTTTTAATATTGTAGTTTGCGGATTTTTTTAAATAAATTCTTTGGTTTTATTAATTGCATTGTGAAGTATTTTGGATTGTATACTTTCTGCTGTATTTACTTTATTATTTTTATAATTGGATATTACATTACAAATTTTATTTCTTATTATGTTCTTTTGATCATCATCTATTTGTGTGTGTTTGATGCTTGTTTCAACATTTGCAATAATTGTTTCTATGGGTATTTTATCTTTTCTTTTTGTAGTCTACAGCATAGTTTGGGCCTAAGCTTAAAATTTCGGATATCTCTGCGGGAATTTCTGTATTTGACATATTTTTTATCCAATTTGGATTTCCTACATTTATATCAGGTTTTAAAAATTTACTTGATAAGTTGAATGAATTTATTATATTGTTTGTTTCTAGTTTTTATAAAATGTGAATTATTCTTTTTTGTTAGAAAATAAAGGATTTGAGAATAATTTATATCTGTTAGCATACTTTCCAATTTACATTCATATTTGATAATATTTTGTTTTATATTATTTTGATGTTTTATGCAATCAGAAATTAGATAATTAAGTGTAGTACGTTTAGAGGATTTGATTTTATTTTGAAATTTAGTATCTAGAGAACAATAATTGAATTTTATATGTGACATTTTAATTTTTAAAAAAGTTGGAGTTATTAAAAACAACTATATTAAAAAACAAGGTCCTCTATATAGGCCCCTGCGGAACACTAATTTTTAAAGGAAGCCTGTCAGATAAGGATTGTATTAAATAATTGTAAAATGGCCAAGAAACGTTCGGTAAATTTCGGTAAATGAAAAATCCGTACCAGAAATCTTTATCTACGAAGTATTGTGTTTATAGATATTTAAAGGTCTAAAGGAACATTGAAAATAAAACAAAAACAATACAATACAATTATTAATTTTATGGAAGATGTTTTTTGTTTAATTTTAAGTAAACTTTCTTGAGATTGACAGCCGCTGTAATGCTCTAGAATAGAGAAAATAGAAAAGAAACTGACAAATATTTTGATTAGAAACGTATAACCTCCATTCCACCGAGTTAGTCAGAGAGAGAGAAGGAATCACAAAATTCTCAACAAAAAAAGCAAAAAATTGAAAAAAAAAGTTGTGTAGAAATTAAAAGAAAATAAGTCTCAAACAAGATGGATAATGAAAAGCAACGCAAAGAAAAACGAGATTAATGTTCATTTGTTGCTATGGTTTTTTGTGTGGATTTTATTTATCTCTCGAAAAGAGTTGAGTTAGCATATGTGATTTGTGCTCTGGAGTTTTTTAAGATTTTTAAAAGTTTAAAATCGTTTTTCTTAAAGAGTAAGTAGTGTCTCATTTTTTAATATTTAAAAATTATAATATATAAGAACAACATTTCACGTATTTAAATTAATAGCAATTTTGAATACACCACATTATGAGAGGACATTAATCATTACATCTACATTGTTGTAAAATAACATTAAAATCTGAACCTTAAATATTGTTTTTTACAACTTACAACTGTTTAAAATAATTAAATACAAATATTTATTACAAAATTCTAATATTATGCCTTAAGATTGTGCAAAATATGTATTATTCTAACCCTATTTTCTTGGGGAATCCCCATTAATGTCACACGTTAATAAACCGGTATTTTCATTTTCATTTACCGAATTATCGGTAAATTTACAATCACTACTGTCGGACAAGCAATCTTCGAAATGCAAGACTTGTTGCCTCATTCATTCATTAAGTTAGGGTGGGCTCCTATTGTCTAGGCACTTGAGCTAGGTGCTCATTGTACCGTTCCTATTATATCTCTTATTTCCACTCGAGCAACTTGCTGTTCTCCATAAAGCCCAGTATCTTGCACAGTGGAAACTTCCATCAGAACCATCAGCATCCCCATCGCCTATTAGTGCTTTAGTATGGAGTTGACTTTCAGTCGATCTCCATTTCTTTGTACTTTCTTTATCTAACCAGATCCAGACCTCCCTTCTTGCAGAATCCTTAGTAATCCCACATACGGACTCTGGATCAATGAAGTGTCTTTTAGAGCCCTCCTTGGCTAGTTTGTCGGCTATTATATTGCACTTTATACCCTCATGTCCCGGCACCCAAATTAGAGACACCGTGTAGTCTCGTGCCAATGTATTGATGGATCGTTTGCAGTCTCTAACTAGTTTTGACGTAGTTACAGGATTCGAGACTGCTTGGCTGTGACTTGTTGCGTGTTATTTAGATAAGATTTGATATATCTTATTGATAAGTTATCAAAGTTACAAATACGTAATCTATTCAATAGAATTTTGTGACCTAGACAATCAAAGGCTTTACTAATAACGCAAGAGATGGGTGCACAATATTCACCCTTCTCAAAGCATGTTAGTGTAAAGTCAATAAAATCCACAACTGTCCCCATCGCAGATCTTCTCTGACGAGAACCGAATTGACTATTCGTGAAGTAAGAATTTTGTTCGAGAAAAGAACGGATTTCGTGTTTTCAAATTTTCTCAAAGATTTTTTATATGCAAAATAGGTATGTGCCTATAGTAGGCTATGTCATTAACATTAAAATTCATAAAAATATTCAACTATCAAATCTAGTATTTCCATTATTATTATTTTCCATTATTATAAGTGATAATTAAATTACAGGCGTATTTCTCAAACAATGCAACATAATATCTCGGAAAAAAAGAGCCTAAGGTATGTTGTATCTTAATGGTGTCAATCGAGATTGGAGAACGGAGGCTAAATACCTAGGCCTTACTGTAGACAATAAACTTCTATGGAACAAACATGAACTTGAAGTAACCAACAAGGGCAAAAGAGCTCTGATGGTGTGCAGATACTTTGCACGGAAAAATTGGGGATGCAACCCAAAAATACTGCTTTGGATGTATACAGCGATAGTGAGACCGATCATCACTTATGCATCAGTAGCATGGAGCAAAAGAACTAATCTGGCCACCGCGAGAATTAATCTCTCGAAAGTGCAAAGATTAGCATGTCTATGCATAACGGGGCTATGAGAACCTGCCCAACAGCTGCTATCGAAGTAGTATTGGATCTTACACTCCTCCATATTAGTAGTAGAGGGCGTGCCAAGAAGAACCACACTCAGAATGGTCAAGGAAGGAATGATTAGGCATAGGCCTCAATCTCTTGACGGTGATCAAACCTGGGATATGCGCCGGGATGATATGTTAAAAAAATTCAGCTTTGTGAAGGAATTCATCATAAAGCTCAGTAACAGGAGCGAGTGGGATCATAACACCATCTTGAACTTGAATAGATGGTATACTGATGGCTCCAAAACGACAGAGGGAAGTGGAATAGGAATATATGGGCCCAGAACCACATATATTTTGAAAGCTTGGGAAAATATCCAAGTATATTTCAAGCGGAAATACACGCTATTGAAAGATGTGTTCAGTTCAATATGGATAGAAATTATCGGAAACAGGAGATTATCATCATGTCTGATAGTCAAGCAGCCATCAAGGCGCTGAGCTCATATGAAATCAGTTCCAAGATGGTCTGGGAATGCCTAGGGAAATTAAATGAGCTAGGCAAAAGGAATAAAGTAACCCTCCTGTGGGTTCCGGATCACACAGGAGTGAAAGGAAACGAAATAACGGATAACCTTGCAAAAAAAGGGACTGGAATGCCTTTTGTAGGTCCTGAACCCTTTTGTGGTTTAAGTAGCAGTACAATACTGAAGAAACTAAAAATAGAAATGGAGCAGAGAAAATCCAGTTACTGGGAAAGTCCCCAGGGAATGAGGCAAAGTAAAACTCTTCTGGGAATTTATAACCAGAAGAGGTTTACAGAATGCATTAACCTGAGTAAGAACAACGTTCGCATATTAACAGGAATGCTTTCAGGCCATTGTAGACTGAAAGGACACCTAAGTAAACTTGGATTGGAAAGGAAATCTGAATGTAGATTTTGTGGGGAACAGGCTGAAACACCCATCCACCTCCTCTCAAATTGCGTAGCACTGTGCAACTCGAGGGCGTTGCACCTGGGAGCATGTGAAATCGAAGAGGGAGACTTACCTAGACTGAGGCCTTCTGACATCCTACACTTTCTGAAAGGAATAGGATTGGAAGGCCAGCTGTAAAGCAGCAAGAATAGGGGACACAACAGATCTTTTAGGTCGCAGTGTAACATCACCCTTCTATCTACATACATACATACATACATACATGTTGTATCTTATTTGTTTAAAACTTACTGTTAGTTTTAAAGATACAATAATATTGAAGGTATTGTATTTAAGAAGATAAAATTAAAGGCCGCACTGAGGTTACGAAATACCCTGTACAAATGCCAATAGCAGTTTTTTAAGTCATCGAAAAATCATTGTCATACAAAACTATTTTACCTACCTGCTACTGTTATAGACGAATTCTTAACCAGTAAAAAACGTCTTGTCAGTTCCTGCTATGACCTACTTTGCATGACTTGTTCATGATGTGTGTTCGTGTTTTGCTTTTGATCGTGTGCCTCATAAATTTATAATATAGTATTTATTTTTGTTTATTTATCATCAGACATCCGTGTCGGAAACTCCCTCAGATACACATAGGAAAAAAACAGCTTATCTTAAATGTACATGACCCGACTAGAATGTCCAGCAAGAAGAAATTCTCATTTTTGGACATTTCCGTTGCCCAAAAAGTATCCGCATACAACCGTATCTGCTTAATTAGATAAAAATATAAATGTACACGTTGTGTGATCGTGCATTTGCGGTTAGTATGTTCAATGTTTTTAATTTTAAATTAAATGTTTGCATCCCGCGAAACTTGCATTTCGATAAGACGTATTTTTATTTGATAAGGCTATATAAAAATCACATTCTCTAGACTCACTACAGCGGGCCGATAATGGTGAACCTTGAGCCAAAATAACCACAGCTTTCAATTACAAATGTACAACTAATCTTTCGGGAATGATGTTCATTAGTAACAAGAATGTTTATACCTACTACATATAGATGTGTACAATCGAAATTTCTAGAAATGTCATAGGGCAATATATATATACCAGAATCACCCAGAGTAGTATATCTCCTTTGAGGGGCCCATCGCATTCAAATACTCCAAATATGCTCTTCTAATTGTAAGATAAGCAAGGCACCGTGAAAACACAATTTATGGTTGCTCGTTAGGATAAGTGGGTGCAATGTTTGTTTACTTTTCGCATGCATGGCTGTGTATCACGCGTTTACCGAAAATTAAAAAACAGTATACTACAAAAAGTTTATTAAGTAAGTTAAGTTTAAAGATTTATTTAATTTTGTCAACTTACTACTTACTTTTGAAATTCTTAACTTATACCAATAGGCCGTTTTGATTTATTACATTCTATTCGCTCTCAATGTAAGTCTCAACAAAGCTAGTTTTCTTTCAGCACAAAATCATTCACTTATTAGGCATCATAGAACATAACGCATTTATTAACAGCAAGTACAACGATGGATTAAGCAAACACGAGAAGAACGAAACCAGTCGTTAGAAACAATTAGAGAGGGCCGTAAAGGTGTCACTAACCGCGTCAGGAGGACGCTGAAATATTAAATATAGTTTCCGAAAACTCATTTATGTCTTCCGTAAAAATTAAGGAAACCCCTAACCATCATCAGCCGAAGATTACATGAGGCTAGTAATCATGGTAGAAAGCCTGCGAAGAAACCAGCACTACCTTAGCCTACCAGCACACCTTCTTTTTTTGCCAGCAAAATTTAAATAGGAACTAGCAAAATGTAATCTTTCTGATAAAAAGATGTTTTCATTCTCCGAAGATGCTCCTGTTGTCTTATGGAGACGAAAAAATACTAGATATAATGTAGAAAACATAAGACAACAGGTCACTGCAGAAAGAACAACAAGTCCGTCATTGGGGCTGAATGTGCGATGGAGATCTTGGAGCATTGATAATTGTAACACCACCTCGCTTCACGTCAGAGCGCTACGTCCAGGTATTAGAAGAAGTGTTGAAGCCTTCTGCAAGGGCCATATATCCAGAAGATGAGGTGAAACTAATTACCTGTGTACAGGACAACAGCCCAGTACATACTGCTGGAATTGTAAACAGGTGGTTCATTGCTAATAATGACAAGGAGTTGTTGGATTGGCCTGCAAAATCCCCCAACCTTAATCCCATAGAAAATACGTGGGCATCTATGGTAACACGGTGAGAGGATTTGGAGCAACATGGTGTTCGACAAAGAAATGTCGCACACCCCACTCAACATGTGCAAACTATTTGGGAAAAAATTCGAGACACTAATCAATACGAAAATTTAGTTGCTTCTGTGGCAAAAAGATTAGCAGAGTATATTACCAATAATGGTTATTATACCAAATATTAATTCAAGAGTTTTGCGAAAATATTAATGCCGATTTGGTAATAGCATGTTAAATTTGTAAATAAAGTGTTCATTGATAAATGTTAATGATGTTATTTTCCCATTGGCTATATACTTCTTATTATTTTAAAATAAATAATTCGTTGGGTAAGTATTAAAACATTGTGATTCAACATTTGGCTATTCCTTTTTTTAATTTTTCGAAACACTGTAGTGAATGCATTTTTTATTGTTATAATGTCACAGCTGTTTCCAAAAGCAATAAAATTAAAATATATAAATAAATTAGAATTTGAAACTCATTTCGTTCTATAAATGTAGACCAACCACTACAATTGATTTGAGTAATATAGAGGCCTACCGCCTAGCACCATCCCTTTCTTACTAACACCGAGTCCGTAAAACTTCTAATATTACGTTACCTCTTGCACCACTTAGAAAAACCGTGTTCGGCCAAACTTAATATGTATGTGCATTATCTATGGTGAGTGGAATTGCCACTAAACAAACAAATAAAAGCATGTAGAAGTTTGGGTTAATATATACAATGAATGTAGGTATATAAAATAACGAAGGGCGCGTTTTTAAAGCAGGTATATCAATATAGTCTGCACTAGGCCTGAACTAAAAGCCTATGACATTATCTAAGGCTGCGGCTGTACATACATATAAGACAAAATATGAAAAATTAATGAAAACTATAGTAACTCAAAAAGTAAAAGAGATGGGCATAGTTTATGCTTGCTAAAAATCAAAGCACTTGTTAATAGTAAGATATACCCATTTTGAAGTTAATTAAGTTTGTGCTTTAGTGACGTACACCCAGTAGGTCTATACTAAGATATTTCAAAATTCGATTTACTTATTCTAAGTGATAATTAAATTAGAATCGCTTTTCTCAAACAGTGCAAACGACATTAATTTTAAAAAATAAAAGATATCTTGGAAATTAATGAGTTTAGCGCTAAAGTATGCTATATCTTGTTTTTTTTTTTAATTTACTGACGCTTTTAAAAATGCAATAATATTGGGAGTATTGTATTAAAAAAAAGAAAGTTGAAGGCTGTACCGAGGTTACGAAACACCCTGTACAAATGCCGATAATTTTGCGTTATAGAAAAGAATTATAATCCTACAACTATTTATAAAAACTTTTTTCCTATTTGTCACTGTTTACCAGTTACAGAGAAATTTCCTGCTGGCGAAACACCCTGTATATCGTAAACCAATGTAAACTTTCCACTAAAAAAAAAAAAAACGATAGAAATAAAGCGATGTGCAGAATTTAAAACAATTTTCTTGTTTTCCTCAAAATGTTACGAGTGGGATTTTTGTTGGTTTTAAAACGACTGATTTGCACTGAGAAAAATGGGTTAAGTAAAGTGTTTACTTGATAAAAAATCATTTACAATAGATAAAGTTTTACTTGCAACTATTCTCCTCAATCAATACCTGCAACTAAACCAAGTTTTCTGAATAATTTCTATATAAATAAATGATATTATAAATAATCTGTATTTGCTTTGTTGCATACCTATAAAATTTTCTAGCATTATGTCCCATTTTTAAAAGCAATCTGAAGATTTCCTACAAGCAGCGAACGAAAACGAGATGAAAATCTTTCCTAGAAATAAATGCGGGAAATTTTAATCCTGATAATTCTCTAAATTAATTTCAATATTTGATCCTACAAACAACGAAACAGAAAAAGTTCAAGAGCAACAAAAGCTTATGATCTGATGCTAGCGTATTATTAGAGGCTAATGTTGTACATACACTTGAATAAAAACAAAATTGAGGAAAATACCTTAAAAGTGCAACCAAATAATAACAATGTTGCATTTTTTTTTTGTAAAGACCCCTGCGATTGAAACTTGTACTGTAATGTTTTAAGTTACATTTTAAGCAAAATGATAAAGACATTTTCTTGTTCGATTCGCCATCAATTATCCTATAAAAACAGTAAACAGTAATTTTGGAAGCAAATATGAGCTTATGTTTTTTTCAAACATTATGGTATATCTAGAGTGAATTAGGATATTAAAAAAAATTATAGATTTTATAGCTACACTTTTTTAATATTTTCTGATATTATTTTTGCAATTTTTAGCAAGATAATATTCTTTCGTTGTTAATTGCAGATATATTGACAAGAATTAGAAAATAAAAATTATATATCAAGAAACAAAGATCATTTTAAATGTCCACGAGTCCACTAAAAGCAAAAATATTTTATCATCGCAAATAAATTAACAGCGGTAAATGAGATATAATATGTAAGTAGGTACTATGAAAAGGATAGGCATTTGACGAAATAAATAACAGCAAATATTCCGTATATTAACGTAAAATATATTTTAAATTCATTATAAAACGAATATTAGTCCATTGAGCCTATATGTGTATTTTGGTTTTTGTTTTATTTACTTAACTGTTTTGCCTCCTTTAATATTAATTTCATAACAATTTTCGAAATGATAATTCATTTATGAATGCTCTACCCTATGAATAATAATATTTATTCATTAAAGACACAATTGTGTGTATAATGAGTCAGAAAACACAATTAATGAAGCCACCACCAAACTAAAAACAAAATGATAGAACAATAAATGAATTATCTTAATAATAAGATACAAAAACAAAAAAAGGAATTTATAAACAGAAAGAAAAAGCAAAAGAAGATCGTATTACTCTGCGAAATATTCAGCCACCGAGTAAAAGAAATGTTGTAACAAAAATGCTTTTAGTGACTTTCGAAAACTTTTACAACTATCATGACATATAATTTCGTTGGGTAAATGATTAAATATTTTTATTCCTAAGTTATATGCACCTTGACTTATAATATTCATTGAGCTAGAAGGTAAGTGCAGTTGATCTTTCATTCTAGTGCCATAATCATGAATTTTCGCGTTGGTCGGAATATTTGCTTTTGACTGGTATATGTACATGACGATTCAAAAATGTATAAACATGAAAGATGAAGGATTTTATATTTTTTAAAAATTGGTCGACAGGAATCATAAAAATGAGCTCCAGCAACACTTATAATCACAGATTTTTGCTCTAAAAATACTTGCGCACTTGCCGATTTTCCCCATAAGAGTATACCATACTGTAATCTAGACTGAATTTCAGCATAGTACAGTGAAATTGAACAATCCACAGATACCTGCTCTTTCCATATCAACGTATGATCAAAAACAATTTCATTAAAATTTAGTACTATCACAGCAAAATAATTCTTTTTTGTTTATAGTTAAATTGTAATGTTCGATACTCTTTTGCCTGGCATGAAGTACCATGTATTTTGGTTTTTCTAAGCTTAAAGACAGTTTATTTTGCGAAAACCAATTGCATAAGTTATTTAATAGAGAATTTGTTGTGTTTTCAGTAATATAAGTACATATTTATTTTAGGAGCTGTTAACATCATTAGCATAAATCGTCAAGTATATATTTGATAGAAACAAGACTATATCGCTTATGTATAAATTGAAAAGGGACCTAGCACTGAACCTTGTGGAATTCCAGAATCCGTGGGTAACTACGATGATTCAATCAAAGTATCATTTCCTTCATTGTTTCTGTAACGTACCTTTACCATTTGCATTCTATTGTTAAAATATGAAGCAAAGCAGCGCCCAAGTACTCCTCTTATTCCATATAATTCCAGCTTTTGTAACAAAATTTCATGTTGTACAGTCGAAGGCTTTCTGTGAATACCTACCTCTCCGCTGCGCGCGCTGTTAAACTACTTTCATCCGTCTCGCACCGACTCTTCGCTTATCTTATATTTTTACGCGTTTGTGCAACGGAAAATTCCACTTACGTTTAACCACGTCGGATCACGTTTAATATTTGTTTGGTCGTAGACTTTTCTAAAATCAGCCTAGCTGTGACATCTATAGTACGCCAGCGGAACTATTATTTGCACGTATATATATTTATATTGTATTTGGTATTACTTCCTTAGCATATTTCGTAACAGAGTTATTGATATCCATGGCACTCTTGTTCGTTGTTTAATGTCCTGATAACTTTTTTCTCGTTTCACTACAGAGCTGTGGTCTTGAAACATTAACCTTCCACGTAGTATACAGCAATTATTATTCAGATTATTAATGAGGTAATTTATAATCGATTTCGATCTGAACATGAATAGGTAATGTTTTCTCCAAGTACTTAG
This sequence comes from Protaetia brevitarsis, assembly GCA_004143645.1. Taxonomy (NCBI): domain Eukaryota; kingdom Metazoa; phylum Arthropoda; class Insecta; order Coleoptera; family Scarabaeidae; genus Protaetia; species Protaetia brevitarsis. The sequence goes on along the minus strand of RXPK01000196.1, from coordinate 2,006,126 downwards.
TTAATGATATTGAACGTCGTCTGCGCTTTTAAAGTAATAATAATCGCATTCTTAGGATGACTTTAACTACATTTACCTAATACTACCATTAAAGTTTATGTTACCTATAATATTTCAAAGAATTTTAAGATTGACGCTTTTCTGCAACTTAAACACATTATATTTCTATTCCCTATAATCTATTACAGACTCACATGGATAAGATACTCTTCAATTTTAATTAGCAATAAAAATTCTGTCTAGGTTTTATCATTACCGCCTGTCATCCTTGTTACGTGTCAACGTCCTTTGCTTGTTTACACACAAGAGTCTATTTAAGCGCGGCAAAGACCAAGCGACAGCCTTCAGGCAATCTTTCACGTTTTCAGCGGTACGCCCGTTTCAAAAATAATTCACACGGGCATCGCGTGTGATTTCGTGCTTAGTTTTTGTGCATGCATTAAAAAGGAACTTCGTTTAATATAGCGAAAACGAACGAAATGAAGCGACTGTATATCGTTTATGTGAATATATGTTTATATATTGTGATGCACACAATGGTTGCCGAAAGAAATAACAATGTGAATGATTCTGAACATTTTCAGTGAGAATTCAGCTGATGGGATCGCAACGTACTGCAATAGTTCAACCCGGTTCCAATCTCCGAAGACAGAATCACGTCTAGTTGAGTCTACAAAGTTTGGTGGACCAGAGATTTCAAGCATCGCACCTTTTTCAACACAAAATAGGCAAGTATTCCTTTTTTGTAATTTTAAATTAAATCGAAGGCGTTTAATATGTGAAATATTTTATTGTAATTGTAAAAGAAGTATACAGGCTGTCCCGCGGTTAAGTGATTAAGGTGGAGATACTTGACATTATTCTGAACAAAATATCTGAATGAATATAATCCATTTTTTGACTCTGTGTGAGTGAATAATTAAGAAGATAAATAATTGAAAAATAGATCCCCTTTCTCACATTTTTTTTTTTTAATAAAGGCGACCGGTTTCGTACGATTATACGGACATCTTCAGGCCAACTGCATCTGCTGTTGATGCGCCTGTAGTGAAACCGTTTCGGTATTTTCCCATTACTTTTTCAATATGCTTGTTTAGTCTTTTTTTTCAATAATTGACTTTAAATTTTTATAGATTATATTTTTGATCAACGTCGGTCGATTCCAAATTCTGAATAATTGTAAATTACAGTTATTTTGCGGAAAATTGGCACAAAGTCAATAATTGAAATATTAATTAATGAATTGATAAATAATTAATCATCACACCAAAACAACGTATGACATAAAAATCAAAAATGTTATACCTTGTTTTTTTTTTTTGTTGTGATCATCAATTATTTACCAATTCATTAATTGATGTTTTAAAGATTGACTGATTAAGACATAAAATTGTGGAAACGTTTTGAGAATGAATAAATAAATGTTTATATTAAACAAGCCTTATTCTACGAATTCGAGCTTTATTTAGGATTGAAAAAGCTAGGAAACAATCGAATTTTTGGAAGTTTTTTTTTTGTTTATTTTTTAATAGCCGTCAAGCCGTAATCATCAAGAAAGAATGATCTTACAGATTTAGTACAGTTACTCCAGATTAGCCAACTAACTAACCACTTCCACTTACACTGTAAAAAATAATTCTAGTAAAATTACATTGAAAATGCTTAGTAACAAATTTGCCTGCAATTTTACAAGTAAATTTGCTTCATAAGGTAAAATTTCTACCATGTAATAAATTTCACATGCTGATGTATTTTTCAAAGATTGTACCGCAAAATTCCTATGTAATATTTATATGAACTGTATATTTACCGAACACTGAAGTAATTTCAGATGTATTTTTATAAAGAAAGCAAGTAAAAATACTAAAGAATGGAATATCGCATGTATAAATATACATTGCACTATAAATTGTTTTACATGTATAATTTTAATATTACTGCCAAGGCTGTAATATTAAAATACATATGTAAAAGAATTTACTGTACAATGTATAAATATATATTGTACGGTCATTTCTTTTACAGGTGTAATTTAATATTACAGCCTATTATTTTTTGCAGCGTACTATGCCTTAAATTAAATTTCTATTTAAACTAGCCAACGATTCCAATATACATTTGGTAATATAAGACATTAATGACATTATTAGGTATTATTGTATTTAAAATATTGGTTACCCAAGTATTGTTTTGTATACTTTCGGTATTTTGAGTTGTCGGGTTGTATTTTAATTATTTTATTTTATTTTGATGTTTGAGTTTTATAGTTGTAAAACCTTCTTCATACATAAAATTTAGATGACTAAAACTGTGTTTGTATGTGGTTATTTGTCAAACTGAAAACCATAAATAATTAGAAAGTAGAATAGAGAATATAAATATAACAAAAATCTTACAACCTTAAAAACACATGAAATAAATTAAAATCATACATTTGGTTTTAAGGATAGTAATTTTAAATAAGGAACAAAATTTAAAAACACGTAATATACTTGAAATGATTCAAATTCATAAACATAAAAACGCAGTTGATCATAAAATTGACATACAATACTTACAACTATAACATTAATTTTATAACAAATAAATCATATTTTTAAATCTGTTTACAAATTCAATGTTTTGATATTTAACTTACAATAAATAATCAAACCATATTACATTGAAACGCAATCAGTAAAGCAAAACGATATATTTAAAATTTATAGTAAACAAAATAATTATGATTTTGTCATTTATTAGACAACAAATTTATTTATAAATAATTTTCATTACCACACAATTTATATGTATGTAATTTCATCTGTGATAAATATTAACTTCTAAATACAAAGTTGCAATAGATACTACAAACTAAATCACAATTCCGATATCCTTACACTTTTGGTTAGAATCTATTTGTGTTTATATTTGGGAAATATAATACAATGCATACCTACTTCTGAAAACACGTTACGGTTACGTTTGCACCTATCTGATTATAAGTGCCCTTCAAAGTACTATGTTAAATTTTACAGGGAAAAACAATTGATAACTACATATACAAATATACGAAAATGCATATTTATAAAAGTAACTTACCTAATTCTTTTATAGCACCTAATAAGTCACACTGAATCGCTCAACCAGGATCAAGAATGAACACGCTTACGCGAAACCTACGATTGTTTGTGACGCACCACTATTACATTACCACGTGATATCATTGAGCCAATAATAAGTTCGACAAACGAATAGAATTACCTACGCGCACAGATAAATAACCCAATAACCAATCACATTGCGGCGTATGAATTTCGTATTTTTCGTGATATCTATAGTTTTACCCGAAAATTCAAGTAAAAACAAATAAATATAAAAGATTCTCATATTTTTACAGTAAAATTAATAGTTCACTAGTAAAATTACTTTTAAAGTGCACTAAATATCCAAAAAAAAATTGTTAATTTTACACTTTTAAGTAAATTTTGATAGTAAACACAAAATTATACATGTTTTTTTTCCTGTATTTTTCTTTTGAATTTTAGTTACATCATTATAACTTACATGTTAAAGTATAATATTATAAACATTGTATATACCAAATTTACATGATTTATTGTGGTAAATTCACAACGTTACTACATGTAATATTCCTGATTTACCATGGCAAAATTACTGTAATTTTTTACACTGTAGGTTGAATATTATTATTTTCAGCTTTTTCTATCTCATTCGTCATTTGATCTATCCAGTTCATTTTTTCTATCTCGTCAATTTTTATGTTTTCATATTTCTTTATATTTCTCATAATCATTTTCTTTATTAGAATTTAATCTATTTTCTTATCCTAACTTCTCATTTCTTTTGGTGGTATAATATAAATGATATTCTCTTGATATTATACACCTTTCCCATCTAACTTGATACAACACAAAATAAGATAAATTGGAGATGGATGTGTCGGTTTCCTAAATAATTATAATCCATAATTTATTTATTTATTTATATATTTATTTATTTATTGTACTTACAGAAAAGAAATTCCAATGAGTACATATTTCTATATATAACAAAATTTAAATTCTTGTGAGCAAATAACAGAGCAAAAAAAAATACTTAAAATACTAATTATGTTTAAAGACCAAAGTTATTACAAAAAAACTGTCCTGATTCATTGTGCATTATGTGGTGTATAAAGCGGGTAAGAGAGCAATGGAACACATCAATGTTATCTAAGGAGTTAAGGTAGCCCAATACTCGATGCAAAGGGTTATTTTGTCCATAAAGCGTTCTGTGGAAAGGAATTTGAAAAGTGGTCTGGGTTCGGGAATTGAAAGTTGGTACTCACAAGTTAATTTCGGATTTTAATATTGGTGAGTCTGTGGAATTGCAGTAATATGCAATACGGTAACCAAATTTTAAGCTTAGTAAAGCATCGGCGAAACTCAAGGGAGTTGATCCCTAGAATTTTAAGCCTATCTGTATACTCATAGCTCTCTTTGTTAATACGTAGTTTGTATAATACGAAATTCACCATTTTTTTTTTGTTTGTACATTTTCTATTCTGTTGATATGTGTAGCATAGCATGATGACCAAATTATACAGCAATACTCTAAGATAGATCTAACTAGTGAATTGAAAAGTGTAATTATCGCCATGACATTTGTAAAGTCTGCACATGTTCTTTTAATAAAGCCGCACAATCGCAAAGAGCGATTTATTATTGCGTCGGTATGTGGTGTAAAATGAAGCGAGCTATCAAATATTACGCCCAAATCAGTTATTTGTGTAACCCGTTGCAATATGACGTCATGTAATCGGTAATCAAACATCAACGACGATGAACTTCTAGAAAAAGTTATTATGCGACAATTGGAATTGTTTAAATGCATGTTGTTGTTTTTGCACCATGTAAGTAGTTGGTTTAAGTCCTTCTGTAGATGTGTGGAATCCGATAAACTTGTTACACTCTTAAATATTTTTAAGTCGTCTGCATACGAAAAAAAGTCTGCAATACTCGAAGGATGAGTAGAGATCATGAATAAAGAGTGTAAATAAGATAGGTGCCAGATGACTTCCTTGCGGAACTCCGGAAGTGACAAGAATTGGTTTAGATTTTGCATGCGATATTGCAACCACCTGTACTCGGTCCTGTAGGTACGATGATATCCTGCGAGTAATGGTCCCTTAATCTCATAGCGTGGGCTTTTCTAACAAGAGCTTATGATCCACTTGGTCAAACGCCTTTGAAAAGTCAAGATATACCGAATCAACTTGCTTTCCCAATTCGAGTGAAACGTTAATAATATTTGTGTACTCTAATAAATTTGTTTGCGTACTGCGCTCTGAATAGAATCCTTGTTGATTATTGTTAATTATATTACGGTATGTTTTAAAAATCGTTTCGCTGACAATATGCTCCAGTACCTTTGACATACTCGGTAGGAAAAATATTGGCGGATAGTTTTGTATTAACTCTTTCTCTCCAATTTTAAAAATTGGAATCATGTAAGCCAGTTTCCATTTATCCGGAAAGCAGCTAGTAATCAAAGACTCTGATATAATAAGGCGAGAGGTAAGGACAAAGTAGGACTGCACATCTTTAAAAGTATTCTGGTACGCCATCAGGATCAGGATTATGATGTCCTTGAAGGTGAAATAGTTTGTTGAAAACATCATCAGGAGTAATTGATATATTGCTTAAGTTGTAATTGTTTGTAAAATGAACCGGATTGATATTGTATTGAATAGAGCCATATCTATTGTTGATAAACAGTCTTAAAAAATGTAACAAATAAATCACATATGGTATTTAAATTGTCTGATGTAACGTCGTTATATATAAATTTTGTAGGTAAGCCACTGTCTTTTTTTTAACTTTTACAAAATTCCAAAAAGCGCCTATATCTTGAGTAAGTGTCTGTTGTGAATGGGTTACAAAGTTTTTATAATCATTAGTGATTGCTTCCTTGGACATAGAACGAAGAAATTTATATCTATTATAAATTGCAAGATTTTTTGCTACTTTATATTTATCATAGAGCTTATTTTTCTGCTTTATAAGCTTTTTAGTCTGTCGGGAATAATAACCAGGCTATTGGTTAGGGTAAATATAATATTTTGGAATAAATACATATATCTACAGCGTTGATAACAATATCATAAAATCCAGATAAGCTTTCATTTATATCCGTATTTAAGAAATTCTCCCAGTCAAATGAAGCAAAATTATCACTAATGTCATCATAACATACTCGTCTAAAATTATATTTCTATACATGAGAACACTGCAACGGAGTAACATGAGCCGTACTGAGAGATGACCATGGGAACAATGCGAATCATCACATACAGCTGATAAGAAGAATAGCAACTTGTTTTATTGTAATTTGCGTTAATAAAAGCTTTTGTTTCTAAAAATTCTTAACTCGAAACGTATCATTTATTTACGGCTTTATAGTACACTGAGAAAAAAATTTAATAATCATAAATAAAAATACAATTATCGTAAGTAAAAAGTTCAGGTGAATAGGGGACAAAAGCACAAATTACTTAGCACTAGTAAAACAGAGATCCTAAACACTGATACTAACAACAAGTAATCTAAGTTACTTACGGTTTGCTTCATACCGGTAACTTATTAAGTTACTTATGATAATTAAACTGAAGTAGTAAACCAACGAATATATGCAGTTGCGGTAAGTAAAAGATTTGCTCAAGTCAAGTAGATGTATTGCTATGAGTGAACTTTTCTATAATGGCTATCACACCTTCATTATTAACCTCAATTAATGCAAGTTATTTGGATTACTTGTGATAAGGAAACAGTATCATTAATGCACGTTCACTAAATACCTGATATATAGAAGGTAATGGTTTGCTATAAATATACAATATACTTACCTTAGATTTGTTGTTCAACTCATAGGTAGTGTAGGAAACGAGGAAGTTTAGTGAATATTTAATATAAATTTAAATAAGAAGCAGTATTATTAGTAATAGTTTTATTTTGTATAGGACAAACACAGTGACTACCTGATATGAATGAAAGATATTGGTTTCACTTTAACAACAGTTTTTTTAAAACAATTTACAACGTAATTACTCCTAAAATATATTCTTTAATAATAAAAAAAATGAACAAAGCAATAATAAAAGATAAAGTAAATGGGGCCCCCTTGAAACGTTATTTAGTTGTTGAAATTATTGAAATCTAAACAAAGGACAAAGAGAAATATGGCTTTGAAGTTACAACAAATAACAAACAAAGAAATAATATACCTAGGCGCTAAATTTGCGGTTTCTGTTGGTTCTTTGCACCGGGCGTTGTCTCGGCGAGTTGATTCTCTGTCGGCGTACGTAGCGGTTACGTCCGGTGATCGCCTCGAAAACCGCTACTTCGTCGGGGTATCCCTAACTGCAGATGGCACTTGGACTGTCGGATCACTAGCGACGGCATCCACACTTTAACTTCAGCAACGGGTGCAGATATCATCACACTGATGGGGAATTCAAATATCCCACCACGTGGTTTAAAACTGCAATCTTGAAACATTTGCAACACACACGATTGCTTATAGGCTCGGTACTTCTTCTTTCGCTGGGATTCTTTATACGGATGGGGCATTGAATTAACCCACACGGTATTTTTAATATATTTGCGTTCCAACTGGCCTACAATGGCCGTACTCCTTGGCCACTCTTTTTCGACGACCTTTTCCCACGTCCGTAACTCTTACTTGACGCTAGGCCGCGCTTGCGCGCGTAGCAGTCTCCGGGACTATTTTATTCCTCCGCCGCATTAGCCAATCAGGAATAGTAAAACAATCACAGGGTGGCAGCAAAACTCAAATAATCATAGTTGTGGCAAGTTGTTAACTATTTAAGAAAATACATGAGTTTAATAGCGATCAGCATTGTTGTTACTTCTACTAACCATGTGCTGTAGTTAGATACAGTGCCAGTAGTCATAAGTAATACGTTACCTACCACAAATTTGTCAGGTACGCTGTGTAATAGCCGTTAATAAAAGGACTATTTACAGTAACAACTTACATTCAGGAAACTGGGTTTAGTTGCAGGTATTAATTAACCAGAATAGTTCCAAGTAAAACTTTATCTATTGTAAATAATTTTTTATCAAGTAAACACTTTACATAGCCCATTTTTCTCAGTGTAGCACTATTTAAATTAAAATTTAATGGTGGATGATTTTTATCTGGAGAAACTAAGTGAAAAGCTTCCGCATTAACGTTAACATTTGGATCATTAACTAACACTAAGTCCAGTATTACATTGTTCAACAAATTCACATTAAAATTGTGTTGTAGTAGACCATGGAATACTAGACCGTCGCAGAAAATAGTTTCCAAATTGCCAATCGGTGTTCCAACTGGTTGGTTATCCTCCAAAGTCCATTCCACGCCCGGCAAATTGAAATCTTCCACCATACACACCATAGCGTTAGGGTAGCGCTCCGTAAGTCTCTCGATATCATGCAGCAAATTTGAATATGTTGTAAAGTCAGATGCAGGTGGAATATAAATGGATCCTAATATCATGTGATTACTATTTATACTGTAATATTTAAGATTCATTCTCCTAAAAGGAGTTTTATAGCAGATCCAAGTATATGCTGCAATAATTTAATGATATACTCACACACGTGCATGTATGAATACTTTTGGCCGTATTTAGAAACTTAACTACAATATTTTTAATTCTTAATAAGAGATGCCACCATTCTTTTAATATTTTTTTTTTAGTGGCACCATGCTTCTCTTAAGACATTACGCTATTATTTTAGAATATCTAGGACCTTTTCTTTGACTGGAATCTATAAGCACTGCATTAAGACTTAAAATTCTCATATGCTTTATTTTAGATATTCAGCAATTTCGAAACAAACATTAATCAATATTTTTTTCAAAACATATCATTTTAATTTTATATTATAGTGGCGATCGTGGTTTCTTACAAGGTCAATATCATATCAAAAACACAATAAAAGCCTTCGTTATTAAATAATACAGATAAGAAAATCTTTCGTAATCCCAGTCATTTATCTGTTATTAATACTGACTCAGTAATCTTTAGCAATCAGAGGTCAAAAGGAGATTCTGTCGTATACTTTTTGCAATTAACCTTATCGAAACGTAAATTGAATATCATCGGTCTGGATTGGTGGTTTCCATACAATCCGAATGCGAAAATCGTTTTATAAAATTGGTAAAAATAAAACTACGTTGTTTATTATTAACACGTTTGAAATAATGCATAAATGCAATAAATTATCCATCGTTCAGCCTGTGCCTCAATACAAGTAAAACCTTTACAATTTGCATTAGTTTATGACCTTGTTAAACGGTAATTGCTATATTGAAGTATAAGGTTCTCTCAAGCAAGTTATATTTATTGCCATGATTAAGGGGAAAAATGAAATATCGTAATTGAAATTTTTATTGGAAAAGTAATTGTAGTAGTGTAGGTATACAAGTTCAATAAAATTTTCCCGCACCATGAATTTGTAGTTGAAACAGGATAGAAATAATGATCTAAAAGCAAACAAAACAACAGTAGTACCTATTCTAATACTTAATAATAACTTAATCTTAATTTTTATAACCAATAGTAATTAAATTAGGGATTTATATTTTAAATATTTATTTATATACCCTAACCATGCTAAAAACTAGCATTTAACACTAATTCAGACCACTAAAGATTATAAAATATTCGTTCATAAATACGTACTACCCTACTAACTATCTAAATATCATGCCGTGACTTATCTAGTTCTTTAGCAGCATTAGTAAAAAATTCTCACCATTCGAGCGACTCATTATCTCTTTGCGTCGCGACCAATTTGACTCTTTAGCTAATGCTCTAACTTCCGTACCCGACTGCCACTCATCAGTAAGTGGACATTCAAATAATAACATGTCCCGCTGTATCTACCCCAACACTTTCACAATACGAATCATTAACCCTCCCAATCCTACACAAATATAATTTAAGATTGCTGTGACCTGTTATTAATTCTACCACCTGAAACAGCATATCCCCCCCCTAAAACGTGTAACGCTACCGATAAATTTCCTATTCTACCTCCCATTTAAAGTAATATCCCACCTACCCTACCAATCACTATCAAGTTTATTATAAGTACTATCCCTAAACGCTTTTGTAACTACGCTAGATAAAATTAACCCGTACTTAATTATCTCACTATTCCCCCTAGACACCGCCTCTTTCTCTAATTGATCCATCCTCTCGTTACCGATTGTACCTACGTGAGCTCTAGTCCAAAAAGGTTTTACACCCCCCTTACGCAACATATCCCAAGTATCTAATGACACACATGGCATACAAACTTAAACAAGGGAAAGCAGCTGTTCATGACAGAATAAGTGCAGAAATGCTGAAGAAAATGGGCCCAAAAGGATTCCGTTTACTAGCGCAGGTATGCAACAAGGCTTGGAATAGAGGTGAGGTGTCGGAAGACTGGAAAAAAGGTAATATAGTGCCTATTAAAAAAAAAAGGAAACAAACGAGATTGCAATAATTATCGTGGTATCACTCTGCTTAGTATTCCATCTAAAATGTACGAGAGATTCCTTGAAAAGAGACTAACAACAATGCTAGAACCACAACTGGAGCAATCCCAAAGTGGGTTTAGGAAGGGAAGCAGCATTCACGACCACATATTCACTATTAGATAGGTGACGAAAAAATTAAGGAATACAAGCCTGGAAGCATATTTGGCCTTCTTGGACCTAGAAAAGGCCTTCGATAAATTACCAAGACAGGAAGTAGAGAAGAGTTGAAAGAATAGGAAAGAAGATTTAAAACTTATAAGAGCTATCATGAGTATGTACAAAAACAACAAAAACTATATAAGAAATGACAATATGCAATCAGAAGACTTCCCAGTCAATGAAGGTGTACGCCAGGGAGGAGTGTTTTAGCCCTACCTTATTCAATTTAGTAATGGATGATGTTATAAAAGAAACAAAGAGCAGAACATCTAAACTTTTTATAGGATATAGAAACATGGAAAGAGTCTGGTTAGGGGAATGTGTATTTGCAGATGACGTGGTCATATTTAACAGGAGCGAAAAAGAGCTGAAAAGAAACCTGGGTGTATGGAATGAAAAACTTACTGAAAAGAAATTAAAGATGTATGAGGCGAAAACAAAAGTAATGGTCATCGGAGTATCTGGAAGTATATAGTGTCGTTAAATTGTGATAAAATTACAAATATGGCGTCAACAATAACTAGAGCATCAAAAACATCACTCATGAGTAAAGTGGAAAACTCAATGGCGTTGCCCACACACAGTCTATGCCTAGCAACTTGCATATGTATCTACATACATATGTACCTAGTTTTGCGAAGTCAGTAGAGAATATTATGTAAGATTCTGTATTCACATGTAAGAGAACTTCATATTTACAAACGAAAATGTGGAAAGTATTATGTGGTTACAAATTTTAAAAACTTATTAAATTACAATGAAAAGTAACAATAATGAACATAATTTAGTGAAAAGAGCTTCCCCTGTTTTTGGCCTAGTTGCACCAATATTTTGAATAGAAGTCTTGAGGTAGGGGGCGTTGATTGGATTTATTAAGATTTAATACATTTTTTTTTAATAGTCGTTTAAATTTAACGTGCCGCTAAATATACAAACTCACCATCATTATCAAATGTATTGTTGTGGAAAATTACAATATTTTGATATTATTAATATGTAAATTATTTCTAATCAATCATAAAAAGACTTACCAAGTTTTTGTTTTATTATTTTAAATAGTTAGTGACTTTTTATTCCTGCTTGTTTTATCTTTTTTTTTAATAAAATACAAGAAATAAAGAAAATGTCACTATTACCTATTTAAATAAATAATACAATTATATACTTTATCTTGTTACAGTGCTTAAAACGTATTCAAAATATTAATTATTTTAGCAATTCTTACTTTTCAATGAAAGCCTGAACGGAGATATTTGAGTGCTGCACAAATATAAATAAACAGCTACGTCTAGATTATTATTAGATTAGGATTTGGGTGGCCTATGGACCTGTTTCACCGCGACCTTTTCAGATCTATTGTGATCCCCTTTTTCCTAGAGGACGCTCTCTAATTTTGCCTCTCTATTAGGCTGTCATCTTTGAGAGCGGCTTCTTTATGTAGCTACTAGCTGTGGGGTTCTCCTCCCACATTACTAGAACCCTTGTCGTCGCTAGGCTTTCACATTGGCACAGCACATGAATTGGTGTTTCTCTCTTATGGTCTAAATATGACATCCCTTGAACCTACCAGAATTACATCTACTAGTAAAACATGTATTGATAATATATTTACAAACATAGATGAACATGAATGTTGCACTAAGACGTTGAATCTCAACACAACAGCGCACAGATTCTCGAATACTGGATCGGTACTATACCTGTAAAGAATGAAAGCAAAGATATTAGACTCTTTGACTGTGACAGTATTCAAGAGTTTATGAATAAACTTACTACTTACCTGTGGGAATGTATTCTTATTGACTCCCCTGCTGCAAGCATGAGTAGTAGTTTTTTTGAAACAATACAGCTTTTTTATGAGGAATGCTTTCCTGTAAAGAAATAAATGATAATAGAAAATCTAAAAAGTACAAAGTTCCCGAAAACATGCAGATTATGGAAAACAAACTAAATGAATAAGCAATAATTGCCAAAACAAGCAAAGATCAAGCTGTATACCAAAAGTACTGTGAATATAGAACTATGTATAAAACAGCTCTGGGAAATGCAATTAGAAAAGATTATAATACACGAATTGAAAGCTCTGATAATAAACAAAAAAAATATATGGAAAATTATAAGGGAACTACAATTTGATATCAACTTTAGCTTCTGAAGATCTGCTATTAGTTTAGAAATATTGATAATCCCTAGCGAATTAACACCCAGGCACTGATAGCGAAGAATTTCTATTTACAATTTAATTATTCATAAAATTATAAAATATCTGTATGAGTATTGCATTTCTAGTAATCACTAACAGAAAAACAAACAAATAATGAAATATTCAATATTTAACATAGGTATTGTGTCATAGAAGGATAGGATATCCTTCTACGACATATCGCATTACCGACATTACTGTAGAATACTCCTTGGATGGCCTCTGTATCGTACCTTCATTCTTTAATACGTCCTTTCGTCGATTATTCGTTCCGAAGCAAATTACCACGTCGTGTCTGGTAGACAGAAAATAGCCAATACTTAATTAGGTGTTATTATATGAGGGTTTCGTCAAAAAAGTAAAAAGAAGAGAGAAGCCATGACCAGTCTCTGCTACGCAAGGTCGCTTAATACCAGGGCAGTAGCATTGTAATGGGCATGAATTTCGCTAACTCGAAAGCGGTATTCCGAATATATCTTGGTTTGCAACATGTAAGTATATGGCTTGACACTTAGAGCAAGTTATATGTATACACTACTGCTCATAGTATTTGGGCATATATTCATTTACAGCTAAATTGTACAAATTTGCATTGAATAACATTACTCCGAGGATACTATTGCCTGCAAACAAAGAATTTTTGGGAAAGGACATATCGATTTCTTCTCAAGAAAATAGAAGGCCGAGTCTTAGTTCCCTACATCTTGTGAAAAATACAATTTCAAGAGCCTAAATACAATATCTAAACAAGAAAACTTCTGTATCTTAATCTAAGCTAATGTATCTTATAATCTACTGTTCAGCAGTGTGTAAACTTACATTTATTGTTTTTATAGACCTTATTCTAAAAATATGTGTAAGTCATTTTCTTAGAATAAGGTCAATAAAAACAATAAAAAAATCGATGTTAAAACACTACTGCACAGTAGACTATAAGATACACTAGATGAGATTAAGATGGAGTGGGTTTAGCTGGCTATTTCGTTGACTATCCTTCAGATGTACTGTGATCCTTTTTAATCAATAAATTCAAAGGAATGTAAGAATTAGAAATTCAAATAGGTATACTAAAAAAAGTATTTAATTTCATTTTCGTAACAAGTTGTTGATAAGTACTGTGGGATCTGCTGCAACAATGTCTTTCCACAAGAAAGGCAGTCTATTGTGTTCAATTATTACGATATTTATATTATCATTATCTTTCACTTTGTCGATTGTAAACAACAATTGCTGACTAACGGATCCCCACGATACGGCCCGAAAGGGCGTTTGAAGTTCGGAAAAACAACGCGAAACGGCATTGTTGCGCCCTCTTGTAGAGAGAAGTGGTGCAAGTAGCGGCAACGCAAAGTGATGGAGCGAGATAGTTTACAAAAATCCTTGACATTGCTGTTTTGAATTAATTAGTTCGTGAAGTCCGAATCAGTTTCTGAAAAGCTCGCGATCCACTTCGTTACCGGGCGAATCCAAATTAAAAATGAAATTCAATCTCTTTTTGTTAAAATTCTGTAATTTTCCAAGTTTGAAAATTCGAGAACATGAAGCAAAAGCTTTCCTCGCAAAGTGAGTCTGTTTATCTGGTAAAACCGTTCGAACAAATCCTTTGTTTTATATAAAATTACTGAGCCTTTAATATTTCGGATTACGAGAAGAATAAACTTACACACAGTTTGGTAAATCGAATCAAAATTTTGCTTATAAAACTAACCTTTGCGAAAGACTCAGATACCGTATATCGTTCTCTCTCTCTCTCCCGTGTTTTATAATTTTGTATAGAAAAATGTCACTGTGTTTAGGTTTAATATTATCATAATTTTAAAGTTCTTTTTTGGTAAAATTTTTACACGACGTTTTATTAATTTTGTTATCTCGTTATTTTGTTATCATTTGTTTCATTTTCTTCAATATATTTTCTTAAAATTACCATCTCTTTTATTAAGCTAAAGCTTAAGTTCATTATTGTACCCTCAACAAGTGTTTCGGAGAGGAAATCCTAAGCAGAGAGGCAACAAGAGTGAAACATTTTGACAATCTTTAGGCAAAAGAACAGCCAAAAATCGTTTTCCAGGGGTGACTCGTTGGTCAAAAAAACAGGTTGGGTTATCTGTAAAACGGAGGTGGTTCTGTTGGTATCAGGGTAAAGAAATTTCGGGCGAGTATTTAGGCTGACCATCCTAAAATTAGCAGATAAATAACTTGCGTACTGCTGTGTACTGAAGGTACCAAAGAAAATGCAAAATGAAAAATTAAAAATTAAAAATTAAATTAACTAGCTCAACGGATAAAAAAAATTAAAAGGGCGCAAAAGAACAATTAAACTCAGGGTTACCCTCGCAAATTAAAACTAATCACGAAAAGTAAATTATGGGTGAAAGAAATCTGACTTTCTTTAATTCCAAAAATTGAAAAGGTTTAAACAAAAATAAAAGAACAGAAATTAGACTGACGTTAATAACAATCAATCAAATTTATCATAACAAAAAAAAAAAAAAAAGTTAATTACAATTACGCAGAAAAAGAAAACCTTGGACAAAAGGTCCTGGTCAAAATCAAAAACTGCAATAGACTCTAAATTACAAAAGGACAATGCTAAATCCTTTAACAAAGCAAAAAGAATAAATTAGTTCAGGAAGATAGTCCTATTTATATCAATTCAATCCACGTGGTTTCAAAATTAAAACAAACTAAATTAAACGTGGACAAATCAGGTAAATCAACAAAAGAAAAACTAAAAGCAAGCACGAAGCTCCTATTCACCCAACCCGAGGTGATTAATAATTAAATACGAATCAGCAAAATTAAAAAAAAAACGAAAATTAACTCTTTAAACTTAAATATATCTTCCAGAACTAAAATAATAAATGATCTTGTATCTAAATTGTGTACACAAGAATATAATAACAATTATTATCAAACGAGTTCCTCGATGGACGAAATAAAATCAAATAAACGAAACAAATCTTAAAATCATATGAAATCACAAAATGGCACCAATGAAATACAAATTTACATCTACATACTTACTTTTGTGTCAATCTCGGAACTGAGTCTTACAAGGTTAAACAATCGTATACATATAAACAACAGCTACAGCTGAACTACATGAGCAAATAAAAATATATTAAAGAATGAAATTAATTTAAACAACGGAACATTCAAATAAATAAATTAACCAATCAAATCATAAAATAAATCTTATACAAAATAAAACAATTTGAAATTTCTCGCAACATTGACAAAGGCTTATCGGATTAAACAAGAAAACACAAAATTTACGACAACCGGGGTGCCAAGCCACAGCAGTACGTTACAGGAAATCCCGCTTTAGGATACATACCAATAGCTTGGAGGCTGATAAGTGTGATTTTTATTCCAAAATCCGCCAAAACGGAGCAGGATAGAGCAAAGTCTCCGAGACCAACAAATTTGATGTCATTTATACTAAAGACCCTTGAAAAACTCCGAGACAGCCACATAATAGATGATATATTACCATCTGGATTACTACATTAAGACCAATATACGTATCAAGCAGAAAAAATCCACAAAGACAGTGCTATATCACTTCGACTGACGCAGAGAACTGAGCGTGTTCTGTGAACTAAGGAGGTGCTTTTGTGCACATTCCTCGACTTACAGAGAGTACTCGACAATACTTCTGCAGAATCAACCTCTAAAACATCGAGAAATAAGGAGACAATTGAAACAAGCTGCAAGTGGCTAGACTGCGTGGGTAATCAGTTTACACAGCCATTATTAGAGAGATTGAATTGGATGAGGATGTCCGCAAAGTGGGGTTTTCTGTCCCCCTTAAC
Source organism: Protaetia brevitarsis (assembly GCA_004143645.1). Classification (NCBI taxonomy): domain Eukaryota; kingdom Metazoa; phylum Arthropoda; class Insecta; order Coleoptera; family Scarabaeidae; genus Protaetia; species Protaetia brevitarsis. The sequence continues at coordinate 1,989,368 of RXPK01000196.1, read as the reverse complement.
CTGATCAGAAGGTTGTATAAAGCACATAAAATTTTTGATGAGCTTGTCATTTTGACCCAATAGCGGAGCAAAATGCAGAACGGTCTACAAGTTGTACAAGCGTGAACCAAGGAGAAGGGTCTAAATATCAATCCCTTCAAAACGACCACAGTAGTATTCATGAGAAGGAGGAACTTAGAGGATCTTGGAATCCCAAAGCTCCGCAGTGAAGTAATAAAGCTTTCAGAGGAAGTGAAATATCTTGGTGCCAGCCTTGACTTCAAGCTCGCTTGGAATTTACAGTTTCAAAGGGTTCAAGCCAGGGCAGAGACAACATTCATGTTGACCAGAAAAGTCCATGGTAAAATATAGGGGTTCAGACAGGTATACTAGACATACATCACGGTGGTCTGACCTACGTTCATTTATGCATCTCTGGTGTGGTGGACAAAGATGCCGCAGCAAATAGCTGTAACTGAATATACATTAAATACTATTTTAATGTGTTTTTGAATGTCTTAAGGGTAAAATACATACTTGACAATTTCATTAACTAGCGTAATTGATAAAAAGGGGAGAAAATTTATACAATAAATTGGCATTATATGTAGGTATCAATATTTTGAATATGTCAAATTAGATATTACAACACAATTAATTAAAATTTTGATTTTTCTGTGAAAGATAATGGAAATTTAATTATCCAAACGTCAGATTATGTTCTATTAACTAAAATAAAGTTAAACAGACCATTACACTCAGGAAGTTTTACGTCTTTATTATTATTGCTTGCATTTAAAATGAAAAGTTGCTATGTTTGGTATACCCAGCGGTGTCGCTGGCCAATGAATGACACTGTAGATACAGCAAGAAAAAAGAGCACGTTTATTTTAGAAAATGTACCAAAATAATTAAGACTTTGCTTTGTTTGCATGGGATTATGAAATGATGACCAGACATGTATGTTAATTTACTGGATTTGGAAATTTTGTATTTAAAATTGTAACTTAGGTACAATCTTTTTGCATGGTTGATAACTGATCTCTTCAATTATTGGAATTTTAATATTATAAATAAAAAATATCTAGAATTCCATAAATAAAAAGATAATATATAAAGTAAGCATTTTATCAAATATCAATACAAGACTTACTTACGAATGTCAAAAGTACTTTAAAGCTTATTCCACAGAATATGTTAGTTAGGTTAATAGTATCCTTATTATCTTAATATATTATACAGTGCATGTATGTAGTGTACCATCTTCCGATATACACAATACCGCCAAATCGAGACATTACAATTTTTCGAAATTCCAATAGAAATTTAATTTTGCAACACGAAAAGTTATATATACACTACCGGCCATTGAAATTAGGACAACTAGTATAATATTTAAAAAAAACTATTGTTTTTTCAATATTTTAGACTTATAACATTATTGTAAGAGTTTCTACAATAAAGTAAGCATAACAACAAGGTATTTAAGACGGAAATCATTATTAGAATAAGCCTATTAATAAGAAAATTTAATTTAATCTTATAGCATCCGGTAATAAAACCATTACAAACGATATTTAAAGGAACGCTGACAAGCATGTTTACAATTGAGGGGTGGGTTGACAGGGCTGTAAAATTCCACGTATGTGTCTCTTAAAGGTGTCTCACTATAGCAGCGAATAATTGATATTGTACTTGTTGTGAGCTATTCTATTAATAAACAAGTTACGATACGGTTGTTCACTTGTGGTGTTTATGAAAATGGTATTTAAAAAATGCCGAAAGGAGAGCCGATAAGTGTAGAAAAGAAATCGGCTATTGTCATATTACACGAGGAAGGATATTCTGTGCGTGAGATAGCAGAAAAAATAGAAATGACAAAGTTTACAGTCCATTACACTATTCGTCGCTACCGAGACACCGGAACATTCAAAGACCGGAATCGTCCAGATCCGTTACGGATAACAACTCTCGTGGAAGATCGACGCCTTAAAGTGTTGAGCAGGAGAAATCGGCGATTGACGGCGCCCGAAATCGCAGAAGAAATGAATAGGGGACAAATTACAAATTACCCAACAGATATCGATAAATTGTGAATAAAATTAATATGATAAACTTTGTTTAATAATTAACCATTATTTTTAGATTGGAATTTGGAATAAACTGGAGTCCATCAAAATAGCCGTTAAATTTTGCAAAATTTCATCGAGACATGTCCGTCTCTCACGTAGGTTGGTTAGTAAATCCTTTTGAATTGGAATCCTCTAACAGACTTCGATAGCGATTGTCTTTCGTCAGGGGGGGCAAATTGCCTCAGAATGTCCGTTAATTTCACCGAAGTGAGGGAAATATAAGATATTTAATATAAGAGAATGCCCATATGACCAAATGGAACTATGGAAGGTTTACACTAAATTGAAATAAATAATTATTGCAAAATTCTGGGAATCACTTTACATTCATTATAAAATAAAGATACGTATTTCTACGTCAAGGGGAAAGTGCATTTAAAAATTTTCAATACTTACTACTATGTTAAACTTAAAATTAATTGCTGTAAAAAGAGTATGCATATACGTCAATTTTTGACCGAACCGAATTCCAGCAATTTTCCCTATCTTCTTGTTGACATATCAATGCACTTGGATTACCAATACATATAAAAACATTATTAGACTAAATTTAAGTAAAATAAGTGCACTGTAAAAAAAATAAAAATATTCTTTCGAACTGAACTTTTATCTGTCAAAATCTGTTATGAGATATACTATTTAGACTCTAATATTTAATTTCGATGTGTGGGCATTTCACTACTCATCATCTTTACTTCCTGAAAGGAACATTCTGAAGGAAAATGCCTTGAGGGACTTGCCAAATGCAGAAATGTCTCCTACATTACCTGGATATCATCTGGCTGCCTACTGCTACTTTATATCTTCTTTATTTATTTTATTTTTTTGTAACACATAAAAGTAAAACTAGTAATGTGACACTTAAATAATATCAAATGCTTATACCATGACAATTCTATTCTATTTCCTGCAGTAGTTAATTAATTATTCTTTTAATTTTCTAAGAATTTTTATAACGTAAAATACGCAAAGAAATGATTGTTTGTGCTAGAATTAATGGATTTTTCTGGTTAATTCATTGTAATGTGTTTGCAAGTTACACTTAATCTCCTAGAAAATTTGCAATTGACAGTAAACGCTTGTTTATATATTCCAGTTCTTTATCAGTGAACAACGAACATAGTTTCGAATTAAATGATTCTTGTGACCTTGTAATAAACAAGCATATCATGGCATGCATATTCACTACTATTAAATATTGTATCGTATGTAGTTGGTGTGAATCATATTACTTAGTAACCCCATCAGCCATACCGAACATAACACGTCCAGATATGTGTTATGTAGCTGATAAACATATTTTAAATATTTAAAACAAAGTATTTATTTCCATATAAATATATATTGGTTGTGGAATAAATAATTGAAATTACCTCTAAGATGTTAGATAAAGGTGACCTAGAAAACATGTTGATTATAAGAAGAATTAATCGGTTCAAGACTATTTCGGCACAAGCTAACTTCTTCTAAAGGCCACCACCTTCAATACTCACATATATCTATACAAAATATTAAATACTCAGACAAAACTAAGGCTATGAGGAATGAGTTGTTGTGGTTTTATGAACTTAGTAAACTAGACATTATTTCCAAGAATGCTTACAACAACTTCAAACAGAAATACAGGGAAAATTTAAAGTTGGAGAGGTTAGCTTCTTCATTTAAGAATAAATTAAAGGCTTCCTGGTCAAAACGTTAATACTTGCACCATCTCTGCAGAAATAGAAAAATGGATAAACTAGGTAAAGCGTGGCTATCTTCTCTGACAGTTCGTCCACATTTAAAGCGATTAGTTCCGCAAGTGTGGACTCTGAGCTGATTTGGGGCTGCATAAACGCTCTAAATGAGGTGGGCACCCAAAGAAAATGAATATTGGTCTGGTTTCCTAGCTAATCAGGCGTGAGGGAAAATAAGACGGTGGATGAGGTAGCCAGGCGAGGTTCGTTAAGGTTATTCGTTGATGCTGACGTTCCTTTTGGCATTACCAAATCGCAAATTAAAAAAATCATCAATGAATGAAGCACATAATGAGATAATGAGTCCAGTAAGTGGTGGCAAAAGGCAGCGGACATAAATAGGCAAGAATCTCTAAAGCAACAGAGGCCTAAATTCACGAAAGACCTACTGAGCAAAGATAGAAAGACTGTCAAAACGATAGTAGGTCTGCTGACGGGTCATTGTAGACTAAATAGGCACATAAACGTGTATAAGACGAAAAACATCTTACATTCACCGAAAGTGTTCAAGATATTTCAAAACTACATGTTTCTACTACATTTTTGATTTCGTACTATGATGTTTTTAAGACCTGAAGATGGTATTTTTCGAGCCGAAACATGTAGTCTTCAAATATGTTGAAAACTTTTGATGAATGTGAGACAGTGTCTTCTTATGCACTTTTACATAGCAGATTCATGGATTTCAACATACAAATAGGCATATGAACACTTCTCACAGGAAAAATCGGTACACCAGCAATCCAGAATTTTAAAATTTCTGGATTGTAAATGCAACTTTCAGAGGACGTATTCACTTATCATAGCCATAAATCACTTAATTATATATATATTACTGCGATCAAAGGTAACGACTAGAAATTTAAACAGAAAAATAAATATATAGAGAGGAAAAGGAAAAGGTTTATGTATAGAATAAACAAATCAGAGTTTCGGTGGCGGCGTTTTCTTTAGAAATACCAATGAAAAAAAAAATACATAACAACAAAAAGAACTCTTGAATAGACGGTTTCATTTTAGAAATATTATTTATGTATTTAACTTGTTTGATGTTATGTAGAGATAATTCTTTGTTAAGAAAACATATGATGAATATTATTATTTAATATTAATGTTACTTGTTAGTGCTGCTTTGATATTAGTTACTTAGTTCGATTTATGCTTGTGAGTATTAGTTTAGCAATAGACAAGATGTCAGTCAGCCTCCTCATTTTTGAGATAATGTGATTTTCATAGATTTATTGACTACGCTATTGATGTATTAATCACTATTGTTTTTTAGTATTCTTAAATATTGTATTACTATAAAGTTTTCTTCTATCTATAAAAAAACCAGGTTTAAGATTATTTATAAAATTCTTAAAGCAATTAAGTTCACAAGGAAACTATTTATTTTATTAACCCTCCGTTTATTGTATTTTCAGGAAATCGCTACCCAGCTGGACGCTCTGTTGCCGGTTTCGGAGAAAATTGTTAATAAGTTCCACAGAATCGCTAGAAAAACTCATACCACTTAATATAAGGGCCATCAGGTCGTGATTTACTGTATCAAAGGCCTTACTAAAATCTAGTAGTGATAGTATTGATAAGTCACCTTGATCTGTAGCTTCGAGAATATCATCGGTGATTTTAAGTAGTGCAGTTTCGCAGCCATAACTCGCACGAAAACCAGACTGTACATCAGGCAATATAGACTCCGCCTGAACAAATTGCGTTATTTGTGCATATAATATTTTCTCGAGTATTTTTGAAAGTACAGGAAGAATATTAATAAGTCTTAAATGTTGCATTTCAGTGGGTTCTTTAATCTTGGGCAGCGGAGTGATCAAAGCGTGTTTCCACTGTAGTGGGAAGCAATAGTTAACTATACATGAATTTATAATATGAGTTATAAAGGATATGATATGTGGACAACACATTTTGATCATATTAATACTGAGGCCGTCTATACCGATCGCAGTAGTTTTAATCTTATTAACGATAACTGTAACTGTATGAGTGTCAACAGTATGAAATTTAAAAGTCTTTACAATATCCTTATTAGCATCTATGTGATTTGGCGGTGCAAAATTAGTTGGGGAAATGCAAAAAAAAATTATTAATCTCATCTACATTTTTTAAGGTGTCCGGAATTTCAATATTTTTAGGTTTGCCTAACTTTAAATAATCTAAACGTTTAAATAATTCTTGGGAAGAGCAGGTTTTGGAAATGTGATCAAAGTAGGCTTTCTTTTCGCGCTTGTATGTTGAAGTTGTTAAATTCCGGAGACTTTTATAATAATCCCAATGAGCAGTTAATTTAGTACGCTGAAATTTGGTTTCTGCTGTGTCTCTAAGTTTTACAAGGAGCTTTAGATTAGAGAAGCTTTAGAACTAAGGTGTATAAGGCCTCGAGAAACGCCGCGTAATTTGAGGAGGATGTCGATCAAACAAGCAAACATTTATTGAAAAAAGCTATTTTATCATTAATATTGTCAATTCTGAATATACTGTGAAGAGGAAGCAGACGTAAATCCATGCAAAATTTGTCACAATTAATATTTTTATAGTCGCGATACGTATGCAATCTAGGCTCCACGGAAGGAGTTGTTCATATAAATAAATAAATAAAGGGTTAAATGAACAAATAATTTAGTTGAATTAACCAAATATTTATTTGCCCATATCTAACTCAATATTTAGTTAACTTAAACAAAATTTGGTATTATCAAATAAATCGGTTTTTGTGTAGATTAGTGTAGATGATACTACTTGCAGATTTTGCCAAGAGGAGGAAGAAACACCAGTTCATGTGCTGTGCTAATGCGACGGCCAGGCTAGGACAAGGTTTCTAGTACCTAATAGGTGTGGAAACACCCAGAGGTAGCAGCCATACAAAAAAAAAAACCGTTTTCAAGCATAATAGGCCCAATTAAGAGGGCAAAATTAGAGAGAATCTTCTGGGTCACCCCTAATGTAATCTAAAGTTTAATGAGAAAAAGCCAAAAAAAAAAACTGATAAGAAAATACCATTGCTTGCTGGTCGTTTTGTTAAATAGAAATTTAATTTAAAACTTTCGGCCCAGATGTTATGAACATCTTTAAGACGCTCCTCTGATCTCAAAAGGTTTCAATCACCCTTGAGAATTTATTTTGCTTCCAGTACCTTGAAAAGTTATTTTTCGCGTAAAGAGCAGTGTTGTGCAAGCTAGGGGAAGTGAATAAATTTCTACAGCGATTATACATACTCGTGTTTTGTCGGCTCTCAATAAATCACTAGTCAACACTGCTCCCCACTCAAGGCGCGAATAAACACGAGTGTATCTAGTCGCTGTAGAAATTTATTCACTTCTCCTATCTTGCCCAACACTGGTAGAGAGCTGTGTACTGCCTGTTTCAGAACCAATTCAAGATAAACTGTATTCTTAAAATAAATACTATTCTTCCTAAAACAAAAGCCTGCAAAAGAAATCTAAAAGCCGGATACTGTTGTCAAATAAAATCGTGATAGAAGGTCCCAATTTACATGAATCTATTATTACCTATTTTATTGTCATATTATTCATGATCTTAACGATTAATTTATTGATAATAAAACCAAAAGGTAAAAAAACTCAGTCAAAAGTCTAAATGTAATTATTGGCTAACATGTTTCGGCCGACTAGCCATCTTCAGAACCTTGTTAAAGTAGAGGCAAAAATTTAAAAAGTTGTAGGTAAGTTAAACATTTTGAAAAGTAAATTAAAATTATGTAATTATAAGATTTAAAATGTTATTATTTGAGCTGAAACAACCTAGACTTTTTATTATCAAACAGAAATCTTTACGCGTCACTTGAAATCCATGCTTCAATATCCATCTAAATATTTATTATTGCTGTATTTACGCCTCCATTAACAGTGACACGTGATAAAAACAAAATAAACCACGCACGGATGATCCAGTTTGATGCTGAAGATCACGTAAACCCTTGCCTCTCTACTGTTGCCGTCCCCACTTTGCTGAAGTCCACACTCCTAATCGGTGCTCGTCTAGTCCGTCTCCTCTCGGCGGCACGATTATTGTGGCGGGGGCATTTTTAAATTACTCTATACGATATAATAAAGTACAGATCGATACTGTGTTTCAAAAGTGTTCGTTGAATCGTTTCGCGCGTCTGACAAGTTCGTTATTCACCGTTGGTGGATTTTGCCGGTATATATACAGACAATCGCAGCGGAAAATACATGTCCTTCGCGGATTTTGCAGATATATGGAAAGGAAGCCTTTGGAGTACATACGTCTTTGACAAAGGGGTTGATTGGAGAGTCGTTGCTTTGACTGCCCGGTTTTAACTGTAGAACAGGTATTTATTCATCATATTTCTATGAAATTTGTTCGCTGTTTCGTATAATCGTTAAAAAATGCGTTTTTCTATGAATCATCTTTCTAAAACAAAATATTTTTTTGTTTCCCAGCTATTCGATTTTCTGAAATTTCTTCTCCAACATGATTTTATGAATTAAAATATCTAAAATAATAGTTACTCAATATTACTTTTGAATTCATAGTTAAGCGATAAATGAAGAAGACAAGTTGCGTTGAATATAAACTAGTACTGTACAAATCGGTATACTGAAAAAAAATAAATTCATTTTAACATTTTTTTGCAGTTTTATATGTTAGACATTGATGAAAAAAAAACTGTTAAACTAAACGACTACTACGATCAGCATAACATTTTAAGTGTAAATTTAATGTTAAAACGCATTTATCCTATTTAAAAAGAAACATAGAGTTCGTTAGTTTTACTTACTGTCATTACATCATCTAAAGACTCGATATTAGAATCGATTACTGAAACGGATTTTCAAAACTTGTATGATTTTACCCAATAAACCTCCCCAGATATGCCACCTTAAATAATTATATGAACGTCAATCTGATTTAGTCGAAAGCCATTTTCGGTTTAAAATTGATTTCAAAATCGGTTTCAAAATTTCTTTCAAAACTGGTTTCAGCTAAAGGTGCGCATTTTGACAATTAAGTGACGAAATTTCTTCGGACATCGTTTGTTTTTCTCCTACCTTTTTCAAACTTTGCACAGATTACCTTTACTGAGACTATAAAGTGGGCAATGTTTTGTATTTTATGATTATGCCTATTTATATACAGGTGTTTCATACCATCCCTCCACAATCTTTCTCTCGCGATATTTTGCACTGCTTCTCTAAAAGAATGTTAGAACCAAAGCTAATTTTTTAGGAGTTTCTTAGTTTTATTTATTTTAAAAAAGTATACATTTTATTTTGGTATTATTTAGTATTATATTGTTTTGTTTGAACCAGTCTTTTAAATTCTCTAATACCAGTGATTATGTTTGTTTTAAAGAAATGATATCATTATTTTTAATTAATATATTAGTATGATGCGCAAAACTAATTACCTTCTGATGTTCACCGCTATTTGCTGTGTAGATATCATTAATAAAGATTAAAAAGAGTAGAGGACCAAGTATACTCCTTTGTGGCACACCGATATTAGTTGTCAGTGTATCAGAACAAGTGTATCCCTCTGTTGTATCTAGTTTTACTATCTGTTGACGATCAGTTAAATAAGATTGAAACCAGTCATATGCAAGACCCCGGATTCCATATCTATACAATTTTTCCAATAGCGTTTCATGGGATATAGTGTTGCCTTTGTGATAGTCAAAAACTTTATACATCTCTTCTACACATTCGAATAAAGCAGTAGGAAGTTGTGCTTTTACCACTCAAAAAGCCAAGTTGGTTTTGATGTATAAGATTGTATTTTTTTTTAAATATTAGTATTTGCTGGTAGACTGTTGCCATTATAATTTTTGGAAAAGTATTTAACAGGCAAATGGGTCTATAATTTGCATGTGAAGTATGATCACCAGCTTTATGTTTTGACCTCACAATTCCAGACTATTTTCTATTAACTTTTAGCGGTATTTCATCTATTCCAGTACTGTCCTTGTTTTTTTTAACTTTTGACATAATTTCTCAGGTCTATGTAGGTGACCGGACAAACGAGTAGGGATTTAGGTAGATGGTACTACCGCTGGAAATGTTTGGAAGTGCTTGGAACTTAATTCGTAAAATGATCATTAAATTTATTGGCTAATGTTTTGGGATCTTCTGTTACATGCACATATCGAATTTTGGCACCATAGTATCGTTTACTACTTGCCACATAGATCTAACTTTGTTTTTTGAATACAAAATTTTGTAATTATTACGCATTTTTTTTATATTGATCAGTAATTGATTGTAATCTTGCTTTAGCTTAGTTTTCAAAGCTGCCTTACATATTTAGAGCCCGTATCAGAACTGGTTATAGAAACCAATTTCAAAGTTAGTCGAAAATCTTTATTTATGAAAACCAAATTAGTGCTGGAGTATCGCACAATATGCGCACGGGATACTGATGCGTAGAAATGTTAGATGTCATGCTAATCTACTGTTGCACCAGCCATTCTCAGAGTATCCCCCACTCCATGTGATAGGCCTGCATATCTAGACGGCAATGTCTGGGGCAATTAAGCGCCCCAAACAGAACGACATGGTGTAAACTTCTAAAAACGGTTTGAAAAGTGAATTGTGCTTTCCGGATGTCTAAATGAAAAAAAAAACATAAATATTAATATTTAATAATAATAAATAATATATATAAATTATTATTTAATATAAATAATATTAAATAATAAAACCATGTTTAATTAATTCTGTAATTTACCCAGTAATTAAATTTAACAAAAATTTGCATTCAAAATGTTGACCTCTACTAAGAACAATTAAAATTGTAACGTAATAATTAGTTTAATGCTCATTTGGAATTAACAACACCCATCCAATAAACCTTGATATAATTCAAGAGAAACTGCAAGTGAACCGCATTAAAAGAAAAAATAATAACATACGATGGATACCTATAAATTACAGAGTACGTTCATCAATTATCGATTTACTCAGGTTTTATACATGAATTATTTTGTAATAAACCTTTAACATCATGTACAACACGGATCATATGCTAGAATAGAAAAAAAATATGCTAGAATTGACGTAAGAAATCAGTGTGGTTTTTCTAGCACTTGCAGAGTACTTTAAATCAGAATCTTTAACCCGAAGACATATTGTTGATCGGAAAATCGGGAAGTTAGATGCAATTAATGCCTCCTGCACCGTTTCAAATGGATTTTACCTTAATAAATAATTTAAAACAGCTTCATCTTGATCAACGATCGACATTTTCTCAGTTCCCGAATATTATATTTCCTTCTGCTTCTCACCTTTTGACTGTACTTTTATTAACCATAATTATTTGCTACCCTTTTTTATAAAGTATGAGATTTATAATATTGATCATGTATTCTCTAACTTCAAAAGTATTAAACCTTTTTCATTTTCCTTCAATTCGGCATTTTGACACCGACAAATCACTATTTTACGAATCACACAAATTATTATTTTAATTGAACAAACATACTTTCTTACTGCATAAATAAAATATTGAATCATATTCTTAATTTTACATTGAGTTAACTCTCCTTGCACAATATACAAATTTTCAAAACAAAAAGCGTATAAACAATGCTTAGAATATCAACAAAAGATAAACAAATGGCGGAGCCCATATATCTGCCATTATTACCATTATTCAATACGACATTGGCTTTATCAAATGATAACCTGATGACCAGTTTAAATTTAAACCATTTTCTTTTTTTTATTATTGAAAATATAGCATTTTGTAGATACACGCTAAAAAAAAAAATATGTATTATATACAGTGCAACCCATTTGAAATGAAAGTGCCCTTATAAGCTCTGTATTTTGCGTTGAAATGAATCAATTTTTTTAAGGCATAGTAAGTCAAAATTTTAGAAATTCGTCTAAAATTTCAAGGCATATTATATTTATTTTTCGAATTAAAAAGTAGCAGAATGTTGTTAGCAACTTTTGTATTAAAAATCTGATTGCACCTTTGAATTCTGAAGCTTCTAAAATAATTTTTACTAATATTTCAATCAAATATGTTTATTAATACAGAAGATTTATCGTGCGTTATTTCATAAATCTCTTCTATTATCTTCTGGTATTTGTTTAGCCAATAATAAGACGTAATTGAAATTTTACCTAAAGAAAAAAATAATTATAAACGTAATATGTTAATAGAAATGATTTATATCAAGACAACCAAAAATAGCATAAACAATCGAACCGACATAGCAAATTTGTCCAAAATCTACGCTCCACTGTTTTAACTTTAATTTTAATCCTTATAAATTGCTTTAATTAAATTAAACAATTGAAAATTATAAAAATAATAACAAAAAAAATTTTCGTTTCTTTACACAAAATCCTCCTCCGAGCATTATGTTTGTCCCATTTACAATTTTAAAATGTTTTCTTAAAAATTATGACAAAACCATGTTGGTTTATACAGAGTGTGAACACAAATTTTAATGTAGATCGTAATTCGTAAATTTAATTTAGGTAAATAGTTAATACAAACAAAAATCATCATAGACGCTAACAAAAAAAATGTAATTTATTACAGATAAATGGTAATAATAAAAATAACAATAAAAAATAAAAATTAATAAAATAAATAAAAAGGTTCATAATAAACCGAAACGACATCTGTTTTGTCTTTTGAATTATTCCCAATCATATTCCAACAGAAGAAGATAAAATTAATAAATCTCTTCTTACTATACTTATTACGATAATGCAAATTAGTGCTACATTACCTTCTATTTACATACTTTTATTAATCCTTGCAACGGTTCAACGAATAAATATTGCTTTCCCTGTTACTTGCTGGTATTTAATAATAAGTTTAAATTCTGCTTTATATGACCGATATATATTCTTCTTTTTAACAATTTTTTCTTAGTTTTTAAGTCTTTAGAAAAATAACATCAAACTACAAAACCAAATCTATACAAAATTAAAATCAAATATTTTAAAAAATAAAGCATCATTTTAAAATTATAATACAAACGTACTAACAAATATACAAAAGTAAATTTAATATTTAAAAGCAAGCCGACAAATAAATGGATGGTAAAAAAACATTGTTTTTTAATTTCCGGTCATAGTCTAGCAAATTAGAACCGAAAAAATAAAAAAAATATTAATAAAGTATGCAAAATTTAAACAAGATCAAGTATGCGTTGGAAATTTACAAAAAAATTGTCTTGCCATTAGTAAAATGCCTTTTTTTGTAGGAGATACGACAAAATGTTGTAAGGAAAAGTTATTCAGATTAAAAAATTCTACAAGTATGCAAAATTTAAACAAGATCAAGCATGCTTTGAAAATTTACGAAAAAGTTATTATTCCACTAATAAGGTAAATGGTTCAATTTCAAATGGGTTACACTGTATATTACGATGGTACCAAACCTTGTTTTAGTTCTACCCTACGAGCCATCTCAACTACAAGCAGTTATATACATCGTTATATATATGAAGCACACGTCTCTATTCGTAGTTGAGTTGGTTTCTACGGTACATAAAGACAGATTTTATGATCTTTGTTTAACTTTGAGTAATAGTGTGAGAATTCGGAGCTTTATGTTTTAAGCCTGGAAAAATTCGTCTTATCTATGTTTACAAGATTACAAGATAACGTAAAACCACCTCAGGAAGATAGTAAGGTCTAAAATTAGTAATATAGCTTTCCAGGTGTGACATAACAATAGATAAAGTTCACTAAAAATTCGATTAATCTCGTACATTTTAATATAGTTTATTGACATCAAGTTATTGACGCAGAAAATTTGAGGACATTAAATAAATCTTAGAATATTCGAAAGAGGCTCAGAAACATATAATTTTTATAATCAACGTTTTTTACCACTTGCCTCTCAGTACAAGACAACCCTAATATAGTAAAGCAAGTAAGAGAATGTAACCTTGTACTGCAATCTAGTCTAGGGCAGTTTTCTTAAACGTAACGTTTTCAATTGCTTACGCTGAAGAACCAACAATATACTTTCGTGGAATCTGCAAACGATGTTTGTAATGGTTTTGTAGTAAATGCGTCTATATCCACTTAAATTTGTGTCAGACTGTCTGCAACAATTCTATTAAATATTTATGTCTATTAAATTTATTTTTTAAACTTGCTTTTTATAGCCTTCAGTAATATCTAAGTATATATTACTCTATAACATCATGCCATAAACTTTGATTCAAATTTCGATTTTGTACAAGCACACTGCATGCCGCGAAAAAAGATATATCCAAATTCAATAATAAAATAAGGGTAGCCAATGTAAATCATATGACAAGTAATTGTCAACCCTAGTTAAATGCGAAATAGCGTTATTTCTTAGGAAGTTCTACAATAAGTTATCTGCTCATGCAAGAATTGTTTCTATATGTATATTTTCGCTGTTAATTTGAAATTATAAAACTACTTGATATTGGAAAATCCACATTCTCCAATCCTTTTTGTTTGTATTATTTTTTCTCTCTATCATTTCTATCAAAAAGGAACCCATTTTCCCATAAAATATAAGTTAAAAAAGGTCACTGTTTAAACTTACAATAACTTATTGACAAAATTTAGTCGGACCTGACATTGTTTTCGTGCATATTGTTCATTATTTCTTATATGCCGGTAATCATTTACCAGCAGGCAAAAGAAATTTGTACGCAGGGCCGATATATTTTTATTTTGATGACAATTTTTTCTTAGCCGATGGTGTAAAGTATGTTTTTTCTTTCTTGAGATAGCGGTTTTTTTTTGACACGATTTAATGAAAAATTTTAACAAATTAAATCATTCTTTTACGTTTTGACAAATTATTTATTGTCTTCTTCAGAAATCATTAATGTATATATTTAATATATAAATATTTGTATTTAGTGTGATACACACACATGTTATTAAAGTCCCTTGACAAATAACATTTTAATGTTATTTCTTTTTTATAAAATGTTACATTAAAATTAAACATTTAGCATGTTTAATTTTAATGTAAAATTTCAAAATGTTTGTGTGGTGCTAGTTTAAATGTATATTAAATATATACATTAACGATTTCTGAAGAAGACAATAAATAATTTGTCGAAACGTAAAAAAATAATTTAATTTGTTAAAATTTTTCATTAAATCGTGTCAAAAAAAGCCACTATCTCAAGAAAGAAAAAACATGATATATTTTTATTTACAACATATTTGCGTACACTGTTTTTTAACGTAAATAAAGAATATTTCTACTTTTCCGGCTATAGCGTAACCGAAGTTGACTTACCAATTATTCGTTAGTAAAAAAATAGTCATTGTTTCATTTTAGCATCAATTTCAGAGCCTCCTGCCATTTTAACTCGGAATAACGCCTACCCTTATGGAGGGCTGCACAGCAGATTTTCATCGGTTGTAAGGAATAGCGACAAAGCTATTTTCAAAATATCTTTATGGAGAGTTATACAGGGAGTGTACAAAGCAATGCACAGAGCACCATCTATGGAGTGTTTTATCCTTAGTTTTATTTTACTGTAATGAATGGCAAAACAAATTCTTAATAAAAAAAAGTCTAATAAATTTGGGTTGGGTGACTTAGCGGGCCATAATATTGAACTACTACGATCAATCTATCTGTTTGGAATATGTTCGTCTAACCACTCTCCAACAGAGCATAGTAAGCATAGTCACACATGTAAAGGACATTAGTTCGCACACTCAATGGCATATTCTCCAAACAAACTCCTTCCAAAACCATTGAGGCATTCAGCAGTATCTAGATGGTTCGGAAGATATATGCATAATCAAACGTTAACAGAAAAATCTTCTATGCTTACGAAATTGTTGCGGATTTTCCTCCGTGTGAAAGTCCGAAAGTTGTGATTGTTAACAACTCAATCTCTATTAAATATGCAGTCATCGCTTCAAACAATATCTCTCATAAAACCGTCATCGTCACGAATTCTACTTAAAATCGTGTTGCAGAAATTTAGTCGGAGAAGATTATCGTTTTCATAAAGACGTTAAACTTTAGCAAGATAATATGAGTGTAGAATGTTTTTCTTTAAAACTGAATGAACGGTTTTATGGCTTGGGATATTCATCTTTGCGTTCGTCTTCTAACATTTCGATGACTCAACATAAACAAACCCGCTTCCCAAAGACGTTGGTTCAACCTTTAAGAAATATTTGCTGTAGGATGCCGTCAGTTGCAGCACACTGATATAGTAATTAAAGATTATTTGCAAACAATTCTGAATTCTGCATTGCTCGGTACGCAGTACTTATAGTTTCGGTTGCATAAATAATCCAAGATTTGTGGAGTTTCAATTCGCATTTAAGTTGTTAAAAATGATACACTGCTCGACAAAATTAATGTCGTGCATAAATCTCTTACCTGCATTAATTTTCTCAGGTAATGTACATATTAGCATACTTGACAAATGAAAAGTCCATGCTAAACGAATGAAAGAAAAACTAAGTATTCAATTTTGACGTAGTGTGGATGCAGTTAGGATAAAGCAGTAACACTGGCACCACACAAATATCTAGTTATTTCAACAACCGGTTTCGCACACACAACTGCGCATCTGCAGGTTAAAAGATATTGGCTAATATTAAGAATTGTCATAATTTTATGATTTTAAGGTTTTTAAGGTTATTTTTCTTAAGATGTATGTATATAAGAAAATTAATGTAATTTAAAACAATGAGCAGTCAGAAAATAAATTTAAAAGTCCACTACCTGGCCTAATAGCTAAAATCAACTACTACTAGAGTTTATTGATTAAACTTTGAACCTGAAGATGCGTAGTTGCGATGCTACCATTGCTGAGAGCAATCAACCATTTGACTGATTTACCGAAAAAGATTTGCCACACAGGCTACTATAACAAGTAAGAGGGTGTAAATAAATACACTGAGTACGAAATAATCCAATATGATCAATTAAATTTACTCTCTACAAGCCATGATGTAATACTGAATGTATTTGAATAAACAAAATCATGGCTTGCTAGAGGCTAAATGTAATTAATCATATTGTAGAACAGAATAGCCAGAAGTACCTATAATACTTGAAATGGTCGCCAATATTGACTTTCACAAAATTGAAGAGATGCAATACTCTTAATCTTTTATTACACTGTCAAATTTTCACCAAAGTATGTAGTTTTAATTAGCCCCTGATGAAGCCTACATATTTTAGGGAATAAAAGATGCAATATATAAGAAAGCGGTGACAATTTACTCATTCTCGAAAATGAGAAAGCAGCGTCCTTGCCAAAAAAGGGTGCTGTGGTATCAGAACCTGACATTGCCAAAGCACGTACAGTAGCTAATCAGCAAATCAAATTCTGGGCAAATCAGAAAGTGCTCCAGTATTGGAATAACTGTCCTGGTTTAGTACATGCGAAGAAGTGTATTTCACCAAGTCATGCCAGAACAAAGGAACTGCTAGAACTTGACCGTAAAAATATCAAAGTGATTGTCTCTGTTTTTAGAGGTCACTGTAAACTCAGAAAGCACTTACACAGAATTGGACTCTTTGATGAGGTTGAATTCCGACTGTGTTTAGAGGATGAGGAGACAGTTGAGTTCTTGCCTTGCTGCTACAAGAATCAGGTATGTAACCTGAGGTGAACTTTGAGGGCCTGAACTTGTTGGATGAACTTTAAGATAACATCCGCTCTGCAATAAACACTGGACGACTAATCGAACCATGCAGATACTATGTACGAATCAGACCTTCTCATTACCCTCTTAATGCTGTAGCTTGATGCTTATTGTATTATTCTATGAAACTTGAGATGACCGCCAATATTATTTAGT
Source organism: Protaetia brevitarsis (assembly GCA_004143645.1). NCBI lineage: Eukaryota > Metazoa > Arthropoda > Insecta > Coleoptera > Scarabaeidae > Protaetia > Protaetia brevitarsis. The sequence continues at coordinate 1,971,725 of RXPK01000196.1, read as the reverse complement.
TCGCTACTAAACTAACTAATATTGGCGGCCATTTCAAGTTTTATAAAATAATACAATAAGCATCAATCTAAGGGCATTAAGGGGATAATGAGAAGGTCTGATTCCTACTGACAATGAGTGACTAAATCAATCAATCAAGCTTGAAGTAAAAAATAACACCAAGATATTTCACTTCATCGAACAGCGTTATTTCTTCACTCAGCAACTTTAGTGGTCCAAGACCAACGAACTTCGTTCTTCTCGTGAAGATCAGTGAAGATCGAGTGAAGATCTCACTCGATCACTTTGGAGGAAATAATATTGAAGTTCCTTACACACTAAAGACAGACTTGCCTTGTGTTCCTTACCATGCTGCGATATTCATCTTAAAGAAAAATTATATACTGTTACTACTAAAAAAATAACTTTGTGGTATACGTATGCTTTTGAACTTACTTCACTTACAGTTTCCATTTTGGAAATCCTGTCCTATTTCAGAGAATCTCTGTGTACTATGAACTTTATACACGATATAAATAATATTATTATATATTACTTATTTATCTATCTAGTTAGACTAAATTCATTTTATCACATCCTATTCAATGTATTAAACACTTGATACGAGATATCATTCCGGTTTTATCTCGTTCTTAAAGCGTTTAAAGTCAACTTAACCGCTCCTATGTACATATTATTCCACGTTATTGGTAATCACTCTCTCTGAAAGTCAAACCTATGGGGTCAAAGTTCTCGGGATCTCCGGATTCGGTTTTACGCAATACCCGGCTTATCAAGCGCCAGAAAAACGGACACTTTATCATCAGCCACTTACTTTCGTCAAACCTACATACAATAACGTCAAACAGTTATTCTGACTTATCGGTTTGCTTAATCATCATGTATGCATTCGTTGCAGTGGACATGCACTTCGTAAATCGATTTATCACGCGCTTATCATGTTTTATTTGCCGAAGCTTACGTGCGAGTCAAGTATTATCTAACCTTTGACGTTCGCAGCAGCAATTAAAGTGTATTTAATGTGGTGATGCTTTTTTAACTTACTTCGAAGTAAATTACATTGAATTTCAAATTGTAGTTTAAAAATCCGCTACTTTGTGGTCTTTTTCTGTGATATATGCACTGTGTTTCAGCCAAATGGAATAAATACGATAATAAATAAATGGGTGCGTGTTCGAAGAAACGTTTGGACACGTGGATTGGTATTTTTAGTTGTGCATTTTTTTTTTTCAACAGAAATATCAATATCAACTTTTCTATTTTAAATGCTACACCCTGTATATTATTAATTTTTTTGATTCTTCAGAAAATTCTAGACTAATTTCATGTACAATTTTCTATACCTATCTTCAACTGTTTAGGAAATATTAAGTGTTTTCAGTGTTTTTGCAAAAAATAACATTAAAGAAAGAAAAGTATTTGATTACAGAAATTCGTTACATACTTAACAACATACTCAAAAACTAATAAGTAATCTGTTTATTTCTTGATATTGTAAAAAAAAACAAAAAAACATCCCTTTTTACCGATATGAAATGAACAAAAACTGTAAATACTTTTGTTTACCTTTGTTTAAAACGTCTGGCCTTAGCAAATTGTTGTCTGCCTGCATGACAGTTAACTGCATATCAGAAAAATTTTTCATTTAACAGAAATGCACAAAATAACAATTTTACAGGTGATTATGGAGATAACACACGGACACAAATGGAAGTTGCTCTCTTATTTCATGAAAAACCTAGGGTAACCTTAGGGTTACCTAAAATATTTTTTGGAATATTATTTAAAAATATTTTAGGTAACCCTAAAGATCAAGTAGATAATTTGGACAAATTAGCTATTTATAAAATATCTTGTAAAGATTGTGATCATGTATATATTAGCCAAACTAAAAGATCAATTAAAAGGCGTTACAAGGAGTATTTGGCTCATCTTAAATTTAGAAGGTTTGACAAAACTAGTGTAGCCCTACATATGCTTGAAGAAAATCATAAAGTTGACAATATTAAGTTATTTAAAAACGTAAACAACTATGTGCAATTAAATTGTTATGAGGGTATGGAAATATATAAAAACAAACATATTTTAATGAATTCAGATTTAGGACTCTTAAATTCTTGTCTTTATAGTTTATTAAGTAGAAGTAGTAGATCAGACGGAGTTAGGATTTAGGATAGTGAGTAGTTAAGCATGACGGCAGTCAGCCATGACCTTTTTTAGGTATAAATTAGGATAGTTTTACTGTAGTTATTCAGTTCAGTATTTCTGCTGATGATGATAGCTTTGCTATTGAAACGTACCTCCAGTTTAGTGCAGTTGGTGGTGAGGGGTCTAGTAGAAGTTTGCAGCATTACCAGTACCACAGTTTGGAGTATTTTTGTCATTGTTATTAAAATATTATACACTTTGAAAGTTTTAACAGTTGAATTTTATTTATCTATTATTTTTTTGTCTGGGGTTACAAACAGTTTTCTACTTATAACTGTATAATGTGTAAAAATAAACTTAGTAGATCTAACATTGCAAAACAGGTAGTAAAAGGCGATTATTTCCGACTCCAAATATTGCTAGCCGCGGCCTTCCCTGAGAAAACAAGTTTTTCGCTTATAACTTTGCAACAGCCTTAAGCCTTATATCGCAGAAAAGCGGAACATCATCTCTACCTAAGGATGCCATTTTGGCCTTCAATGTGTATTTAAAAAAGTGAAGTTGAAGATGGTCCCAAATGTGCGAAACGTGGTATTGTATTTTTTATAACACCATGTGATAAGGAATAAAAAGTTGCCTTAAAAACCTTTTTTTTTTGTTTTCCGTTATCTTTCCAAATAACCGCACGAGACAAGAAATAACTATTTTACGATTTTCATTTTTTCTTAACATCTCAAAAACTATTCACGATATTTTGAATTTCTCAACACAATTTTATTGCTCACTTAATTGCGCAACTTTTCTCTAATTTAACCACCTCTCTATCTTTTACCATTCACGAAATCCCTATGCATGGAGCCCTTATCTTAGACAGTCTGTATGGGTATAGAACAGTATCATATTGAATGCAACTTTCCATATAAACCATCCGAACATGTTGCCAAATCGGGGGGAATCGTACGACGTGTCATCCTCTTCACATGCAATAGTCCGCTTTCACGGAGCAAACATCATTTTAGAGATTGCTACTTGAAACATTTTTACCGATAATAATTGCACCCCATTCATGTAACATGCTACAGTGCATATCTCGTATAAATATTTATAATATACAGGACTAAGTACTACTTATTTTTTCCATACTAGTGGTTGTCTTGTAAACATGCTAATATAGGAAGTAATATCGGGATATTATAAATATAGTGTAGACATCCAACTAAGAAAACTTCTGAAAACAATCAATACAATACAAAAATTAGCGTTGATATCAAGGATTGGTGATTAGCCAAAAAAAAATCAAAAGAAAACACCTAAACAATCAACCGTAAAATTGCCTTCATGCCAGGAACTCATGGTCCATTGTGGAGAGATTACCACATAAGCATAAAAAGGAATAGGAATGTGAGTTTCTGCCTACCAAACGTATTTAACATTCCTCCAGAAGCAAACTCACTTTCATCAGTATCATGTCTCAAGTATTATTCTCGAGTTTCCCCTATGAGATCACGAGTTTGGACGCACGCCCTCTAGGGGCCACACGCCATGCTATCTGTTCGTTCTTGCAATAAATTGCAAGCCGTTGAACTAACGAAGAAGGTATCGTTTAATACTTTATTGCGTTCATATCGTGAATAATTTTATGAAAATTGTATGTAAAAATAAAAATATATATATTCATTCATGTTCATATAATTAACAACATTATTTATTAAAAGTATGAAAATATAGTTACGATAACAAATATTATCCATGGACTAATGTACAATGATTTGTTATAATAATAAAAACTAGTTTATTTCACTAATGAATCTTGTTATTAATCACAGATTGTAAATTTAGTATTTTATGAAAACAATGATACATTTCGTTCTGTCGATAAAAGGGCACTCAATGACGGTAGATTGATATCATGTCCAGTATTCTCAATATATGGGCTGGAGCACTAGGTATAATGGGTTAGTATAAAAGAGTTGAAAATACAAATATTGCTTTCACCACAAACAAGACAAACTAGCAAGTTTACAAACATTACACAAGGGTGTAGGCCACATATTTTTTGCATAGCAAATCATCTACATATCTACTCTTACACCAAAGTATTTGAAAACATCGAAAAATCTGAGTGAAAAGAACTGATTGTTCGTTAACAATGGCAGCTTAATAATATTGTTCACTTGTGGAAATCTACATATGTCGTAATTTATAACAATCTCTGCATCAGAAAAAAAAACCTTAAAAGTGTTTCCAGAGCCTAAAACTAAGCACAGTTTTTTCTTTTGGCTATATTTCTGAATTTCGGAATCACAATGCTCGCTCCAAAAATCAATTACGATAACGCCATTAGATCCAAAAGTTGGGAACGAAACATCTGTTAGCCACGTTTTGAATTGAGCTTACCAGACATCAAAGAAAAATTTATATACATATACGAATCTAAACAATAACTGCGCAACTCGAGGTCCAAGCCAAAAATAATAGCGAAATTAAGCGTCCGTCTACAGAAATGACGGGTAAAATTGTATAGGCAACTCTGTATTTGAACAGTACCAAGTCCTAGTTGGTGTAGAAATATAAATTTTTCGAATTGACAAAACTTTTTCATTTCCAAAATTTATTGCTATTTCATTAATTATACACAATGAAAAACACAGAAATAAATGTTGAAACGTTTTGTTTGATTTAGTTTTTTGTTTGGTTTAAAATACGCATCTTGTCCAAAAATTAACTTTAAAAGCCTTGTACAACTAGTCAAGATTGGCTAATTAACAAATCAGTTTAACCTCTTTAATCATGTATTACCTTTCAATAGCTAAATGTTTCTGTCATACTTGGTCAAAAAAGCGCATACTCTTTCTTGGTTGTGCAATTTCTATATCATTTAGTACACATACGGAAAAAAATACTTTGTAGTTCAAGCTTTTAACTCTTCATTAATATTAACATGAATTTCCTTCATTTTCAGATTTTCTCTCGAAAAATGTCGATAACAATGACAGAACCAGACGGTAGCACGTTGATTCACCATGAAGGGGACCACGGCAACAAGCACAACGACCACAACAAGCGTACCAACTTCACCAGAAGTCCTTCGATAGAGAAAATAATCAAATTCAACACCTACATCTGCTCGCAAAACTACTTCATCCTCCCATCCATATTGGCCTGGCTGAAGTCCTCCCAAACTGGCCTAATGTCGTACACCGAGAAGTCCATCGCTACGATAAAATGGGCCATCTTTCACAGCATACTTTACAAAATGGTCGAAGCCCAATTCGTCGTGACCTCAACCGCGTTGAGAGAAATCGCGATTTCGCAACCGCAAAAGCTGCTCCCCGCGCTAAATACTATTTTAACGCAGATTAGGACGAGCATCGAAAATCTACCGGAACGATTCAAGAGGTTGGTTTTGAAGATGGTGGTGTATTTTTCTTTTTTCTACATATTCCTGCAATTGGCACTGTGTCTGTGGGCTTTAAGTTGGACCATAGTTCCTTCAGGTTTAACATTCTTATTAGTCTGTCTAACGATGGTATCGTACGCTAACTATCAATGCTTGAGGTTCATCATAATCGAAGAGGAAATAAAGCAGGAAGAAAGAAATGCTATACCGAAGAGTATCCACGCCAGTAGGAGCTACGTCAGAACGAAAGATATTCTGGGCAAGAGGACGATAAGTCACGTCAGCTTGTTCTAATTGTTTATTTATTATATGTTGGACTATTTCTGTTTATTTATATTTATAGTTTGAACTAAGACAATAGTTTCTAGTGAGATTTATTCGAAATGATTTATAAATAAGCAACAAATATGTGTGACTGATAGTTGTACATCACAGACAATATTATCTTATTAGTGCTGGAAACTTAAAGAATGCGTAATATTGTTACTCTTTGTACATTTTGTAAATATTAATAGAAATAAAAGAATCTTTTCTAAGGAAATTAGATAATTTTAAATCGCAGCTTATTTAATACAACACACGGCAATGATAAATCCTCTTGAATACTCCTCTTGTTGTGTGTCAAAAAGTACGTACCATATGGCACTTTTTTTTTTGTTACGGACTTTCATAAAATTACAATAGCTTTTTTTGTATATTTGCTATTTAAAGTTATTCTTCTGTTCCGTAGTTTTCCGTAAAATTGAAACCGTAAACTTTGTTTTGGCATATTGATTTGAAGCTCAAGCATTTACGTTCAATCTACACTGTAAAAAAAGTTGCCTACAATTTTACCGGTAAATTTGCTTCATAAGGTAAAATTTCTACCATCTAGTAAATTTCACATGCTGATGTATTTTTCAAAGATTGTACTGTAAAATTCGTATGTAATATTTATATGAACTGTATATTTGCCGAATGCGTACAGTTAAATAACCTAATAACCAATCATATTGCGGCGTATTCAAGTAAAAAAAAATATAAAGATCCTCAAATTTTTACCCAAATTTAAATACCCAAAAAAATTGACAATTTTACACTTTTAAGTAAATTTTGATAGTAAACATAAAATTGTACATGTTTTTTCCTGTATTTTCCTTTCGAATTTTTATTACATCTTAAACTTACATAAAAAAGCTATAAATTTTACCGAAATATTTTTTTCCGTGTTAAATATCATAGAACAAACATGTAAAACAAAATTTACATGATTTATTTATTTTTTCCTGTATTTTCCTTTTGAATTTTTATTACATCTTAAACTTACATGAAAAAGCTATAAATTTTACCGAAATCTTTTTTCCATGTTAAATATCCTAGAAAAAAACATGTAAAACAAAATTTACATGATTTATTGTGGTAAATTCATAACGTTATTACATGTGATATTCCTAATTTACCATGGCAAAATTACTGTAATTTTTTACAGTGTAACTATCTCAGATTTTTTAATTTGCTCCTGCATTCTTGACAATTTTTAACAAATCTTATAAAAATATACATACGTGTGCATGTCCATTATCATGTATCGTAATAGTAATCAAATGCATAGTCCTAATTGTTTTATATTTACTATAATTTCTAACGACTTGTTTCTATCGAAAAGCCATCCTCAAAGTTTATCAAGTTTAATCATCTAATCCCTATATTTTCAAACTTTTGTAGCAAGCCTGAAGATAGCTTTTTAGTCAAAACTGGTTGCTAGAACTCGCACTAAGACTTAATAAAACAATTAGAAAGAATCACGCATAAAGGTGAGTGCATCAATAGTTGACATTCTACTAAGCCCAGATCTTTATAAGGTTATCTCTCCAAAATTTTTAATGTTTAATGTACCTACTTAATTAATTTCTGAGTAACGTAAAACTGTCATCTTTGTGTTCACCATTGCACACTTTAGTACATATAAATATTATTATATTTTAATAATAATAAATATTAAATAGTAAAAAGTCGCAGTTTTTGACACGGTTAAAAAGAGGCATCGCCATTTAACGACAGTTTGTTACTCCCAATTTTAACAGATCCAGAAGTCATTCCTAATTCATACTTATTTCTACAAAACTTTCTGATTTTAATGATTAATTTTCTGATTTAAATAATTAATGATTTAATATTTTTAAATATAAATCAATTTTCTAGAAAAAAATAAACAAAATAATGTATAGCTACCGAGTATCCAACCTAAAATGCAATGGCCCATAGCCGATTTATTATTGTTTTTTTGGAAAAATGTTTCAAATAAATGTTGCCTCGTGCATGCCAGTATTACTGCTGCCAGTTCCAAGCCTGGTGAAATGCGAGGGGAAGGTGGTCGGCGTTTCGCAATACGTATCTATCATGAAAAACTGAAAAATGATATCAATATATAATATATAATAATAACAATGATATCCGTATAAAATCCAAAGCAAATTATATTTTACATCCATTTATGTAAAAATTGATATACCGTTCAATTTAAAAAAATGATGTTATCCATGATTTTAGAGTTCGAAAATTACAGAGCCCTATTTAATAACTCTGTAATTTAAACGCAACAATTTCAAAATAAAAGATGTATGCTGTTTCATGATTAAGCAAAACTGAAAACCGCATCTTTCGTATTTCCGGAAAATATTTCGAAACACCGCAGGCACTGCAAATGTAATTTTTTTCGAAGAACGTCATGTAATTCGGAAACGGTGCAACTTTGCCCCGATGTATACCTAACGTATTGTTATTTAAATTTAACAAGAAATCCAAAAGTACAATAATATACAGGGTGTTCCATTTAAAATAATAAAGTTAGTATCTACTTCCGGTACAATCGGAAGTCTGCCATTACTGGAACTAATTTTAAAATGTGTAGAATATAATTGGAGGCAACATTTATTTGAAACATTTTTCCAAAAAAAACAACAATAAATCAGCTATGGACCGTTGCATCTTAGGCTGGACACCCGGTATATGTTATAATAACATATGCTTCATATGTTTATCTGGAATGTCTTTTAGTCGTGTTTTTAAAATCAAATGAAGCTAATTACTCTGCTCTATATTGTCCGTATAATGTACAGGATGCTTATAACTTTCCAAAAAAAAAATCTTTACTGATGAAGACTATTTTAATAGTCGAAAGGTTTAATTGACACGTAAACATGTGTATGTTACTACTTAGTTAATAAAAGAGCAAGGCACATATCCGCTAAAAGAACTGATTTTTCTTTATTCAACGATCTTTTCAATTTGTGTGCAAAAAGTATTAAAATATCTTCCACACAACTTGCGATTCGTTTTTTAGGTGCACCACCGCCAGGTTTACAAGTCGCTGCCCCAGTTGCACGAAACATGTCAATAGAAGCATGAGCATGACTTAAAAACTGTGCGTAAGTAACTGCCAGAGAACAGTTGCCGGAAATGATTTTTTTTTGGTAGGTTTATCGTATGACTTAGTTTCGAAAGCAATAAAACGGAAACTTCATTATCATCCCTACAAAAATTCTATTGTGCAACAATCATTATTGCTACTAGATTTTGGAAAACGTATGAAATATTGCCATTGATTCAACACAAATCCGAGAAATAAGGATGTTTTAATTTAATGGAAATTAAATTCTCAAAATCTTAGAACTTGATCCGCACAAAACCTGTATTTGCAGGAATTTTGTGATAACAGAATTTTTTGGTATTGGACTTTGGCCACCTACAGTCGCCCGACCTTGCATTCCTCGACTTTATTTGGTCATCTAAAAAATAAAATTATATAATATGGATGAATTGAAGAAAACAATAAGAACTATAATAGGGAATATTATAAATAAGCAATTAGTAAATTAGTATTTGTGTAAATTATGAAGAATGGTATGATAAATTACAATATTACGTAAATATGTATTTTTGGCAATTATATTGTTTACATCTTCCATACTTTCTATAACTTTAATTAAACTTGGTTATCTTGATTATTCAGAAATATGATGTTTTGTAAAATGTTCTCTACTTTATTTTTGTGTGAAAGTTATTTGGAATCGCATACCTTGACGTACAATTTTGGTGCATTACCAAGTTGACAGTAGTGTATATTAAGTTGCATAGACACAATCAAATAAAAATCAAGTTCCGTATACATGAAGTTACCTCGTAAGTTGTAGGGTGAGGCCCGGGGAAAGGAGAGGGTGGATACACGATGACGCTGTGATGACGCACCTCGCGACCATTCTCGTGTTTGCTTACATTAAAAGGTTAGTATTGGGGTATTCTGTTATAATAAAATGAACTTGAAATTATATTGCAAGACACGTTCTTGTTGACAAAATATTCATTGAAAAAAATTCTAAATTAAGATTTTCGAAAAAAAATAAATATTTAAACTTAAAACAAACAAAAAATCACTGAAAAGAAAGAAGTTAAATCTGAAGGAGGCAAATTTGCCAAGAAAAAAGAAAAAAAAAACATTACATAAATCTGTATTTCTAAATTTCTAGTTTTCTGTTTTTAAGTTAATGTTACCTATTTTGTTACTTATGTTTATGATTATATAATAATAAGAAAACCTTTTTTTAGGAAGAATAAATATTTAGTTTGATAATATATAATCGTTATCTTTTTACCATTTTACTTTACTTGTTCTTAGTTTCTAATTTAATGTTATGCTCTATGTGTGTAGTTCTAAGTTTTGTGTTATATTTATATAATATTTTTACTTGATTTACTTATGTTTGCTATTACATAATTGTAGAAATTCGTTTTTTATTATAAAAAATAAATATTTAGTCTGGGAGTACAATTCGCCATTTACTTTTACATATAGGCACCACTATTAATTATTTCATTAATGAACCGCTGAATGTTCGGAATAATACTAAAACCTCTAATACTACCAGGGGTGTCCTTCCGCATTGCCGTAATTCTCTTTTCTTGTACTTTGAGCCCAGTGAGCTCCAAAATTAATTGGCGTCAAATTAAAAATAAAAGCTTCACATGGTTTGATGACATCCTATGTTTTTAATTAAAAAGGTGTTGCCCGTTATTGTTGAGCCGTTGGTTTATTTGGTGAACTTATCATTTTCTAGTGGAGCTTTCTCTTCCAGATTGAAGTTAACTAAAGTCGTGCCTGTTTATAAAAAGAACGATCGTGATGTGCTGGCAAATTACCGGCCTATTGCGGTGACCTCCGCTTTTTCTAAGATTTTTGAATACTGTTTCCTGGAACGCATATCTAAATTTATTACTGATAATAGCTTAATTACCGACAAACAACACGGATTTTGTGATGGAAGGTCTACCGGTACCGCACTCCTCTCTTTTTATGAGGAATTAGTTAACGGTGTCGAGGCTGGCGGGAGTCCTGTCGGATCTTCTGTGATCTGAGTAGGGCTTTCGACAGTGTCGATCACTCGATTTTGCTTAGTAAACTCTATGATTACGGCTTTAGGGAGTGGTTTATGATTGGGTTTCGTCTTTTTTGCGTGACAGGAAGCAGTATGTGACAATTACTTATCTTTCCGACGGATCACCTGTGATTGTTAATTCTAATAGTAAGGTGAATAACATAGGAGTTCCGCAGGGATCTGTTTTAGGACCAATCCTTTTCTTCTTTCATTAGCGACCTGGGCGTGTTATTTCGGGATAGCTTTCTGGTAATGTATGCCGATGATGTCACCTTTTGGATTCTGCACCTCTGACATTTCCCTTCAGGAAACTGTAATAAAATTCTTAAGCTTTTTCTGATTGGTGCAATTCCAATTTTTTAATTTAAATATATCAAAAACCGTTAGTCTGAGGTTCATAACAGACAAAAGAATTGTGATACGATCAAATTGAACTTAGATAATGAATCTTTAACTAACTTAGACAATACTACTTTCCTGGGTCTACAAGTTGATCAACATCTTAGTTGGAAGATGCATTGCGAGAACCTTGTTCATAAATTAAATTCTTTATGCTTTTTGTTTAGAAGTCTGTCGAATGTACTGACTGTAGACCAAATGTTGGCCTGTATCACGCCCAGGTTGAGTCAAGGCTTAACTATGGATCTGTTTGTGGGGGTTGTCTACCTCGGCACGGGCGTCTTTACGGTCAAAAGAGAATTTTACGCATTACTCTCGGTCTTTCATATCGAGCGAGTTGTCGAGAGTCGTTTAAGCAGTCCGGGATTTTAACTTTGACGAACTTATTTATCTTAAATATCTTACTTTACATATTTAATAGAAGAGACAGCTTTCAGAGGGTCGGTCAAGGGCAAAGAGCTATTACTAGACAACAGAATGATTTCTACATACCATTTTATAAATATGATATAGGCATGAAGTCGCCCTCATGCATCGGTCTCAAAATCTACAATTCTCTCCCTCAGGAGATAGGAAATATATTATATTATTATTATTATTATTATTATTATTATTATTATTATTATTTATTAAAAACAGCATACACGATGATGCGTTCGCGCTCTTTCTCTTGATTGGCTGAAAAGTTACGAGGTAACCTTGTATATACGGACCTTGAACAAAGATCACGTCACCACTGTGTTTTATTAGCTAACTTCATTCGGAACATCGCAGGGTAGCCAATCATTGCGATTTTTCGCCAAAGTGGCTGCTTTTTTTTTTGGTTTTATACGACGTAGCTTTTAATTTTAGCGATTGGCGGACAAATATGGCGACATTTGAGGAAAGTGTAGCTACATTCCGAAATTCACCCAAAAATAAAACCTATAATTTTTGCATAAACTTATTTTTTTGGACTGGCATTACAATATTAATGTATGTTTTTGTCCATGAAGCACTGAAGGAGCTAGGCATTCAGAAAAATTTGGTAAGGAAGACAGATTACTAGGTGCAGGTGAATAGACATATATCGGAGAGTTGGAGAGTTAAAAGAGGACTAAGACAAGGAGACCCTTTGTCAACGTTGCTCATCAACGTAACACTAGATAAGATTATTAAAGACAGTGGAGTAAGAACAGGTCGAATCGTATACAACCAACAGGTACAAATTTTAGCGTATGTGGATGATTTGGTAATTTTAACCAGAAACAAGGGAAAATTAAAAGCGATGTAATAAAAATAATAGAGGAAAGGGCAAAAAAGCAGGGATTGAAAATAAATGAAAAGAAGACAAAATATATGAAGCTAAGTGAAACCCAAAACCCACAAAATGGATCGCTTGAATTTATAGCAGAGGACACAATACAAATATGAAGAAGTTGGGCAATTTAAATATCTGGGAGTAGCCATGCCAAATAAAGGAGAAGAAAGAATGGAAATAGAAGAAAGAATATCAAAAGCAATGAGATGTTTAGCGGGGGTAGGAAGAATGTTTAGGTCGAAGTGGGTAACGAGAAAAGTAAAAATAAACATCTGCAAAACAATTGTCAGGCCAGTGGTGATATATGATAGTGAACCATGGAAGGTTAACCAAAGGGAGGCGGAAGCAGTGGCAGTATAGGAGAGGAGGGTGCTGAGGAAAATATATGGAGGGGTGAGAGAGAATAACTAGTGGAGACGAAGAACTAATACAGAACTCATACAAATTATTGGGGAACCATCAATTGTTAAAGTGATAAGGGCCAAGGAACCAGATGGCTGGGACATGCCGCCAGGCTACCAGATTCGAGACCAACAAATCAGGTTCTGGAGAGAGGCATATCAGGTAGAAGATCGAGGGGAAGACCAAGAACGAAATGGCTCGAAGCAGTGGTATGGAATAGAACAGAATGGGGAAGAGTTTGCAACAAAGCCATGATGTTATCAATAATGTGAACCATTCTAAAGATTTGTGAGTGTTTTCTCCTGCACTATGTTTATCATAAACTTTGAAAATTAAATTTGATAATAGATTATGTATTTTATAAAATGAATATAATCACCTGATTTTCGTCGATTGGGCACATTATTACCAAAAAGGTTTGTTTTACAAAATACATAGATTTTCTGGACCACATTTCTCTATCATGAAAATGCTGATGAAAGTAGGCTTTGTCAGAATTTGCCTAGTTTTATTGTTACACTACAGGGATCAAACAAAGTACTATAAACTACTTATACTATTATAAGTGTCAACATTCAATGCAATGGCGGCATTTAGCGTATAATGAAAGCCGTAAAGAGCAAATTTAGAAATAAGATCCATTCGAATATGCTCAGTTCTTTATTAGTGCTGAAATTGAAACCATATTTAGAAAGTTAGTGCTGCGTTAATGTTTGAATAATCAAGGTCAATCAGTGCCATCTTTAGCAAATTAAATGCGTATCTAACCTCCTCAAATCTTCGATTATTAATACAATCGAAGCTACAGTACACTGAAATAGTAATTAAAAATGATTTGTAAACAATTCTGAATTATGCATTGCTCGAGTCGGTACGCAGTACTTGTAGTTTCGGTTGCATAAATATTCGAAGATTTAGATTTATTAAAGATGATACACGCATTTCAATCAAAGCATGTACCTACGATTCCAAACACATTTCACAATCAAAAGGATTTGAATTGATCAGGTTTCTTGTCCTATAGAGTTTATTTAAACTTTAGTATTACTTTTATTCAATGTTGTCATTTCAAATGTTTGATAGAACATTATGAGAAATGTGTGGTTGTTTTTAACTTTTTTTTTACAATTTTAAATTTGCCGACTTTGAGGATCATTTATTGAGGTAGGGGCATAAAAGTAGACTTTCTGGCAATACTTTTATCGAGTTCGGCACCATTCAATGAGCCCCCTACATTATAACAAATCTTATTAAGATCATTTTTTGATTTGATGCGGTGTTTTAGAGATATTTCGTTGTCTCAAGATAAAAACTCACCCAGTATATGTCCGTCGATAGTTATTACTCTGTATTATATTGACTTGTCCTATATCTATGTAGTAGACCCCAGAATTAAAAAAAAAATCTAAATCTAATCTAAATCTAAACCGATGAGATAGCTCGCAAAGGGACTAAAACGGATTATAAAACACCGATTTAACGGTTGAGCCTACAAATTTCATAAGTGAATGTCTACATTCTCCTAAACACTCTAGATATAGCTCCTAGTACAACATTTTCGGTATTTCGTAGAACAAAAAATTACCTGTGCAGTACTATGGCTCAAACGCGTCTGAATTCTTTAGCTGTGCTTTCAATAGAAAGCAAATAGAAGGCTAGATTGTAGATTTTGCGGATTTGTTTAACGCTTTTACCTCACAGCAATCCGTCTTTAATAAATAAAACAACTACCTAAGTATTCATAAATGCGTTAAGCAAAAAAAAATGTGTTGCTATTTTTAAATCATGGAAATCATGTGTGGAAATGCTGGCTGGGTTGACAGGAGCAGCCAGATTTGAGTAACCCAGGGCAGTCCTAACTATAGATACGCCACTGGCGGAATCCTGCGACTAGGAGAAGTAGTTGTCACATCAAAACAAAAGGTTCACAAACTATGGGAATAAAACACAATGTTATAACATCTAGGGATTTTTTATTTGCAATTATTTTTTTACAATTATTGTCCATCATTTTACTCACATTCATCTCATATATTACAGAACATTTTTAATCGTTATGAACTATGTTAAAAAAAACGAAAACAATACAAAGTAGTGCAAGTAACGTGACTGTCTTTCAAAATTCAATTCGCCCTGTCCTAACTAAATTCGTAGACGCTATTACCCTTAACTTAATTTTCAATTTTCAAATTCTCCGTCTTAGAGAATTACAGGAAATTTAAATCGTTAAACACACTGTTAAGTTTTAAATTCCGCATTACCTTTTTTTCTTAAAAAAAAATAAAATAAAATAAAGGAAACACTCCAATTAACGTTGTTTAATTTTTAAATCCGATAACACCATTCCTAGTAAAAATCACTATAACGATTTGTGCCTTTTTAAATTCCTGGTAGTTTGCTATGAAATTCGCAGCAGTGTATCTTGCACATACTTCGCTGTGATTGGTGAATCCGACATAAATCAAAATCAGATGCGGCTCTTTCCGCGTGACGAATTGGACAAAAGGTGGCTCCTTACCCAGTTTGTTTCCACGTTTCCATTCGAGATTTTCGTTTCAAACCTTCCCAGCAAGCTATGTATGGCTTGTAATAAGTGTGACAATAATATTTAACTGTTTTTATTTTTTTTACACAAATTCTATACAACTTCAGGGAACATTGAAAGAACGCCGTTTAAGTTCTGTAACAAAGAAGAGGTAAACAGTTAAACAATCACAGTTCTAACATTTTGAAATCAATACTATATAGGGTGATTCTCAATATATGCAACAAACTTTAAGCGCTGAATCCTGGGGTTATTTTCATCATAAAAGTTCATAAGAAAATATGTCCAAAACCACTTAGTTCTAAAATTGTACAATGTTTAATAGTAAGTTAACATAATTAATGTTTTTATTATAAATTAACAAAATAATTAGTAAAATAAAATTGACTTATACTAACTGTCAAAAATAACCGCCCCCAACTGCAATACAAGCTTCTATCTTCCGTCGTATTGACTGGAGAATCCGTTCTAAAATACCAGGGGTATTTCGAATTGTTTGAAAAGCTGCGATAATACGATTTCTCAGTTCATCGACATTTGCAATGGGAGTCGTATAAACTAATGATTTAAGGTGACCCACAGAAAAAGTCAAAGAATTTAAGTCTGGAGACCGAGGAGGCCGCGGTTGTGACCTCCCCGTCTATCCACCGATCTGGATACGTATTGTCCAAAACCCGCGAGCAACTAAACTAAAATGCGCTGGAGCACGTCATGCATAAAATACATTTGTAATCTTATTGCAACGGAACTCTTCCAGCATGTAGGGTAGCTCCTCTTCAAAAAACTGCGGTATACCTCGCCATTTAACCGTATCGTAAAAAATGTGGACCTATCAAGTGATCTCCAACAATTCGGCCACACATTGACGAGAATTGATGTTGATGACGAGCATTCACTAGTTCGTGCGGATTTTCTTCGCCCATATGTGATTATATGAAAATTAATAATCGCCTTTCTAGAGAAAGTAGCCTCGTCGGTGAGAATATTTGAGCAAATAGTCAGGATTTTGTGCGATTTGTGTTGCATCCATGACAAAAAGCCACTCTTTGCGGAAATCTGCCGGCAAAGTGCCTACACCCGTTGAATGTGATATGGATACAACAATTGATCTTTCAATATTCTCCAAACTGTGCCTGACTAATGTTTAAAGCAAACGCAATTTTCTGGTGCTTGTAGTAGGATGTTTCTCAATTCATTTAGTACCATTTCTTCAACTGTGGAGTTCTCACTATTAATGGCGCCCGTTATCAGTCGTCCGTTTTTTGAAATTTCCCGTTCACTAAAACGTTGGTGAAGACGGGCAAATATTGAATGATGCGGATGATACAGTTTGGGTATCGTTCTTCATAAAGACGTCTAGCAGCAGAGTTTCCATTGGCAAAACCGTAAACGAAATGCATATCACACATCTCAGCATTCGTGTAATTCATTTTAGAAAACAGAAACTGGCAATAAATGAATGAATATCTGACATATTGACACACATTGAAATGAGAAATAGACAATTCTCTCAACACAATTGTTTTTGAAGAACCAACTGTGATATTATATCGTGTTAGTCATAGTTCATAATTATTATTAAACTTCAATAACTTCAAAACCATACTGTTTGACATATACTCATATGAACTTTATGATCAAATAACCTCAGGAATCAGCTCTTAAAGTTTGTCGCATATATTGAGAATCAACCTGTATACAGGAATAAGTATATCGTTTGTCAAATAGAATTGACAAATATTTATAATGCTATATTAAAGAACTAGTGTCATAAGTGCAGTTTTATCAGACGAATCTAAGTTTGAAAAACGAGGCATTTGCGCCGAGTTTTTCAAAGGACGAGTCTAGAAAGGTCTTATGGAATGCGTTCCCTATAAATTTAACACACTGATGCGTTTGAAAATGCGCAGATTGTGCATAACATTCACAATTTTTACTCTTTTACTTTAACATAATATCATTCCAACCAACTCAATTCAAAATCCAAACATGAAATTACTAATTATTTTGTAAAATATTATCTGAATACCTTTCTGACAAAATAACTAAAAATAATTGCAAGAAAATAAAATTTGGTAGGTATTAATACGTATTTGATTTTGTAGTTTACAATTAAATAGAATATAATTTTACTCAAAGAGGAAAAAGCCAACAGCTATACGGATAATTTTTTGAAAAGGTTTAATGTTCCAACTTTTTTATTAAAGTAAATGTTTGGAATTTAAAACCAGAATCAGTGGCGGCGCTAGGCGAAAAGCGAGGTAAGCGTCGCAGGAGGGGCGCATCACGTGAAGGGCGCTGCAGTAGAATTTCATTAACAGCAAGTAAATCATTAACCGTGTTGAAAGAGCTTTGCAACCAGCGTTGCCCACTCTATCGATTTATGGGTAGTTCTGCTGATTTTGAAAATCATAACCGATATACCGATTTCGTCTCGAGACGAACTGCATCGATCGATATATGAAGGAATATACATTGGAAAATTCTGAAAATTTCGCAGTATACTAAAGCCGAGCTGCGCTATTGAACTAAAATATTTTTAATATTCTAGCGCATCCGGTTGTATCGGAAGTGGCTGTCAATTTTGTTATTTTAAATTGAACATCTATGTATTATTACATTTTTTAATTCCTCGTTCAAATCTAAAGTAAGTTTGTAAAACAACTATGTTGTTATTTCAACAAATTTATATTGCATTTCTTTAAAATTTGAGCAGATGGCCGAGTGCATCTGACACTTCTATACTGCAAAGGTATTTACTTGGCAAATAGGAATTTGTAGAATTGGTTTGACCGGTATAGGGTAGCATTCGAAACCGAATGAATTTTTCGAAAAACATATACAGCGTGTCCGAAAATTACAGTTACTTTCGAACTTGAAAAAGTGTAAAACTTTTTTTTTTTAAACAATACACGCTACTTTTTCTTTCTTCATCAAACTGCCTTATAAACATATCACAAAAAGAGTCATATTCATTAACCCATCACTATACTGGAATTCTCTTAAGATAATTGTAAAATATATATGTATGGTGTAAGAAGGTAGCTTATGTAGTTTTTTTAAAATGTCATCCTGCTTTGGTATATCTAAGTACGTTATGACCATTCCGCAAACAATCCAGCATTGATGAAATGTCAGTTTTCAATTATAAACAATGCCGGCACGGTTAAATTATAGGAACGAAGATTATAAAAATTTGTTTATTATTTATGGAGAATGCAATAAAGTGATAACAAGAACATGTGATACCTTTGCTGCTCGGTATCCTCAAATGCAGAAGCCGTATTATTCGTTCAACTGTGTTTGGTGACGGATGCTACCCTATACGGTCAACAATTCTGCAAATTTCAAATTTTCCAAGTTAAAAAACAAATAATCAAAACATCCTATTTTAAAACGCAATCTTTAAATAAAACATAATGATATATTCAAAATCCTAGTAAACAAATCAATTTGCCATTTATTAAACAAAAACATTTTATTTATAATTTACACTTTTTATATTTTATATTTATATACTTGAAAAAGCTTTGAAATAAAGCGAAACGTTGTAGTACTCATTCATGTTTTCAATATTTATGACCTAAAAACCAAGAGAAGAAATTAAAAAAAAGAATTTTATTGACACAGCCAGTTACAGTTGCAAGTGTAGAATGATTGTTTTCAAAATCCAAACTTATAAAACCGTATCTTCGATCAAAATTGTCACAAGAATTAGTTGCGTTATCAATAATTACGATTGAAAATAATATTTGGGATCAAATACTGAAAAAAATATTGATCAAACTGCAAGCCCAAAGCAAGAAGAACAATATTTGAATGCTGATACTCACTATATGGACGTAAAATATATCAAATTATTCTCTTTTTTATTTAGGTATAAGTATCTAGATGTATGTACACTGCCCGACTTAATTAATATCGTCGTCTGCAGCGCTACTACTCACCATTTGGATAGGTACGCGTTCGGCTAGCATCCGCTGATCCGGGTAAGTGATTTATTGGGATATACATTTGTAAAACCCTTCGCAATTATGCAAATCAGATAGAAAACTTGAATTATTTAATATGACAAGAAAACGTTGTATATAGCGGTTTAAACGTACTTTAAATTGAAATATCTCTTTTATAACTTGGGTCCAATCGACTCTCAACACTTAAACTTACACAGAAATAAATATTGTTTAGTATTCATAGTAAACCTTGTGTATTAATTTTTTGAAAACGTAGGAAATAGCAAACAACAGAAGAAGACTTCATAAAACCATAGCTTCAATAAATATTACCAATTGTAAACGTATATGAATATTACTATTTTTTTAAATGGAGATTTGAATAATATTTAATTATTAGCATTTACTATTGCTGGTTATATTAATTATTTAGGTAAACATGCTAATACCAAACGTAAACAATATAAAATCTAATAAACAAAATAAACGTTCTGTGAAAATAAGAAAATTAATACAACTCTGACATATTAACAAAAAAAGGGAATTGTAATAACAAAAATCTAATAACTGCCATTAAATATACAAAGTAAATCATATGTAAAACCTAAGCAGAAAAAATATCATTCTAAAATAAAAATGCAGTATTAATTCTGAAAAAAATTAAAAAATATAAAATGTATAAACATAATATGTCATCACGTCATCAGTATCTGATGTAGTACCCGTTACTACTATTTTTACTATTTATTCCCTCAACATGTCTGCAGATCGGTTATTAAGAGGGGATGAGGCCTTAATACAGAGGGTATTTGAGAGGCTCTTAACATCTAAGAGTTTCCTCGATAGTTTATGTGACAAAATAAAACACAAATTAAATGATATGCTGCAACCTATCACGATCAAAATAGCGAATCTCGAAGCAAAACTGGAGGATACTCTTAATACTGTTGACGAACTTGAGCAGTATTCTAAACGAAACTGAGAATATTCGGTTTGACTAAGAAGCCTAATGAAAATGTGTTTGATGAGGTGAGCAAGTTGTATGAAGGGAAGCTAGGTATTAGCGTCCAGGAACACATGATCGACGCCTGCCATCGATTAGGTAAGACGGAGAACGGTTGCAGACCCATTATTGTTAAATTCATAAACAGACATGTTAAGAACCGCCTTTATAACAACAAACGGAAATTCAAGGGTATCGGCGTGACGCGAATCCTGCGTGAGGAGAAAACTTTTCTTTAGCAGAAATACATTATTTTGTTAATTTCTTACTGTAAAAAGCTTGCAATCTTTGCATATTCACCGTCCTGCCGGCTTTTCCAGATCTAATATAGACATAGATCGTTATATTGCTCGAATCTATATGCTCCTTTCTAGCTTAATTGGTAGAGCGTTCGTCCGGCAAACGAGAGTATGTAGGTTCGAATCCTGCGTGAGGAGAAAATTTTTCATGGGAAAAATTCCTCTTAATCATTACAGTTAAAGGATTAGGTGGTAGGGACAAAATAAAACTCAAAAGCTACTAATAAAATTATATTTCTACACGAAATTTAACATAACAAATCAATGTTTTGCTACGGCAGAAATTAATTAAATTAAAAATTAAATTTTAATTTTTTTCTTTATGAATAGAACAAAATACAAACAAACACAAAAATGATGATGACGTTTATATTTAAAAGAAATCAAATACAAAATCATCCTAATATAATGCGTACGCTATCTATAATAAGGGTAGCTGTATGATAATGATCGTAGTTTTAATAATACAATTAAAATAATTTAAAACATTTATAATAATAATAATAATAATATAATAATAGGAAACGGTTGTCTCATTATATCGGTCGGTACGAAAAAAGGGGACAATAAACAATAAACTCATAGGGGGTGAATAGAATTAGGATAAAAGAAAACTTTGTATCTTATACCAATTCGCATTTGGATTTATTACAATATAATAGTAATAATAATAATAATAATAATAACTAATAAAATCGCTTATACACTAACAACGTTTAAGATCACAAGAATTTTTTTTAACATTAAATGTACAATTTTCTACTATTTTTTTTAAATTTTATCATTTAAAAATTCATTTACGTCTTTTTCTTCGTTAGGGAAAAATCCGAGGATCTCTTTCGAGTGGTGGGGGGAGACAAAATTGCGGGGGATGTTGTTGGGGATGGCTCACACGCAGATCTTCTCGTCTTAGTTTTTAGGGAATCATTTCCGTGTATGTTCTGCGCACCAAAAATGACCTTTAAAAGACTTCTACAAGAGAAGAGGAGGGATGCAGTGGATTAGGGGAAAACGCACGGTGTTTTATTGTCGCACAATTCGGTTTCTTTTAGTGATTGTTGTTCTTTCTGATTTGTCGTTATTTTCTGTTTTGTTTAGTACTTACTTTTCGCATTTTAAACGGGCACGTAATTGCCCTTGGGTGTGTACCAGAATTTGCCGGTGGCGAAGCGGCGCAAGATCTCCGTGGCGAGCAGACGTTTCTCCTTTTTGATTTTCTTGAGGATGCCCTTGTTCTCGTGAGCTCTTCGCGATAGGTACGGCAAAACTTCGTTCACTGGACCGTAGGGGATGTATTTATATGCGGAGTAGCCGGATTGACCTATAAAATACAAATAAATACATGATAATGATGAATATGTATAGATCGAAACGTGGGGGTGGTACAGGGGCGGCTTTAGTTGTTTATAATAAGGGTATTGAAGTACACGTGTCCCATTTTGGGCACTTGTATAGGGTATTTCCGTAATTGTTAGTGCTATCAAAAGAGTAATACGGTGTGAGTCTGTAATCTGGAATAACTTCAGTAAAGCAAAGACAATATTTTTTCCGGAAATATGCTCGGATACGTCGAATAGTATTTTAAATTGCCCACTTTCTCATCTGAGAAAATTTTATACAGCATGTCCCAAATTTAAAATATGACGTCATCGACAATTTTTTTAAATAGCAGCCCTAATTTTTTTATAACTATTCTTAAACGGTATATCAAATTATACATGCGCACCAAATTTCAAGTTTTTATTCTTTGTCATTAAAAAGATATTTAACAATAACTAATTCGAAAAATGAAGAAATCTGATTCAAATTTATTTTTATGAAGTTTAAAAATGGCACGTCAAAGGGTTTTTGTTTATCATTTTTCTTTTGCCAAACAGATTGATGTCTTATCACAATGTCAAAAACAAGGTAATAAAATAAGTAGAGAGTGAGCTAGTATTCGACTCGTTATTGAGCGAGAACACGTGTTAGTTAATCGTTTCGTGAGAAAAAACCCGTTTTTTTGAAAAATCGGACCATAATGCCGTATTTAACTGAAACCACAAATTGATTTTAATGAATGATTGGCCGCGGAGACAGGACAAGAACACAAATGAAGTTACTCATTTATTTCAGAGAGAGTAGTACTGATTTACAACCATACTTTCACACGTACCGACAAAGCAAGATTGAAAAACAGTTTCAGGAAAACTGGATTTAAGGAAAAAAATAAATCATCGTCAGAGTGCGCTCAATGAAGAAGTTTAAAACTTACAGGCACTTCTTTCTTGTTCAAGAAAATCTTCATATCTCCAAGTAGGCTGATAGGTAGGGAATTTCGAAATTAGCCAGTCTTCGGTGGCAAGAACTCTTAAAGCGCACAAAATTTTATCCCTATAAATTGACATCCTCCAGGAACTCACGAAGATGATCCGGATCCAAGACTTCAGTTTTGCGAACAAATGATGGACCTACTAAGACAGAAATGTTTGTAAACATAGAAAACATTATATTTCTGACGAATCAACGTTTATGTTAAATGGTGAGGTAAATCGTCCAAAACTGTCGTTATTGAGCAGACAACAACCCACGATGGATGAGGGAAGGCCACACTCAACATCTAGAAAAGGTCAATGTTTGGGCATTGGTGATCGAGTAATAAGACCAATTTTCTTCCAAGAAAATCTCAATGGAGCGAGCATATTTAGAATTCTTGCAGGAGAACTAGTTCCGAATTTGGCTACTCTATTCCCTGATCCGCTTGAAGGCTGATGTCCAAATGAAACATCTGGTTCTAACAAGACGGCGCGCCTTCCTCATTTTGCAAGACCTGTCCGTTGAGTGTCTAGATGATGTGTTTCCAGGCAGATGGATTGGTGGAAGAGGACCTTTTGATTGGCCACCCAGGTCTTCGGATTTAACACTAATGAACTATTTCTTATACTTGTACTTGAAAGGCAAAGTTTTTAAAACCAAACCGGAAAATATTGAGGTGTTGAAAGAACGAATAAGACAATACAATAGGAGTGTAGGCTAATTTCCGCTGAAGTAATTAGAAATGTTCAAAATAATTTTGCTTCCGTTTAGGGTATTGTCAGGGAGTACATGGACAACATTTTGAACATTTATTGTAGAAGAGATATGATTGAGGTGAATCAGATTTCTTCATTTTTCGAATTAGTTATTGTTAAATATCTTTTTAATGACAAGGAATAAAAACTTGAAATTTGGTACGCATGTGTGATTTGATATACCCTTTAAGAATAGCTATAAAAAAAATTAGGGCTGCCATTTAAAAAAAATGTCGATTGATCGACGTGTCCGAACATATTTCCGGAAAAAATTTCGCTTTACCGAATTTATTCCAGATTACAGACTCACACTGTATGGGTGTCATGTACTCTTTTTGGATCAAACTTAAAATGGTAAAATCAAAATTTCAAAATTTTCGCTCGCTTAAGAGATATAGGGGAAAATCAAAAAAATTGAAAATTTCAAAATTATATATTCTTAGTTAAAAGAGATACATAAAAATATTTTATACAAAAGTTTCTTTATAATGATTGTTGAATAATCTGCCGTTTTCAAAATAAGTGTACGCGATAAAGTAAAAAAGTTATCGGACCTGACCTATTTTTTTTAATGCAACATTCTGTATATTTTAATCTAAGAGGATAGCATTTTAAATTCTCTTTTCAAAAATATAACACACCAAGGATGATGTTGATTTCTTAGGAGAATTATTTAAACTTTATTACCTTAAATCGCAGTAGGCTATGAAACAAAAGCTAATATCATAGAAACAAAACTATGTTGACATTCTAGTTGTTATTAATATTAAACGTCAATTTTTCATTTTTAAATATTTGTTTGTGAAAATCACTTATCAACATTTTGAAAAATTTGATATGATGTCAGTTTATATTGAAAGTGGAAAAAACGAACAAATAGCACAAAATTTATATTTTGTTCGCTATCCGAAAAGACGGCAACCATTTAAGGACATATTCCGACGTCTGGAACATAATTTGAAAACATACGGCTTTTTTACAAAGCCGAGATAAAAAACTTATATAAAATTTACAATGATTCCCGTTAATTTTTTCCTTAATCTGAGTCTTTTATTTCGTTTCACAGTTTCTATAGTGTTTTAATTTACTTTCTTATGTCAACTATTTCCTATACTCTTTGTCTGTTAAAATATATTGGGTAATGTCTTTCCTGCTATGATGTTAATATAGTTTTGTTTCATAGCCTACTGTGGTTTAGAGTAATGAAGTTTAAATAAATCGCCTAGGAAACCAATATCATCCATGGTGTGTTATATTTTTGAAAAGAAAATTTAAAATGCTACCTTTTTAGAAAAAATATACAGAATGTTCCTTTAAAAAGTTAAATGATTTTTTGGTGTGACGAGGAAAAAATAAATATTGTAAAAATTAATGACAACAGCGGTGGAACTAGAGTGTACAAACAAACATGATTACTTTATTATAACTATAACACAAATATACATATGTAGAGAGTAAGAAAAACGTTTATTTCAGTGAGCCTTACTTCCCAGTATAACTATATTCTGTCAATTATCCTGAAAGGTCGATACTTTGTGCGAAAATTATTCTCAATATTATCAACATTTAAACATACTTCGTGGTGTTCAACGTTGTCACCAAAATAAAAAAATCAATCGCATAAATATAAACAAATTAATAGCATAAAGAGCCGACAGGATTGCTTTAGTTGTAGCTGAACATTTTGAAGTATGAGGATTATAAAAAATCTCCCATGGTCCCCGCGTCTCTCTAGTGCGGGATCTTGGTGGCTAACGCACCATTATCAATATTTAGGGCGGCAACTCGTTCCGCCAGAAATTAATAAAAGAATAGTTTCGCTGGCCGCTAGCGACTTATGCTTCCTAGTTTTCCCATGCTCTGTGGCTTGACAACCCCTACGTTTGTGCTGTGTTACGATGGAAGTATCTATACAGTCCCGAACACTTTTGATGGAAAGTTTGGACGGAGGTCTGTCCTGGAGCTCGACCAGAAGGGCCACCAGCTTGTTTGATGTGACGCTCACCCTCAGTCACTGCCGCGACGCGAGGTCTTGCATATGCTCTCGAAGAGACCTGTATACTCAAGTGGTGCCGGATCTGTTGGTTCCTAGCCATCCATGAGGCCTCCACTAACTGTCTAAAACACGATTCTGGAGGTCCTCCAGGGTTTTAAAGTGCATATTCGCCCTGGTGATTAAGGAGAACGCCCCATAAGTCAATAGCAGCCTCAGGCAGGTTGTATATAGAAGGACTTTGGATAGAAGATCCAATTGGCTTCGCCTTGAAATTAATGGCATAAGGTTATTGCGCGCTGCCCGAAAATTGATCTTAAAATTAGACACCATACTGGTGGAAAGTCAACCAAGGTCCTAGGGTGAGCCCAGGTACTGACCGCATACTGTCCACGGACTAATTTAGCCCGTAGATGATAATACGGAAATGTCGGGTACTACTCTTTTCTAGTAAAATCTTACAGCCCACGTTTTGCTGGCGTTTATAGGTAATTCCATCGATCGCGTTCACTAATCCGTACGAATGACAATAGCAGCTTGCATTTGCGCTTTAAGATCGACTCATTTCGGCAAGTTGAAAATACCGCCGTGTCGTCGGCGAAAATCCCTGGTGCTTGGGATGTCATACATGTATATTAAAAATAGCTCCGGGCCCAACAAGAAGCCCTGAGGAGCCTGTCCGAGCCGGACAGCGGGTGCCCCTTAACTGAGAAGTATCTCCTCGTTTAATGAGAGCTAATGCTATCAGGCCGGGGTCTATGCCAATGCGGGACATTTTGAACAATATCCCATCATGCCATACCGAATCAAACGCTCTTTCTATGCCGGCAGTAGGTCTCTCGCTCGCAAAACCCTCCTTGATGGCTTCAGTCAAACGAAATAACTGACGTTGTTGGAACGCCTACACTGAAGCCAAATTATTCATCAGGAGGGGATCAAATTCACCATTCGAATACAGCTAATAAGTTATTTCGCGTCGCACGAGTTTGAACCTATTTGCGTGTGTCAAGAATTTTTGCTGTTCACGTGGCAATTAGACGTTGTAAATATCTTAGGTGTTCACCGGTTGAGGTTCTTCGCGTGGAAAGATGCAAACTATCTGTAACTTACCTCGAAGCGAGTGCGAAAAGTTTTAAGCAGTTTGAGCTTTGATGTTAATTGTCAAACAAATCACAAACACAACTATCCACACAACATATAAGTTATGACATGAAGTAATTAAACTTCAAAAATTAAGAAAGTAAAGAACCATCACAGTGAAATAAAGCTTCGTATTCATCAGATTCTACTAAGCCTTTATAGAATTTTTTTACAACAGTAACGTTCGAAAACGATGGATTCGGTACATTTGGCCGCCTTACCATGGCCTCCAAAATCGCCAAGATTGTTTCAATAAGATACTGATTTTTTGGGGGCCACCCTGCTAAATCGCCAAAGTTAAAATAACCTGCAAATAAGCTTGACAACTGAAAAACCGTAACGTATTGCATGTGATGAATACTGCCACAATTTGTTTAATGATGATCAGCGATCTTTTGTTTTTCCTCAATGTAGAGACCGTCTATGCATGGAAACAACTCAGTCATTTTGAAGGACTTCTATGAAATAAAGCTTTACTCTTGTTATATAGTTTCGTATATCATTAATACTTAATGGTTTTTTAATTGTTCAGTCTTTATGGCAGGAGTAACTATGGTTGCCACAAAAACCACACACAAAATTAGAGTCTACCTATGGAAAGTGATGTAATCACACATGGCAGAAGTTGCCAAGCAGATAACTTTGTTCCTGGGTTCGCACCGATCTCCTCATCTTTTGGATGGCGAATCTGACGGTGTCCTCGGTGCACTCACCATGCTGCCTACTTGTTCTTCCTCGCCTTCATCTTCATCTCCTTGATGCGCTCAAACACTCCGTCAGTGTTTTATGGTACATCTCCGTGGTACTTCGTAGGAAGATTGGTGGGATCGGGGTAGCCAAACGCAGGCGGCTCTCTCGTGAAAAGAGGAAATTGATTTGGCGATTGGGTTGTTTAATATTCTTAATCGCGGTTTGGCTACTCAGAAAATCATGTTTAGGATAACGATGTATGAGCTATCCAGAGGAGCATGGAATTCCTCAGCATTCCTGCCTCGCCCTGGTGATAATGGGGAGGCAAGAACGGATTCATTGCAGATTCTAAGAACCACAAGCAGCAGATATCCTGTATTGGGACATATGATATAGTCATCTGTAGAAGACCTATTGGAATTGAGATCAGGTCATATATTTCGACATATTAATTAAACAGAAATGGAGGTGAGTTCAAATCTGATCAACTGGAATCATTCGCTACAGAGGTCGGGGAATTGATCGGTTCAGACGGATCAAAACCGGAAAGGGGACTTGAACTGGAATCTCTTGGTAAGGTGAGGGTGAGAAACACCATGATTATCCTCTAGGAAATCTGGCAGGTCTTGCAGGCAGAAGAATATCGATGTGCAAGCAATCAATCAGAGGGCTTTAGTAGAAGCAAGCGGATCTACCATTGCAACAAAAGCCAGGTAATTGAGGGCAAACTAGTGAAAATCTCAAAACAATCAAGACTGGCTTGGAAGGTTTCGAGAAACTTGATAGCGCGACAGGCACAATATAGTCCTCTAGAACTGTCAGTACCGCACATTCGGCAATCGAATGGACGAGAAAGTCGATGAGTTAGCAAGAACCGATCATCGACTACATTATATATGACCAATCTTTCTAGGAAGTCCAAAGACACGTAGCGTGTAAATAAGACACAAAATGTATAACTGGATAGAAGAACTAGTAAATTAATGGTAAACTTTTATTAAGATACATCAAAGAAAAAATCCAAGAACTACTGCAGTCTAGTAAATCATCTTCCACGGTAATCGTAGAACACTGGAAGAATTGCATTAAATAAAAGTTTTATAACTTTTGGTTTTTATCATGTTCAACGAAAATACATAATATATATAATAAGAATATGACTATAATAGATATAGTAACATTTATTTAAAAGTTTAAGATTTACAACTGATTTGCATAACCTTCAAAATAAGTGAATAATATGAAAAATTCTCGAAGTAGGTTAGAGAACCTTGTTCGCGAAAAAATTAAATATAAACAAATTAGTAAAGGTTATTATTTCCAGTAAGTATCCTCCATGCTATTTTGAGCCGCATAGCTCGCAGCCAGTTTTAGTTATTAATTACATTGTTTATGGATCCACTCATCCAAGTCGGAAATCAACAGTATATCCGTGAAAGTCCCAATAGCATTACCCTTATTTCAGCTATTTATTTTTTAGACAGCATACGTTGAGGAAATTGTTGTACTTATTTGTTTATTTTGTTTGCATTCTCAATAAGAAAGGTTTAACACAGACATTTACCGGCCAAAATTCTGAGTTGATACTTGTTCTTTATTTTACTAGTATTAAATTTTGCATGATGAGTTCGTCTGGTCGTTTAGATCTGCGTTTTTCGCATTTAGCGCTATTAACTTTCTTACTTTCGCAGGTACAAGCCTCTATCTCCATCTTTGGTAAACTTGCGGTTCCAGTCCTAATACATACAACTGCGAAGTATTTTCTGCCCCTTTATAAATACCTTTTCTCAAAAAGGTTTATTTAATTGAAAGTAGCGCTGCTGTTTTGCCGGAAGACTATATTCATCGTAAAAGTACAGCTTTCGACAAGAGTAACCGTAATTAAAAAGAATTAACCTTAGTTTTGACTACNCTGTATTGAAAATAACATTTGTTGTGAGTTAGAAGGTAATTATTGAAGATATAAGTGGTGGATTTATGATTGTATTATCTTCGTCTTCTGAGGCTGAATCACAAAGTAACTATACGACAAAACTTTTTTACTTTTCTCTATAAAGTGATGAATTAAAATTGTTCTGTCGACTTGCCAAGTGCGTGTTCGTGTTCATGTGGCTTACTTTGCACTAAAAACTTTTTTTTTAGTTTTATCTGCACCTAATTCAACTTAAGTAGGTACACCCTATTTCATGCGACGCGAACAAACTTAATATTACGGCCTCAACAATGTTTGATGGGGAGGAACGGAGACTGACAGTACAGTGATTCTGGAGGAACGGTTTTAGGAATTGTGATAACGGTGGCGTATTTTCAGGTGTCTGGGAAATGATAGAGCTTCAAAACAGAATTGGTTATCTTCAGCAAGAGCCCAACCACGTCGTGGAGGAAATGTTTAATAGCCCGATTAGTATTACCGTCCGGACTAGGAGCTTTGTCGACCTTAAGATTTTTGATGATGGCAATTAATTCATCGAGGGTTGCCAATGACAATGGCTGATTGCGTAATGGGACGCGCTTTCGGAAAGTAGTCTCCCGGACAGATTTAATCTCTGCGTCAGACGAGTCAGAATCGGGAAGATTCCAGATAGTCAGCGTGGGTCTGGGGTTTATTAAAGTCTTTTCATACGCCAGAGAGAGTCGTCACCGGCGGATAGCAACGTAAGCTGGTCCCTCCATCTTTAATTGTGGAAAATATTGAATCATCAAGAGCTTTTTGACTAAGATAAAAAAAGAAATAAACATATTTTGGCGAAACAATGTTTAATATATAAAATAAACACGTAGAAATTTCCACATTTTAGATAAATTGCCACATTTATCTTAAATCAACTCTCACAACTATTTATTAGTTATTGGTCCTCATGGCCAAAACCTTACCCGAATCCAATGACCTCAAAAAGTCAATTAGAATAATACTATTAATAAACAATAGATTTATTGGCCCAGTTTTTATAGATAGAAATTTCTGATTTCTTAGCCTGGTGCGAGACCGTTTCATTTCATTAATCGATATGCTAAATGTTGATGAATCGCCATTCCATAGGGATGAGCCCCTGTGGCAGATTCTACTAATGCCTTTAGGATTTTTTTAAACAGCACATTCAAAAACCGATGGATCGGTACATTTGGCCCCTTACCATGGCTCCCAAGATCAGCCGATTTGTTTCAAAAGATTACTTTTTTTTGGGGCCGCCTACTAAACGCCAAAGTTTAAAATAACGTGCAAATAGCGAACTGAAAGACCGTAACGTATTGCATGTGATGAATACTGCCACAATTTGTTTTAATGATGATCAGCGATCTTTTGTTTTTTCCTCAATGTTAAGACCGTCTTATGCATAGAAACAACTCAGTCATTTTGAAGACTTGCTATGAATTAAAAGCTTTACTCTTGTTATATAGTTTCGTATATCATTAATACTTAAATGGTTTTTTAATTTTTTCAGTCTTTCATGGCAGTGACCACTATGATTCCCACAAAAACCACACTACACGTAAATATATGTCTTACCTAATGGGAAAGTGATGTAATCACACATGGCCAGAAGTTGTCCGAAGCAGATTACTTTGTCCTCGGGTTCGACGCCGATCTCCTTCATCTTTTGGATGGCGAATCGGACTGTGTCCTCGTTGTGCGACGCCACCATGATGCCGATCTTCTTCATGTCCTCGCCCTTCATCTTCATCTCCTTGATGCGCCTCAAACACTCCGTCAGTGTTTTATGGTACATCTCCGTGGTAGCTTCGTAGGAAGGATTGGTGGGATCGGGGTAGCCCAAAGCCGCAGCGCGAGCTCTCTCCTGTGGAAAAGAGAAAATTAATTTGGCGAATGGGTTTGTTTAATATTCTATAATCGGAAGTTTGGCTACTCAGAAAATGCATGTTTAGGAATAACAGATGTAATGAGCGCTATTCCTAGAGCAGCAATGGAATGCCTCCTAGGCATTCCTGCTCTCCACCTGGTGATAATGGAGGAGGCAAGAACGGATCATTGCAGATTGTAAGAACCACCAAGTAGCAGATATCCAGTATTGGGACATAATGATATAGTACATCCTGTAGAAGTAACCTATTGGAATTGAGATCAGGTCATATTATTCGACATATCTACTTAACAGAAAATGCGAGGTGGAACTCATAGATCGGATAAGCAGGAATCAGTTCAGCTACAGAGGTTCGGGGAATTGATCTGGTTCACAGACGGATCAAAAACCGAGAAAGGGACTTGAACTGGAATCTACTTATAGTAAGGCGAGGGGTGAGAAACACAATGATTATCCTCTAGGAAAATATGGCAGGGTCTTGCAGGCAGAAGAATATCGCATTGTACAACTGAAATCAATCAGAGGGCTTATAGAAGCAAGCGGATCTACATTGCAACAAACAGCCAGGTATTGAGGGCACTAGTGAATCTCAAAACGCAATCAAGACTGGCTTGGGAATGTATTCGAGAACTGAATAGCCCGACAGGCCGCAATAAAGTCACTTTGCTGTGAGTACCCGGACATTCGGCTATCGAAGGAGACGAAAAAGTCGATGAGTTAGCAAGGAACCGATCATCGACTAACATATACCGGGTATCCAGCCTAAGATGCAACGGTCCATAGCCGATTTATTATTGTTTCTTTGGAAAAATGTTTCAAATAAATGTTGCATCGAATCATATTCTACACATTTTAAAATTAGTTTCAATAATTGCGGACTTCCGGTTGTACCGGAAGTAGATACTAACTTTATTATTTTAAATGGAACACCCTATATATTATTATATTTTTGGATTCCTTGTTAAATTTAAACAACAATACGTTAGGCATACATTGGGGCTTAAGTTGTACCGTTTCCGAATTACATGACGTTTTTTTGAAAAAAATGACATTTGCGATGTCTGCGGTGTTTGGAAATATCTCCGGAAATACGAAAGTTAGAGAGATGCGGTTTTCAGTTTTCGCTTAATCATGAAACAGCACACGTCTTTCATTTTAAAATGGTTGCATTTATATTACAAAATTATTAAATAGGGCTCTGTAATTTTCGAACTCTAAAATCATGGATAACTTGATTTTTTTAAATTGAATGGTATAGCAATTTTTACATAAATGGATGTGAAATTTAATTTTCTTTCGATTTTATACGAGTGTCATTGTGTCTATCTCCAAAGGTTTTGGAGATATTCGTTTTTCATGATAAATACGTATTGCGAAGCGCCGGCCACCTTCCCCTCGCATTTCACCAGGCTTGGGACTGGCTGCAGTAATACTGGCATGCTTAGAAAGTGGCCAACAGAATACAATAAGATGACTGGGAACAAACAAAATTTGAAATTAAAAAAAAAGAAAGCACAACATTGTGAACTTTTTCGAGAAAGTGATGTTTTCAGACGAAGCTACCTTCCACAAAAATGAATTTGTGAATCGTCACAATTGTTGTTCTTATGACACACAAAATCCCCATCGATTTATTGCAGTACATAGTCAGTACAGAAGGTCAGTGAACGTGTGGGCAGGTATCTTTAGACAATATATCATAGGCTTGTTCTTTCATAACCAACGCCTGATGGGTAGGGTTTATATGGAATTCTTCAGAATAATTTAGGCGTTCTGTCAGAAAATATTCCGCGAGCTATTCGTCAGCTGATGTGGTTCCAACATGATGGTGCTGCCCAATACTGTCGAATTTCGTCAGTTTTTGGATGTGTCTTTTTCAGACCGCTGGATTGGGCGTGGAGGACAGATGACAGATGGCCTCCGAGATCGCCAGATCTTACAAGCTGCGATTCCTTTTTATGGGGTTTCATTAAAAATGAAGTTTATGAGACACCACCACATCTGATGATATACGCCATCGTATTTTAAAGCGTTTCAAGAAGTCACACCAGAAATGCTCAGAAATGTTCAAAAGTGTTTGCAAAAGAGATTTCAATTATGTAGTGCTTAAAATGGATCGCATTTTGAACATTTAATGTAATATTGTTGTCCAAATTCTCTGTATAATGACGGCACTAACATTTAAAGTGTAACCTGTTGCGAGCAAGACGCTCGACGTGTATGTACGCCATTGCTATGTTCATTTCCAATGCGCTTCAGTAAATTCTACATTTTTTTAATTTCAAGTTTTGTTTGTTTGCAGTAGTCTTATTGTATTCTGTTGACCACTTTCTAAGCATGCCAGTATTATTGCAGCCAGTCCCAAGCCTGGTGAAATGCGAGGGGAAGGTGCCCGGCGCTTCGCAATACGTATCTATCATGAAAAACTGAAAAATCGCGAATATCTCCAAAACCTTTGGAGATAGACACAATGACACTCGTATAAAATCGAAAGAAAATTAAATTTTACACCCATTTATGTAAAAATTACTATACCATTCAATTTAAAAAAATCAAGTTATCCATGATTTTAGAGTTCGATAATTACAGAGTCCTATTTAATAATTTTGTAATATAAACGCAACAATTTTAAAATAAAAGACGTGTGCTGTTTCATGATTAAGCGAAAACTGAAAACCGCATCTCTCTAACTTTCGTATTTCTGGAGATATTTCTGGAGATATTTCCAAACACCGCAGATGTCATTTTTTTCAAAAAAACGTCATGTAATTCGGAAACGGTACAACTTTGCCCCGATGTATGCCTAACGTATTGTTATTTAAATTTAGCAAGGAATGCAAAAGTACAATAATATACAGGGTGTTCCATTTAAAATAATAAAATTGGTATCTACTTCCGGTACAACCGGAAGTCCGCCATTACTAAAACTAATTTTAAAATGTGTAGAATATGATTCGAGGCAACATTTATTTGAAACATTTTTCCAAAGAAACAATAATAAATCGGCTATGGATCGTTGCATCTTAGGCTGGACACCCGGTATATGCCCAGAACCTGTTCTAGGAACGTCCAAAGACACAGTACGTGTAAAAAAAAAACACAAAGAACATTGGTATAAAAGAACTAGGTAAATTAATGGAAAAACTTTTATTAAGAGAACATCAAAGAAAAAGATCAAAGAACTACTGCAGCTTAGTAGGAATCATCTTCGCACGGTAATAGGACACACTGAGAAGAGATTGCATTAAATGAAAAGTTTTATAACTTTTGGTTTTTATCATGTTCAACGAAAATAATAATATATATAAAATAATATAATTTTATTCAGAAAAGTTTTAGTATTGAACAATGTTACATAATACCCTTTTCAAAATAGTGAATAAATATGAAAAATTCGCAGAAAGGTTAAAAACTTGTTCGCGAAACAAAATATAAACAAATACTGGAGAAGGTTATTATTGTCCAGGTAAGTATCCTCCATGCTTATTTTGAGGCCGGCAGTAGCTCGCAGCCAGTTTGTAGTTTAGAATTACAGTTATTTGGATGGAATCGCACGTCAGCCAATGTTCGGAAATCAACAGTATATCCGTGAAATGTCCCAATAGCATAACCCCTATCTCAGCTACTTTATTTGTTAGACAGCATACGTTTTGATGTGAAATTGTTGTACTTATTTGTTTATTTTTGTTGCCATTCTCAATAAGAAAGGGTTAACACAGACATTTACCGGCCAAAATTCTGAGTTGTATACTTATTCTTTATATTTAATAGGTATTGAAATTTTGAATGATGAGTATTCGTCTGGTCGTTTAGATCTGCGTTTTTCGCATTTAGCGCTATTAACTTTCTTACTTTCCAGGTACAGCTCTATCTCCTCTTTGGTAACTTGCGGTTCCAGTCCGTATACATACAACTGCGAGTATTTTTCTGCCCCTTTATAAATACCTTTTCTCAGAAAAGTGTTTATTTTAATTGAAAGTAGCGTGCTGTTTTGCCGGAAGACTATTTTCTTCGTAAGTACATGCTTTTCGACGAAGAGTAACCGTAATTAAATAGAATGCACCTTAGTTTTGCTTAACACTTTATAACGTCTTTATAACTTCTCTTTAAGTAAGACAATACACATTACATATTATATTGTTACTATTATTAACATATCTAACAACATACATATTTCAGTTTCTTTTAAGTATTATTGAATTATAAACAGTATTTCAAATAAAAGAGCCGGAGGTTTTGGTTTATTTGCGTGGACACGCATGTATACATCGATTTAAAACTTTTGCCTTTTAACGGAAAATGCAAGCACCTGTATTCAAGCTGAATGCATTTTTTACGCGTAAGTATTTTAGTTTTATTCATGTTCCCACGTGCATAAGTCTCAGATACACCAACAATAATCAACAAAAGTGAATATTTTTCGGGCGAGGTTAAAGAAATTTCAGAGATAATTGGAATCTTTCCAGTTAATACTGATTTACTTATAAGCCAAGGAACTTTACAGTAGTATAGTGCTTAAAGGTTTTAAAACTGTTATACGCGAGAAAAACAATCTTGTTGTTTTCAACCATTTTTCATGGGTTTGGTTACAGTAACTAAATATTATTAGATATTATAAAATATTAATCAAAACTAAGGTGCTTTCCATTTAATTACGGTTATTTTTTGTCGAAAAGCATATACTTAAGAAGAAAATACTCTTTCGTCAAAACAGCACACTACTTTCAGCTAAAATAAACACTTTTCTGGGAAAAGGTATTCTTTTCGTGGAACAAAAGTTATAAAACTTTTCATTTAATGCAATCTCTTTTCTCAGTGTACTCTATTTTTTTTGGTGTGAATAAATGAAATAATCCATAATCGTCAAATCTGGAGATCGTGGTGAAAAGTGTACTATCCTATTCTCAAAGGATCCATACAATAACTCTATCATTTCAACGATCTTATGGGGTGCTGCATTATCTTACTGGAAATATCCCCCGTGGAGTTCAGCATCATGTAATTGATTTAAAAATGGTTGTAATAAAATAGACATCGTTCAGCATTCATGGTATTATTAAAGAATATTGGACCAATAATCCGCCTGCGAGAAACAGCAAGTCAAACGCCTATTTTTTGAGAATGCCAGGGTGTTTCGAGAAATTCATATGCTTCAGCCAAGAAAAACGATTTGTCAAGAACGTCGTCGTATTCATCGTGCCCGAAAAACCATTGGCAGTAATTAAATCGCTTTACGTGATCAATGAGTAAGAACTCTTGGATGCAATGAAACTTGTATGGAATTTTTTGGAGATCGTTTTTAAGGATTGTATAGCATATTCCATATGAAAGTTGTGTTGAGCTATGAAAGCTTACGAATCGATTTCTTAGGTGATTGAGTTATTCGCTCCTCAGCATCTGCTACATATATTTTCGACTATCTGTTTTATTATTCTTGTATCAATTTCCACAAACTGTCATATGTTATTGGATAATTTAGAAATCCTGCCTGAACTTCTATACGTGGCTGCAAAGATTCTACATTTTCTAATGTTATAATTTACATTTTATAATTTTATACTATTTCTAATGTGCGATTCGATAATAAAAACTATATAATTTATTGTAAACATTCTTGAGTGTTAATAAACCAATACAGTACATGTGACAGATGTCACTACCATATTTTGAATAAATTCATGGCTTGCTAGAGGGCAAATTTAATTGATCATATTGTATTTAAACCTTATTTTAAAAAAGTTATTTTAAGTATATAGCAGGAGAAATTGAGTAAAAACGTTTATGATTGCTATATACAATGATTATAGTCACTGTAAGAATTCGACATTCCATCCTATATAATACAAAGTATTTAAATTCATTTTATTAATACGTTGATGATAGATACTCTGGCATTTGCTGAAGCAGCGTCTACTTCACAGGAAATAATAGTCTATTTTTGTTTAAAGTCTCGCGTAGTTGAGATAATACGGTATTATTTTAATTTTTATCTGCATCTTTGTTTATTGTATGTTACAAATGCTGACCAGCGAATCCCACGTTACTCTCCAGAAGGGCGTTTGAAGTTCAGAAAAATAACGCCAACGATCATTCTTACGCCCTCTTGTAAAGAGAAGCGGAACTAGTAATCGGTACGGAATTACGTCACAACTAAAGTTGATAAAAATTCTTTACATGGTTGTTTTGAAACAATTAGTACGCGGACTCCGATTCAGCTACAGAAAAGCACGCGATACCCCTTCGTTATCAGGCGTTTCCATTCTTAAAATTAAAAAAATTAAAACTTCTTTTAAATTTTGCAATTAAAATAAGCTTGAAAATTCGAGAACAGGGAGCAGAGGCTTTCCTCGAGAGGTATTTTGTTTTGTGCTAAAGCCGTTCGAAAACCCTCCTTTCTTTTAAAATTTTTGTGAGTGTCGTGTAAAGTTTTGTGCCTTAAATATTTTGGATTACGGGAAGATTAAATTACCCACATCGGTTGGTAAGATGTTCAAAATTTCTGCTTAAAACTAACCATTACAAATACGTAGAAACCGTAACTCGTTCGCTCCCTCTCTCCGTCATTAAAAAAAATTGTAAGTGAAAATTACTAGTGCTTATGTTAAACAACTTTATAAAATTTTAAAATATTCATCCAAATAATTGTGTTTTGTTTTTTTTTACTGGTTATTTTATTTAATTTGTAGCTTGTTAGTTTCATTCTACTGTTCTCTTTATTCATATATACATTGTAAAAATAGTCACTCCTATTATTTCCTTGATAAAAATAGAAGTTCAAATTTGTACCCTTAAAGGAAGTTGGAAAGGGAAGTCATTTCGCGAAAGAAGCGGCCTGCTTCGATGGCTAAAAGAACATCTTGGGCTAAATTTTCTAAAACCAATCGCTACCGAACAAAAAGATTGTTTTCCAGCAGTGGCTCGTCGGTTAAAAGAGCAGTTGGGGTTATCTGTAAAACGGGGCTCGGTTTTGCTTGAATGGATTTGGGCTGACCATCCCCAAAAGTTTCCAGATAAGAAAACCCGTTCCGTTACATCACTATTATCATACATAAAACTGAACCCAGTGAGTAAACGTTAATGGAATCTAAAATAAGCAGAAAGTTCTTGAACTAGGTATATGTGATGATGTGAATGACCTTTTTACAAGAGCAAAAAACATGATATTTTGTGTACGTTACAGAGGATGTATAAACATGTCAGATATATTAATCCAACCCCAAACGGAGCAAGTAAAGTTAAAAAAAAAAAGAAAGTAGTAAATTACTGCTGGTAAAGAAAAAAACATAATAGGATGTGTTATCTAATATTTTACATCAAAGAGCTTATTAATTTTTATTTCATATTTTTTTCTTAAACCATAACTAATTAATTAACTGCATCTAATAACGCGAACCTCATAGTTTTCTGGGCATTAAAAAATATCTAATAGTTATTTACGAATCAAGTATGTGAAAATACATTTCACGAATGAGTGTTGTCATGAGTGTTAGTTCATGGTGACGAAAAGGGCAAACACGGTCTACTTTCCCCTTTAAAATACTGATCAGAAAAGAAAAGACCTAAACCGAAAAATTAGTTAAATTCAATGCAAACCTACCTGCTCCAGATAAGCTCCTCTTACTAATTTCGCCCCGAAGTAGAAGTTCTGACGTTTGGCCTGCTCCAAATCCGTCGAAACTTCATTGAAGGCCTCCCTCAGGTAGCACTGGTAAGTGTTGAAGACGATAGCCTTGTCCTTATTGTACTTTCTCATGAATTCCAACGTAATACGAGAGATGCCCGGTTGGAAGTAGGTCTGTTCCGCGTCGACCATTACCCTGACGTCCATTTCTTGTGCCGCCTAAAGTATTGAAAGACCATTAGTATCATCTTGCGCTTGGATTTTCCAGTGGCCACGTTTCGTACTCACCCTAACGATTGTATTAAGTCTTCTTATCATGTTCCTGAACATCTCCTCCTCTTTGGACGATAGCTGAGTGATCAGTCTCACCATTCTCCCGCTCTTCAAATCAGGTACCCTAAAAGTGTTGCTAAGCTCCTGGTTCTCGTCTATAATACCGGACCAGGGGAACAAGTGAAGGATACTGCGAAGAAAAGAGATTATCAAAGTGTTATGGCGAAAGATTGTACGAGAAGCTTCAGCACATATAGACACAGTGGTTGCGTAAAGATCTGGAGAAAGGGGAAAAAAAACTACAAGTCACCAGTCACCGTTTCATTCCGTTAGATTAGTTTCCAGATTTTTACCACATCCCTTGCACGGTATAAAATACGAAAGCCGGAAGATTCCAATAACCTCTCTCAAGTATTGTTAATCTACTGCTAGCGTACTCAAAATTGAAGCGTCATTCGGGTATAATCACGGGCGGTGTCCAAAAAGAGAATCGTATTTATGGTATTTTCTCACTTTCTTTGAGGTATAATTGCCGTGTCGCAGATGCGGCAAAAAGGGCGAGATAATTTTGTTTAGAAGAGAATGCGAGATCTTCCACGAGGAGAACATTGGATATAATTGAACAAAATTCATATTCTATAAAATATGTGAGAA
This sequence comes from Protaetia brevitarsis, assembly GCA_004143645.1. Lineage (NCBI taxonomy): Eukaryota > Metazoa > Arthropoda > Insecta > Coleoptera > Scarabaeidae > Protaetia > Protaetia brevitarsis. The sequence goes on along the minus strand of RXPK01000196.1, from coordinate 1,931,623 downwards.
TATTTTTCAAAATTTGAACGTAACTTCATTGCCAAAATCGAAGAAATTTAATTACTCCTTTCAATTTCGCAAGGCTTATCCATAGAAGATATTATATAATGATAATAATAATAAGATCAATTTAATGCCATTATACAAATTATACCTACATACAGGTGTCTCACGACGAACTGTATCGATCAATATATGAAAGAGTATACATTGGAAAATTCTGAAAATTTCGCAGTATACTAAAGCCGACCTGCGGTATTAAACTAAAATATTTTTAATAATCTTGCGCATCCGGTTGTACCGGAAGTTGTCAACTTGGTTATTTTAAATGGACCATCCTATATTATTACATTTTTTAATTCCTTGTTCAATTCTAAAGTAAGTTTGTTAAAACAATTATGTTGTTATTTTCAACAATGTTTAAAATATTTGTTTTTTTTTTAATTTTTGACAGATGGACGAGTGCATCTGAACTTCTATAACTGCCAAAGGTATTTAAGTTTGGAAATTGGAAATTTTTAGAATTTTACTGACGTTTTACGGCGGGGTCGGCAAACCACGGCAAATCTGGCCCGCCATGTAATTCAATCCGGCCCGCGCAAGTTGCAGGTATTGCTGATAGTTTTGGATTTAAAGTATTCCTGAATAGATCTGCGAAAAAGTTGAAAAAATGTGCCCAGAGAAAAGGGTTTGTTTCAATCGGTTATCCTCTCGGTTAGAATGATTGTCTGCAGAATTAAGGACGTAGAAAGCCCAATTCGGCCCTGACTAGTTCTAGCATGCACCATTCGATAGCATAGTAGCTGGAAAATCTTTAATGAGATTTCGAACTCCGAGAAGTTATTAATATTTTTTTTAAATGAGAACAATTTTTCATAACCGTTCTCTGGCTCAATAATAATTATTTCTTCTGTTTCTTATACCCTCTCAACTGAATTCGTCACATCAAATGACAATTGGATCCTGAATGTGGATCTTATGGTATTTCAAAATTTTGTGGGCAGATGTTTTCGAGGTGTCCAAGAAATAGGATGTTGAAGCAAGTATTGATCTATCAGATGTATTTCAAAATAAAATCTTAATCTTAATGATATTTCTAAAACAACTCAACTCAAAATTTAAAACGATTTTACTAGTTATTGGTGAAAGATTTTTTTGTTTCTTGATAATACTACCATTAATAACTGGTAAAAGCGTTTTAGATTTTCAGAACGTTATTACATCTATTGGGCAATGTAGGGGTATCCTAACATTAAATTTTCTGACAAGCTTTTTCCTGAAATTTTCAGCATTCTCCATGCATATAGAATAAATGTAAGATATTCAGGCCGATATGAACTTTTAATATTTTTCACTGTTGGTTATTAAACTGTATAATAATACGTATTTTTATGACATTTAATATATGCAAAACAATGGACTATAACAATAATAATTTATTTAGTTCTCAAAATCACAGTCCACCAAGTAAAAATTATTTCGGCGAAAACTATCGTAGATTATTAATTAATAAAAATATTAAATATACACGTGTTCTATCTGAAAACAATATAAGTTTTCCAACTTTCAAAATTCTGTCATATCACTTTACTTTTTACTTCACTTCGACACAATCATAGTTGATAGTTTTAGAATGGGGACTTTTGCATTAAGTCAAGTGGCAAATAAATCAATTACAGTACAACAATGCAAATATCAGATTTTTTCACAGGAATTCGTAATATCTTGAAAGCCTGTAGTAGTGAAAAGAAATTTGTGCTAATCGTCATATAATTTTAGACTGACTCAAAAAGTCATAATATGCAGGGTGTTCCATTTAAAATAACAAAGTTCATGCGAGATGCGGGAGTGATATATAAAATATAAATATTTTAGAAATAAAGATGAGTATCAAGTTATTGTAAACCCCCAAATTTAAAAAACAAGCTTTGATTAAGCTCGAAATCTTTAATTAGCCAGTTTCGTGGGAAAACTTTGTGTAATTATGTCGCAAGAATATTTTCTAAAATGCAAAAAAAAAAATTAAACAAAAACCTCACTAAGTAACTCATGATATTTATCCAAGCAGGTAGATGATGAAATAGTGTCTCAAAGAAACGATTTTGTTCTTCGCACTTGTTAATTACAAATATTTTTATTTATTTTAGCAATAATGTGAATAAATAATATTATGTACCTAAAAATTTCGTAGTAAAAAATAACGTTTTTTGACTTGGCTTTACTAATAGAAACACTTAATCAAAAATGCACCTATTAGTTTACAACCTGCCCACTGACTTAATTTTGCTACGATTGGCCCCTATTCTCAAAAAGTTTGCCGACCCCTGGTATAGGGTAGCATTCGAAACCGAAATGAATGTTTGCGAAAACATTATATACTCGTACGCTGTCCCGAAAATTCAGTTAAAGTTACTTGTAAACATAGGTTACCAGTAACTTTAAGATTTATTAAAATTATCTACAGGAAAACGCACACACTTTAGAATATTTTACTACTTAAATTATTTTATAATTTTTGAATAGTTGGCAGAACGGCTGAGAAGGAAGGCGAACCATGTCAATCTTTCTGAGTCAAGCAGCAATATGCACGGTAACCGGTTTTTGTTGGATGACCATTCGGACAAACACTTCTCAGTGCTAGCTGTGTTCCGGCGCTCTAATGTCAAGGGCCTTCGAGGCCTGGAGATGCTTGTGACCGTATTATTTATTATAAATTTTTTGAATAAAATATAGCAAAGAAAAGAAACGAGAATATCTGTAAGATATAAACAGAGGTAACAAGAAGCAATTCTTAAACATTCGTGAATATTTCGCCTTTAGTTTTTGAAGTATCTTTTCTGGTTTTCATTGTTACTAAGTTATTGTTGAATAATTTACTGGACGTAATCTTAAATTCTTACAAAACAAAAATCAAAAAACCATGATTTTTTTCTAAGCCCTTCAATTAACATTAAAATACAACTTATCTACTATTAGAGTGAAATCCGCTTAATCTGATCACTTTGAGCCAGATAAATTTTGATAACATTAACCGACTGATTACGGTAAGGGAATTTTAGAAAAAATCAAAATTTTGGAGAATCTTAATTTACGGTGATTTTATTGCATAACTAACTATGTATATTAGGCATTATTTGCATATTACATTACTTTACATTCATAGAAGAAAATATGTAGTCTAAAGTTGATTGCTTGTTGCAAATAGGAAATCTGGTGATAAAATTTTCATAGTTCGTAAATATTTGAAAATCTGCTTCATTGTCTTTATAAATTACGCATTTACGTAAAATTGTTTATTGGCTAATTGCATGGGATTTCTTGATTAGTTGGCCTTTCATTTCTTCTTCATCATTATCACCCTCATCCGCATTTTAAATCAGAAAAAAGCTTATAACCTACTACTAAGTATTTGTATACGCATCTCATGAGTTTCTGTTGAGTTTCTAACGAAGTACTATTAGTAAATTTTCAGCGTTCTCGTGAAAGATCCCGATTCGTCACAAGGTAAGAACCTAAGTGATGCCATCTATATAATAAATACATATAAAAGCGTAACCTAATAACTTTTATTAATGGAAAGATTATGATTAGACTTTGAGATATGGGAAACAAGCCTGAAAAAAGTTAAATAATAGGGCAGAACATCCAAGCGGGCCCGATTTTTTCGTTGTGAACAGGATGTATACAAAATACTCACATCCCATCTCCACCTTCAGTTCTAGAACACCATAAAAAAACATCAGCATCAGCTTACAGATCACTGAAGTACGAGAAAAACATCATAAAAGCTTAATTGATTCCATATATTAGAATTCTTTTTTTTTTCAAACAAAAAAAATAATAATCATTGTACATTTTTTTCATCATCCAGCATAGTCATTTCTGTGCCCTTACCCTTTGCTATCTGAAGTGAGGTTATCTAAGAATTTCTGCACCGAGACCTGATCCGTGATCTTGGCCGCCCTGATTTTTTCCTCTAGATCCTGCCGCGTCATGTGGTGAGAGAGCACGTTACCCTCACACCTTACCATGCTCCGTCATGACTACGCAGCGAAATACTTTAAGACAATTGTAGCTGTAATACAAAAACAAAATATTGCCCAGAAATATAAGCCATATATCGTTAATGCGTTGAGTGAAGGAATTGTAAATAGACGCAACCAAACCGGGGAATCCGCACCATACATGCATCCTTTTCTATTCTCTCTATACCTCCGGCACTCTACGTCACGCCAATAATTAAACTAGTGGAGCAATCTAAACGCCCTTTATTCAACTATACAGCAGTATTGAGTCAATGTTTTTTCCACTACGCTGCACACAAAAAAATCTATAATCATTCTGAATATTTTTATTTATTTAGAAATCGAAACTTAATATACAGGCTTGGGATAAAGTATGAAACCAAGCAAATATCTTTAAAACGAAGAGGATTGGTATTGACTAAAACTTTGCAGATTAGTGTAAGAAGTTAAGCATGTGATGTTGATTTTGTGTGTTTTGACTGTAATTCCGGTTCAACCGCAAGTACCCTCTATTTTTTTTTTATTTAAATGGAACACCCTATATATTTTTGCAGATTATAATAGACCTTGTTTTTGCGAATTCGACCATACTGGTTTTAGCACCATTATTTGTAATATGGAGAGAATATTAGTTCGGCAAATGTCCAGTGCGGATGATACAATAAGTCCATAGAGTCGGTCACAACCCGAAACTTTGCCCAGCAACAAACAAACAAAAGGTATTACCAATTAGTAGGTAACTGTTGACAAACTGTCAAGTTTATTTAATTCACGTCCATCAAATTACTAATTGTATGCATGAAAATGGTGCGTTTAAATGAAAGAGAGCGTATTGAAATTTTAATGATGATCAGGTTTGGCGATCGCGTTAGAACTCATGAAGAAGTGTGTCACCTTTTTAATGTATTGCATCCGAAAGAACTCCTATAACACGTTCAGCCTGTCACTAAAACACTAAAACGTTTTAGTATGGACTGCAAAGGTAAAAAATTCACAAAAACAGGCAGACCACAGACCGTAATTAACGCAGTTGTTAGAGAAAACATTGCTATTGAATTAGAAAAATCACCTCAAACTACTACCACAACTTTAGCACTAAACCATGGTATAAATCGTCGTTCGGTCGGAAAAAATATTGAAGAGAGAAAAGTTCCATCCGTATAAAATACACCTACTTCAGAAAAACTGTCAAATGATGATTTTGACCGACGCCGGAGTTTTGCGAAAGAATGATGGAATTTGTATATATGCAGACGAACATTTTGCAACTAACTATGTTATTTCTCTGACGAAGCAACTTTCTGTTTGAATGAAACAATCAATCGCCATAATTCCAGGTGCTGGTCCAATGAGAATCCTCACTGGCTCCATGAAGCCCATACTCAACATCCTCAAAAGTTGAATGTCTGGATAGGAATTGTTGAAAACAGGCTTATAGGCCCATTTTTTATAGAAGGAAACTTAAGTGGATAAAAGTATTTGAATCTACTGAGAAACCACATTATTCCTGCACTTCAACGTAATGGGAGTGCGCTCAAAGTTTGTTTTCAACAAGATGGAAGCGCTCCCCACTGATGATAGGCAAGTCAGGACTTTTGGGTGTTATTTTCCCAAATCGATGGATTGGACGTAGAGATTCATAGAGTGACCTGCACGTTCTCCAGACTTAGTCCATTAGATTTTAATCTGTGGAGTTTCTCAAATCTCATGTTTACGTTAGGCGACAACTACTTTGCAGGAGTTGAGGCAAAGAATAGTCGACGAAAGTGATTTAATCCGTAGAGAAGTTTTTGGAAAAGGTAACTCAGGAATTTCGTAGAAGACTTGCATATGGTCAGGAAGTAAACGGCGAGCATTTTGAACATTTTAAATGAGCTCGTTTATAAGATGACTACCATTTTGTTAATAATTTACGATAAATAAAATTAATTGTTCAGTAAATGTGTTCTATCTCTCCATTATTTACAGATAATGGTGCTAAAACCAGTATGGTCGAATTCGCAAAAAACAAGGTCTATTATAATCTGCAAAAATATACAGGGTGTTCCATTTAAATAAAAAAAAAATAAAGAGAACTTCCGGTTGAACCGGAAGTACAGTCACGACAACAAAATCGAAATTAGATGTATTATATTTCGTGACACTTATTTGCAAAGTTTCATCAACATCATCCTCTCCGTTTTAAAGTTATTTGCTTGGTTTCATACTTTATCCTAACCCTGTATATTTAAATGAACTAAATCTTGTTGGTTAGAACATAAGAGTAAATTCTCAGAAAACACAATATACTCTTAGAACAAATAGTATAAATATTTGCATTGAAGTATACTTCCTCTAAATGAACATTGTTATTGTTGTAAGGAATAAATCTATGCAATCATAGTGAGAAGTCTGTAGATTCAAAATAAAATCCCTTATACGTTTGATATAATGAATTACTATATAAAAATGCATAAATGTTTGTACTGAACGCATGAAATAACAAATTGAAATTACCATAATATTGAAACATTTGAAACGAATTTTACCCCACCATTTATTGCACTAAAACTTATCTGTCATCGGTTCCCTCTTTTTTAGGGAGATTTAGGAGGTTTTGCATATACATACGCTTTACTTGGGGTCACTTTTTGATTGACCAGCGAACAGTGGTGTTAGTTGTGAGTGTAAGCAAATCTAAATGGACAACGCCAGTCGTGTTCACAAAGCAACTTAAGAGAAATGGGAGGTGGAATGGGGCTCATGCGCAGATGCTACCATTAAAATATTCGAAGATAAGTACGTACTTGTTATCTAATATTAAAGGATTACTGGTTTAAAAAAATTTGGAATAATACTTAGAGTCAGCGCCATTGTATCGATAATATAAGAACATGGTAGGTGTGTATATTAACAAACATATGTAGGTATTTACTAGTTATTAGTTTTCAATAGGTAATGCCAGCAAATTATTATACTGATTGAAATTATATCAGCAACAAACGCCGACTAGATACCAGGCCAAGGCATTGAGTGGGAAGTATCCCGAGAACCACCGTCGCAACGACGGATACGCATAACATCTATTCCTCTGCGTAGGCTTCACGGCCGGTGTAACTATAACTAACAGCTTCTTTGCGGGTTTCGCGTGTGTCAAAATTTCGCTCGACGTTTCGCTGTTCATACTGACAGCTTCTCCAGGATAACTGAACTGATTCTCCATGGTCCGACATTCTTCTTATATACGTCCCTAGTGCAATCCAACCTGGTAAGTTCCGCTCCATTGGACCGTGACGGTTTCGTAGTAGGCTCTTCCACGTGGAAGAGGAAATTCTAGACTCCGGTACATGAAGATCCTCCGTCAGTACTCGACGTCGGGCGGTCCACATTCAATATCCGCAGTAATAATGACCTTTCATTTGGTTCTACGTGAAAACCTTTTTATCCATACCATATAAACTAGTGCAGCCGTTCTATGGAAAACGATAACAATACACCGCTTTAAACTTTGTCATAGTATCTTAAATAGATTCAAGAACAGATGGCGACTTTTAAGAGGTGTTCTTTGGACCGCGAGTCTATGTTTACCAGAGATGGTATACTCAATACCCATATTTCACCATTGGGGCAGATATAAAATCCTCATGCGTTTCGGGAATACGGTCACCAATGAAAGTTTTCAAATTAATGTTGGCTGGGTATAATAAAATCACCGGGTCGTTGGGCCACTCTTATCTTCCAAATCGACTTGATGCCAACGGATATTAAATGTATTAGAAAAAGTTATTGACGAGATGCCATTGAATATACGCCGTAAGATGTTTTACATGTATGATGGAGCTCCGGCACATTTTTTCTCGTAATGTGAGAGAGTGGTGGATGAATACTCCCTAACAGGTGGATTGGTCGCGGTCGTCCTATCTTATGGCCTGCAAGGTCTCCGACCTAAATCCTTTAAGACTTTCTTGTTTGGGTTTCATAAGGTGAATAGTTTACGCAACACACCTCCACAAGACGCTGACGAAGTTATAGGACGATTAATGTGGCAGTATTAGAAATTACACCGGAAAGCTTGAACAAGTAATACAGACAATACTCGTAGACTGCAAATGTGTTTACAAACAGACGGATATCAATTTGAACATATGCGTAGGTAATAGTGTCGCTAATTTATTACAAGAGATGCGTTCGAAAAATCAAAACTACTAATTCTGTTTTAATAAAGCTTCTTATTGCTTTTCCCTATGTATCATTTGTGTTATCCCAATTTGTCATTTGTAATTCTGGTCTGTCAATTTTGAAAAGTATTGTAACTATCATTACCGTAGTATGCGACTACCAGTGTTGCCAAATGTATGTTACTTTCAAGTGGCTCCTAAAGACGCATGAAGCATAGTACCATATTTTACCATTTAGATTTTAGATTCAGAAACGAAGGAAGAATGTCGCTGCGTATAGCTTTTGCGACAATTTATACACACGTTGTATACTTCTATCAAATGTACACAAATTATGAAGGCATAAATATGATAGTTTCCAGTTAAGCAAATCTATTTTACTTCAAATCTAAAATAATTATTTTTGTGGTGAAATATTATATGTACCATAAATAATTTTAGTATATTGTTACATTGACTGAAAAAATGTTTCGCTCTAACCAAACTCTCACGGCCGTTTGGAAACCGGAACCAAATTTTATTATCAATATCAAATACAATCATCTTCTTGCTTATATAGGAAGTTATGCTATATTCAATGTGATGCATTTATTTCAAATTGGGTAATTATTTTGTGTATATCCCTCTCTCTCTGATGCACTGGATCTTCTTGCAAGCATGTCGTACGTTGGATAGAAAGTAAACAGTATTTAAAATAACCCAACCTTCTTGTTTAACAAATCCAAACATTACAAATAACCTTTACGTTAAATTCATTAAAAAAAATGGCGGGAAATTTAAATTTGATTACCACGACGAAACTAAGCAATTTCATAACTCGGCTTCGACGTTACTCAAAATAATTGCGGGAAATTTGAATTTTATTATGTGAGTACCGGGGTACAATTTTCGCAAATCCTAAATACGTAAAAATTAATCAAAAACATCAAAAATAAAATAAAATATAACAGAATGATCATAGAAAAGGAGAATATTTTAATTATTTCCGATAAAACAGCATTCATGTAATTCGCGTTTCAAACGCTTCCATTGTACCAAACTCATTTCAACATATCTGTTTTTAGTAGGTTTGCGGTCTTTTTTAGGAGTTGAAAATAAGTGGTGTTACCAATCTGCAAGTCCAAGTGAGACTGACATAGGATCGGAGAATTTCAGATTCCATAAGATATAGAGCGCCCCTTTCCCTTTTCGGTTTCACAAGTGTGTCTACGATTGCGTCTCTTTACATTACCTTCACTCAGTGGTTGATGTCAATTCATTTAATGGAAGAAACTCACCAAAAGCTGCGGTCTACCCAAGGCAGTCAATTTAATGGCTGTTATGCCGGTACCGTAAGTAGCACCTGGAATCAAAAGACGTCATAATGTCAGATTTTCGATAACATGGCAAAGTGCCATTCACAGAATGGGTAGCTAGGGAATAGTAACGAACTGCAGTGGAATTTAGGAAAAAAATGTTTGGTACCATTTCCTTACCTCCTGATAATAGATAAACATCTAAAGAAAATTAGTTTTGTCTTCCATTGATTGACAAATTTACCTCGCAAACCAACCCCCTCCCCTGTCACAAAGTTTTTAAAACCTAAGTAACTAACGCTGAGCAAAATGAAAATTTCATAACAATGTTTTTCTAATTTGATGTTACAATAAAGTTATCAGCAGACTAGACGGAGTGCGTTTATGAGAAAAACTACACTAGCGCGTTAATAGGTTTATAAAAAAACTATTACTGGAATATCTTAAGTTGAAAAAGGCGATTAATGTGCAAATTCGTTTTGATTTATAAAATATATATATTAATATGCAATACCTTAGTTACAAATCTCGTTTTTTTAAGTCAAAGATCTATTTTGGACCATTTATTATTCCTTGTTTTTATAAATGATATTACCCGGGTTGTAAATTATTCTAATGGTTTTATGTATGCAAATGATTTAAAAAAATGAAAAGATCAATTCTTTAATTGGTTGCCATAGTCCCCAGGAAGACTTAGCAGCCATTTGTTGTTGGAGTAAGCGTAACTGCCTATCATTAAATATAAATAAATATAAAGTAATAACATTTGGTGGGAAGCAAACTACATTTATATTTCCTTATAATTTAAATGACGTAAATAATGAACATTGTGAATTGTTTAAGGACTTAGGCATTCTGTTTGACTGACGTTTAGCGAACATGTGTTAGAAATATGTAATTATTTAAAATATTGGGTTATATAAGCAGAAATACCAAGGTTGTAAGCACTTTTGCATTAATTAAAACTTACAATTGTAAGTTGGGTTTATTAAAATAAGAAAAAGATATATTGTATAGATAATTTTTTATTATATTGAACAATTTTGTTTATTGACGGTCGCGCTGAAAAAGTAAGTTTATTGTATTAATAAAATAAAGTTTATTACTTATTAGAACAAGAAATTATTAAGTAGTTTGTTAATTTAAAGTAGTATGTTATTAATAAATTAAATATTTTATTATTTCTATGAGGTACAATGTATTCTTAATACTGAGTTAATTGTATTAAAAAATGAATTTATAACGGTATTGATTGTTTCCAATCATTTAACTCTAACACATACTATGTTTTATGCTTTCTCTGCAGGAGTGGCGTATGCAATTGTTTCTACAGAACTTCAGATTCACATTCTTCGTAGTCCCTTCTGCCCAGGCATAAATGCATCTTTTCTGCAACGTATTTTATCTGTTTGCATTCATAAACGTAGTGTGTTTAGTGTTATTACAGTACGCTCCCTTTTCTTTTATTTCTAAATCCCACTTGAAAACTTGTTAAATACGTAATTATTATTAGATATTCAAATTACCTAACCTAGCTTTATATGTAATGAACAATAAGTGGATATCCACTATTTGACATTTCGCGTGTGTGTGAACGTTAAAGTAGGTGTAATACGCTTTGTTGTATCTGTAACGCTAATTTTTCCGAGCTTGATACATTAGTCAGACATTTCAAACATGTGCATAACCTAAATACAAATATGGTGTTTTAATATTTTATAGAAAACGATTATTATTTATCGTCGGGAACGTTATCACGGTTAGAAAAGCAGATAGTTAATAGATTTCTGACGGAAAAGTTGGTAATTTAAGATTACTATAGCTACAACTAGGTACGTTAATATAAAACTCTTAACATATTTTAGGAATTTTATCGGATGGTAAAAAAGGAAAAATTTATAAGTAATAAATTTACGGATATGCAAAACTGAAAAGGAGAATTCCGAAACAAAAATATTGCAAATAATTTGGTATGTATAAATGTATATGTACACTTTTTTCTCAAATATGACTTATTACCTATTTGATGTTTCAGATTTTGAAGACGGGACAGAAGCTATACGGTCGTTAAGATTTGATAACTTATTACCCAGCGAATTACAAATAGCTACCTTAGTAGCATTTACTAGGAAACGAAATTCAATCATCAATCTTAAAACCATAAAAACTGGCATGCGGCAAAATATAGATTGGAGAACGGAGGTTTAATACTAGCCTTACCCTAAACAATAAACTTCTATGGAACAAACATTAACTTGAAATAACAACAACGCCCAAAAAGAGCTCTGATGTGTGCGAGAAACTTGCATGGAAAAATTGGGATGCAACCCAAAAATACTGCTTTGAATGTATACAGCGATAGAGAGCCGATCAACACTTATGCATCAGTAGCAGGAGCAAAAGAACTAATCCGGCCAACGCGAGAATTAACCTCTCGAAAGTGCAAAGATTAGCATGTGTATGCATAAGGGGGCTATGAGAACCTGCCCAACAGCAGCTATCGAAGTAGTATTGGAGATCTTACCCTCTCCATATTGTAATAGAGAGCGTGGCAAAAAGAACCACATCCCGAATGGTCAAGGAAGGAATGATTAGCCATAGGCCTCAATCTCCTGACAGTGATTAAAACCTGGGACATTGCCCCGGGATATGTTAAAAAAAAATCAGCTTTGTGAAGAATTCAATCATAAGCTCAGTAAACAGGAGCGAAGTGGGATATAACACCATCATTGAACTTGAATAGAAATGCCATAAATGGTATACTGAGGGCTCCAAAACGGCAAGAGGGAACTGGAATAGGAATGTATGGGCCTAGAACCACATATTTCGAAAGCTTGGGAAAATATCCAAGTATAGTTCAAGCCGGAAATACACGCTATTGAAAGATGTGTTCAGTTCAAATTGATGAAAATTATCGAAAGCAGGAGATTATCATCATGTTCTGATAGTCAAGCAGTCCATCAAAGCGCTGAGCTCATATGAAATCAGTTCCAAGATGGTCTGGGAATGCCTAGGAAATTAAATGAGCTAGGCAAAAGAAATAAAGTAACCCTAATGTGGGTTCCGGTCACACAGGGCGAAGGAAACGAAATAACGGATAATCTCGCAAAAAAGGGCTGGATTGCCTTTTGTAGTGCCTGAAACCCTTTGGCGGTTAAGTAGCAGTAACAATACTGAAGAAACTAAAAATAGATATGGAGCAGAGAAAATCCAGCTACGTGGAAAAATCTCCAGGGAATGAGGCAAAGTAAAAATTCTTCGGGAACTTATAACCAGAAGGTTTACAGAATGCATCAACCAGAGTAAGAACAACGTTCCGCATATTAAACAGGAAAATTTTTCAGACCATTGTAGACTGAAAAGACACCCTGAGTAAGCTTGGATTGGAAAAGTAATCTGAATGTAGATTTTGTGGGGAACAGGATGAAACACCCATCCACCTCCTCTCAAACTGCGTAGCACTGTGCAACTCGAGGGCGTTGCACCTGGGAGCATGTGAAATCGAAGAGGGAGACTTACCTAGACTGGGGCCCTCTGACATCGTACACTTTCTGAAAGGAATAGGATTGGAAAGCCAGCTGTAAAGCAGCAAGAATAGGGGACACAACAGATCTTTTAGGTCACAGTGTAACATTACCCTTAGGGTGCGGTTAGGGTACCGTTACGCCCCTCAAATTTTGTAACAGGTAAGTTTTAATCGCAGTCAGTAATTTTATAAAAAGAAAAATGAAATATTATGGACCCGAGGATAGTGAAACAATTTTACGGTGGCAATTCAGCACAAGTTGCACACGATTTATTTGCAGTAAATTATCCCTAAATATCAATTCCTAGCGCGAATATTATTCGTAATACAGTCCGACGTTTTAAAACAACGTTTACATTAATAAATAACAAAAAGAAAAATGTTTGTGCAGTAGTGGAATAAAATTCAAACATCTAAACATTGGATTTAATAATAATGCAAAAGTTTTAAACCTTTTACATAAGAATAAGTATCGATCGTACAAAATTAACACATCCCTTCTACACTACTTTTACTCGACGATTATTACTGTCGCCTGGAATTTTATGAATGAATAATTAATAAATATCCCGAACATCAATTTTTTTTTTCAATAATATACTATTTACCGACGAATAGGTAATTTATTTACTATTGTTAGGTTTTCTAAAATCTATGTTTGTTATTTTATTTGATTATTGGCTTTTAAAACTGCGTTTCATTCTTTTTTTCTTTTGTTGTTGTTTATGAGCTCTGTCAGTGAAATTTATAGTTTACATTATCTGATGCTTCAAAATGCTTAAAAATAAGCATGAATAGATGTTAGTTATCGAATAGGTATTGTCTTATTATTTCCCTTTTCACTAATACTACAAATGTAATGTTGTATTTAATATTGCTTTTACAAACTTCATAAATAAAGCGAGAAAAAGAATATCAGACCCAATTTAATTCGGCTGAACTATAACAATTCGCCGAACTTAAAATGAAATAAATCTGTTCTGGGGCTGCGTGCGTAGATACGCCTACAGTTGAAGTCCTTCCCATTTTCAGTCGCCCAGAATGTAATCGACAGCTCACAACTCTTCACTCCGTATAGTTGCTTTACATTATATCATACTGGTAATGCTAAAGCACCAGTGTCGAATTATCTTTAGACAAATGTCTGAAAGGAGTAGCGTAACAATCGATATATCACTAAAAAGGATTGTAAATTTTACTATCATTAAGATTTACATATATACAACCCCCAAAATATAGCTGTATTATTTTTACCGTTTGACTTAGTTTGTCCTAGTTTTGTGAGTTAAGCTACGAGCTACTTTCTAGAAACGCACTTAGTCGGCTGATTTGATCATTCGTAATGAGTAGCTCGTAGCTTAACTCACAAAACTAAGACAAGCTAAATCAGACGGTAAAAAGAATTCGGCTTATGACAGTATTTAAAAATAAACTGGAAGGAAGCGGTACCAACGTTTACTGCAATTCATTACATTCTAGTACTTTGTCATTGTGAATCACACCGTATATGATATGGAGCTTTGCGATGTAAATACGTTGTTCAAGTGCACATTTAGGTGCTTAGGTGATATAAAAATGCGTCTTTCTTATGCTGTAAAGTACATGAAATAAGGAGTAATAAATCACAAAATCCAGCATCAAATCAAAACAACAACTTCAAAAAGACACATTTCCAGAGTGAAAAGTCGACAAAGTTTGCGCAATGTGTTAATTTAAATACTTATTGCTAATTGCTATATCAATATTTGAAAATTCGTTCCTTACAAATAACGGGCGAGACTTTCATTAAATAGTTGGAGTATTTTTAAAACGGCCAGCTTTTATATTAGGATTAAACGTACTTTAGTATCATCGTCTTATGTAAACGCCGCCAACTATATAAATATACTGAATTAATTTCCGTAAATATGCAGATATTTTTAGCACATTCTTTTGTAGAGCAAGAAACTAAAATCGTAGAAGATTGTTTGTACATTGTACAGCGTACAATGCCAACATCGCCATTCATATGAAATAGAACGATTTTAGAAAAGATGACAGGTGACCTTTGCCGTAATAAATTAAAAAAGAAAAAAGGTAGTATAATATAAATGTAACAATTATTTTTTTCTGAGTGGGAGGGCACGTGTCTTAGTAGTATAACAAGCTTCTGAAATACATATTGTTATAAAACAGGTAATTGGAGAAAATAAATTATGCGTAGGTATATTCAATATTTAAACACTTAGTTTAAAATGCAATTGTTTTTAATATAGTAATGACTAGTGCTTGGAAAATATGCAAAATGCATGTTAAGTGCAACATTTCAAATTTTTTTCTTAAGCGCATATGTAAAATTTAATAATGCATATATCTTCTCTAGAAGAAGTAGAACAGCCATCAATAAATGAATTTTATGAAGTACTAAATGACTTGAAGAATGGAAAAGCAGCAGGGCCTGATCAAATTTGCAATGAAATGATAAAGCGCGCAGGAGAAGAAATGAGGGAAAGACTATACAGACTGATGTTGCAAATATAGAGGACAGAATCAATGCCGGCAGAATGGAAAATAGGATATGTAGTGTCCATACCAAAGAAAGGAGATTTAACAAACTGTCAAAACTACAGAAGGATAACGTTACTGAACACAGCATACAAAATATTAACATCGATAATTTTAAGAAGATTAAAAACATATTCAGAAAGCAGTATAGGAGAACACCAGAATGGATTTAGGAAAGAAAAGTCAACAATAGACGCTATACATGTATTAACCCAAGTGATAGAAAAATGCTATGAAAATGACATCGAGTTGCATGTATTATTTATAGATTTCAGAGAAGCTTTTGATAGTTTAAAAAGAAACATGATAGTTAAAGACGCAAGAGTACTGGGAATACCTGAAAAACTGATAAGATTGATAAAAATGACGATAGAAGAATCAAAGGCAGCAGTACTTACATATGAAGGGATAACAGAGGCGGTAGAAATTACAAGAGGTGTGAGACAAGGTGATGGGCTATCAGCGACCCTGTTTAATATAGCGATAGAAGGAGCAATAAAAGGGAGTAAGGCCACCGGAAATATAATAACAAAATCCGTTCAAATAATAGCATATGCAGATGACATCGCGGTGATATCGAGGAATAAGAAAAACCTAGAAGAGACGACAGCAAAACTATTATATGAAGCAAGCAAAAGAGGACTACAGATCAACCAGCAAAAAACAAAATATATGGAAATAGGTTGAGCAGAGAGAGAAGATGTACACTTAAAGATCAAAATAGCAGAGCATGAATACGAAGAAGTGAAATCATTCAAATATCTTGGAGTCATTATTAACAACAGAAATGAAAAAAGTATGGAAATTATGCATAGAATTCAATCCGGATACAATGCGTATTACAAATATAGAGATATCATGAAAAATAGAATTATAAGCAAGAGGACGAAACTAAGAATATATAAAACTGCAATAAGACCAGTAGTAGTTTACGCAGCTGAAGCAATGTGTTTAACGAATAAGGAAGAAGAACAGTTAAAAGTGTTTGAACGAAAAATAATTAGAAAAATTTTGGGCCCAAGAAAGAAGACGATGAACTTTGAAATAGAGAATATTCTAGAGGAAGAAAATATAGTGAGAACAATAAAATCAAAACGAATAAGATGGTATGGACACGTAAATAGAAAGAGTAAAGGGGCAATAATACGAAAGATAATGGAGTGGAACCCTAAGGATTCCAGGCCCAGGGGAAGACCAAAATGTAGATGGGAAGATCAAGTAGTGAGTGATATAAAAAAGATGGGTGTAAACGGATGGAGAAACAGGATGAAGGACCGGAAGGAATGGAAAAAAGTCGCGGATGAAGCTAAGAAGCATAACAGCCTATAGATAATAATAAGAAGGAAAGGCGGAGTGACCCACCGCTTTAATACCGAAGGGGTTTCAAGAGCTTTTAGCGGTTTCAGTTCCGAAAGGAACGTATAACCTAATATATATATATATATATATAAACGTAGAAAAATACATACAAATGTCGCTATTGACAGACATCAATGTTTCGCCTTTTGAAGGCTCGTCAGTGCCAATTCTGCGACATTTGTATGTACCGCACAAGGCGTATATATAGCTACTAGATGTAATTAATACTGAATGAGTGTGAGATGTTACGAACTCATTATTTTTAAAGATATTTTGCTAATTTTCCAATATAATATGTACAAATATGTTCTGATTAGAACACAAATTCGTAATATTATTTGGAGTAAGCACTAAATTTTGCGCTATGCGCTAATAAATGAATTAAACGTAGAAATAGCGCAAAATTTAGTGCTTACTCCAAATAATATTACGAATTTGTGTTCTAATCAGAACATATTTGTACATATTATATTGGAAAATTAGCAAAATATCTTTAAAAATAATGAGTTCGTAACATCTCACACTCATTCAGTATTAATTACATCTAGTAGCTATATATACGCCTTGTGCGGTACATACAAATGTCGCAGAATTGGCACTGACGAGCCTTCAAAAGGCGAAACATTGATGTCTGTCAATAGCGACATTTGTATGTATTTTTCTACGTTTAATTCATTTATTAGCGCATAGCGCAAAATTTAGTGCTTACTCCAAATAATATTAACGAATTTGTGTTCTAATCAGAACATATTTGTACATATTATATTGGAAAATTAGCAAAATATCTTTAAAAATAATGAGTTCGTAACATCTCACACTCATTCAGTATTAATATATATATATATATATATATATATATCTTCTCTATCAAATCTATGCCTATTTCTATCAAAAAAAAATAAAATAGAATTCACACTGTCTTTCATTTCTCAAATATACAAGTAACTTTAAGAAGGTTTTTGTAAAAGCTCCACTTCGAGTTCAGGCATATAAAGAAAAATATATACACTACCGGTCATTGAATTAGGAAAACTAGTATAATTTTTTTAAATCAATTTTTTTTTTCAATATTTAATATTTTTAAAATTATTCTAAAAATTTCTACAATTCAGTAAGCATAACAACAAAGTATTTAATACGGTTATCATCATTAGGATAAGCCCATTAAAGAGGAAATTTAATTCAACGTAATAGCAGGTAATAAAACCATTACAAACGATATTTAAAGGAACACGAACAAGCGTGGTTACAATAGAAGGGTGGCTTGACTGGTTGTAAAATTGCACGCGGATATCCTAAATGTCTCCCACTAGAGCAGGGAATAATTGATATCGTACTTATGAATTATTCTATTAGTAAACCAGTTACGATACGGTTGTTCAATTACGGTGTTTGTAAAAATAGTATTTAAGAATTGCCGAAAGAAAGCCGATAAGTGTAGAAAAGAGATCGGCTGTTGTCACATTCCACGAGGAAGCACATTATGTGGGTGTGATAGCAGAAAAGTTAGGAGTGACAAAATCTACAGTCCATTACACTATTCGTCGCTACCGAGACACCGGAACATTCAGTACATTACAACATAAAGCTGTTGTCACATTCCACGAGGAAGCACATTATGTGCGTGTGATAGCAGAAAAGTTAGGAGTGACAAAATCTACAGTCCATTACACTATTCGTCGCTACCGAGACACCGGAACATTCAGTACATTACAACATAAAGTTGTAGCGATTTGCCATTGGCCTCTTGTGCGGCTGAGCTCATTTTCGCATATGGAGATTCTGAAGGGGGGTCTTGGTATGGCGCGTTCGGGCGCATGTGTGAGGGCTTGGGCACTCGCCTTTTGGGACACTGACTTTGGTGACGGCGTTTAACTTGGTTGTGTTTATTTGTCTGTGTTGCCGAAAAACGCATAGGTGAGTGTCTTAGCGACTGGTGCGCCACGCGTTGCTCCTTCATTCATTTTTCTTTTCTATCCTTTTTATCCTTTTAATTTTAGGCTGCTAGTTCAAGGCAGATATTTAGTACAACCTATCAATTTAAATATCATATCCCAGATTCACAAGTAACGTCCGCTGAAATTATATAAAAAAGTTATAGACGCATATTGGAAGAAAATGCTGTAACGTGCGGATTTCGGTTGACTGGGGAGAACTTTGTATTTGCGCATGCTAACGACCCCAAACACACGGCACGAATCTGCAAAGATTATCTCGCGTCTCAAGCAGAGGATAATGTTTCGGAAATAATGGCCTGGCCTCTGCAAAATCCGGATTTGAACCCCATCTGTAGGATAAGCTGGACAGATGAGTAAAGAAAGTCTGCCCAACTTCGAAAGAGCACCTGTGGCGACTTCCCCAAGCTAAATAAAACAATATTGCCCAGAAAACTCTGCCAAAATTAACAGAGCGCATGCCACGAATGGTTCGGGCGGTATTGAAAGCCAAAAGAAGATTCTTCGATGAGAAGAAAGTATTATATTTTAATGAGAATATTTTGTTTTATTTTTTTTTATTTCTTCTTGTTATTTGTTCATATTTTTGTTTCTACGAATAGATTTTTATTTTCTTTCGAATTCCTGTGGTTTTTATTTAGTTAGCAGTAATTTACTAGTTGTCCCAACTTTAATGCCCGGTAGTGTACCTGAAAAATATCCAGAATTGCCACAACCCCCGTTGTTTGTCGAAAATTATGAAAAAGTAAAGAATGTTAATTGTGATTTTGATCCAGATTGCTCGACAGTAGTTAAAAAATGCATTAGTTTACTTGAAAATCCTTTAATTACAAGTAAATTGTGTCTCACTAAAAGTAATTTTTTATGTATTGCTACCCCAATCACAAAACTAGAACGCAGAAGATTTTCATTGGATGAAAGGATTTCTCTAGTGCCTTCTGTAAGAGGTCGTCTTCAAATTTCTGTAAGCAAAAATGATACTTGTAAAAAAAACTTAAGTCAATGTTAGATAAAAATCTAGCATTTAAAATGTTCCTCCAAATCAGTGATATTTTGTATGGAAATTTTGGGAAAAGTATCAATTTAAGTTCAAATGTAATGTGCAAGTTTAAGTATGCTCAATAACTTCCTGTGAAGTTTTTGAAGGTTTTCCAGTTATAAGTTAATTTTAAGTCAAAAGTGACAGAGTTTTGCAATGGACAATCTGGAAAAAACATTTGATTACTTATTGCTAAGTAGTAAATAATTAATTATGATTAGAAATATTGTAAAGTTGTTTAAAATTTAAATATACATATTGTAAATAAAATATGTTTTCTGTATGTATATCCTTTTTATTGTTGTTACAGTACCTAAAATAAATAGTTCCATAAACAAAACAGTTGCTTTATAATTTTCTATAAGCTTCAACACGCTATCTAATTTAGACATTAAACATGCTTATTCTTAGCATATTAGAAGTTTTTATTATTAATATAAACATTATTTTTTACATGTCAAGTTTAGTACAATAACCGCATCTTTTAAAGCATAAACGCATGTTTAATAATTTTTCTTACATATTTGCATGCATCTTTTGTTTAACTTTTTTAATACATATTTTCCATGCTCGTAAAATGAATTTTTATTTTACAGTGACAAATAACAAATAATTATTATAACGTAGTGTAATAAGGTGAGTGCAATTGCTTTTTTTAATAGTTGGAATTAAGTCTTTCTTGCCAATAATATCCAGTTTATGGCCTCACAGTTTATGAACTCTGTATTTTAAATGTTCTGCTTAGATGCAGAAGGTATTTATTACTACACATGAGTTTAACAACTACTCATCAACATCAATAATTATTTATGTATAGACGTTGGGGCATAGAGAACATGAAGTAATATATGTATAGCCCACTACAAATAATCCTAGCGCCGGTCAAGCTTTTTGCAATTAAATATACTTTCATATGTATACTAAACCGGTATTACCTATACTCATCGCGATTATCACCTTATAAATTATGCAGGAAAATTTCCGCATGTCTAAACGCCGAAAACATAACTGTCACGAGACATGGCATGGGAACTGAACAGTGAAAATAAACAAGGGTTAGAAGACGGTTAGGTCGTTAACCCTTTGCGACGGACAGCAGAATCCAACGGCGCCAACTGTTTGACGTAACAATGTCTCCAAGGAGATTCCATCGACCAGACTAAAGTTCGCAACGTAATGTGTATTGAAATCTTTCAATGTAAGGCAAAATAATCCTAGAATAAATACAGACGTTTTTTTTATGATTTCCATAGACTTCTTTGTCTCTCTCTTTCTTCCTTTCCATAATATTCAAATTAATTGAAAGTAGCGTGCTGTTTTGCCGGAAGACTATTTTCTTCTTAAGTACATGCTTTTCGACGAAAAGTAACCGTAATTAAATGGAATGCACCTTAGTTTTGATTAATATTTTATCATGTCTTTATAAATTCTATTTAAGTAAGACAATGCACATTACATATTATATTTAACAACATATTTTAGTTTCTTTTAAGTATTATTGAATTATAAACAGTATTTTAAATAAAAAAAGCCGCACGTTTTAGTTTATTTGCGTGAGCACGCTTGTATACATTGATTTAAAATTTTTGCCATTTAACGGAAAATACAAGCATCTGTATTCAAGCTGAGTGCTTTTTTACGCGGAAGTATTTTAGTTTTATTCATGTTCCCATGTGCATAAGTCTCGCATACACAAACAATAATGAACAAAGTCAATATTTTTCGCGCGAGGTTGAAGAAATTTCAGAGATAATTGGAATCTTTTCAGTTAATGCTGATTTACTTATAAGCCAAGGAACTTTAAAGTAGTATATAGTGTTTGAAGGTTTTAAAACTGTTATACACGGGAAGAACGATCTTGTTGCTTTCAACCATTCTTCATGCATTTACTTACAGTTACGAAATTATTACTTGATTTAGGAATATAAAAAATATTCCTGTGTTCAGTCAAACAAATAATTTGGTTAGTAGATTTATTGGAAACTATAGCGCAATATTTACATGGAAGTAAAAATAAATATCGCATTTTATTTTCGTATAGCAGTTTTCTCCCCATATAGTACAGCAGATGAGCAGATATACTTATGTGTAGTAGAGAGATTGTCGCATAGATGGCGCATCTCCTATTTCATTCCAGTAACAGAAAATATTTTGCACAAAATAGGCTGAAAACTACGATCGTAACATACTAATCTGGTATATTTACTAGAACAACATCTGATAGGAGTCATCGCCAGTGAAAGGATGATTTCTTTAACGGCACACTACAGTGCTAGGGTGGTCACTGCGACCAACTCCCAATACTACTAGGATTTACAACATTCTAACGGCAAATCCCTCCTTAGTGCATGGGTTTTTGGAGACAATTCCTTTTCATTTCGATTGAAAATGATCACGGCATTTTGCTGTGTTTACGCTTAAGTCTAAAATGAATAAATGTTATAAGAAAAGGAGGAGAAGCCTCTTGAATCAACATGCTTACGGTTTTCTGCCAATCTGCATAGTCTTCAAGTTCAAAATAAAGAAGACGAACCAAATATCAATATCTTTCACTTAAAAGAATAAACTGTTTCAACGAAAAAATATATTATTTCCAGAAGAAATGCGTGAATTTAAAATTATATTCCTTTTCAAGGAAATACCAAATCATACTGGCCATACAGAAAACGCAAAAACTTTTCGTTTAATGCAATTCCTTTCAAATGAAAAGGATATTTCTCTGTGGTGGTGATTCTACAACATTACAATTTAATTAATTTCTTTAAAACTTACATTGTAATTGTCCTAGCCGTTGAAATCTCCTTTCTAATTTGTTGTTTTATGGATTTTCTTAACATCAATTTGGTGCGTGTTAACATTTTATAATTCCACTGTGCTCGTATACTAATTGGTGTAAAAAAAAAAATAGGATACGAACAAACTTGAATAATTATAAAATGTTACTATGCGCCTAATTGACGTAAACAAAATCAAAAAAGGAAATTAGTTAAAAAGGCGAACTGGATGTATGAATGAATGTATATAAAAGTGGATTTGAAAAAAGACTGATTAAGTATTAATAAAATTTCGCAACATACCCAACAATATAGAGTTTCATTTAAATCTCGGCGGAACAGGCATTCGCCCTTTGTACAGCAAATATAATCATTGCAAATCAAATAAAACATTCTTTCTGGTAATTAAATTTTAATTTAGATTACTTATTTATTTATTAATTCCATGATGAAACTTAATTTAAACTTATGTTTACCATATTTTCTAGTTTTTGGTTTTCATAAAAAATATAGATCACTTTCATAACCAAAAAAAAAACATTCTCTTATAATAAAATGTATATGATCAAGTATGTCTACCCTCTAGTAGGTCATGGAATTTTTCTCCTTTAAAATTAAGTTAGCAGTATAAGTTCAAAACGTTTACGTTTATCTGGTGTGTGTGGTGCAGGTTATATTGCTGTACCGTCGACAGATTAGATTTTGTCGTTTTGACAAATAACTGCGTGCAAACGTTACAATTAAAAAAAATAACAGGTGTACGAATAAAAAATAGCTATAATAAATATTCAAAGTGAAGTACAGGTGTCCCACCTAAGACTGGGTCTTTTATTACAGCTCTATTTTTTGACTTTAGGAAAAAGTGTTTAATACAAAAGCTTTACAGAATTCAATGCTGCATAACCATTGATTGGAGAAGAATAGAACTAGATAGAAGCTATCGGTAAAAACGGCACAAATATAGAGAAACGCATGTCGGGATATCGTAAAACCTGCTTATACTACTTAACATGCTCCAGTGCTTGTTAACACGTATAACACACTTTAAGTAAAATATGCGATTTTTGTATTCTTCCAATTGCTTACTTCTCAAATATAATAAAACATGTGATTTCAGTTGCGTTTAATTTTTAGTAATTTATGGAAACTCAAGGTTCAGTAAAGGAAAAATACTAAACTTAGCTATAATTGTAGTTTATTGATTGCAAAATAAAATATATTTGGCATATTTTTGTCGTACAACATTCTCTTTTGCTTACGACGTTTGCTGTTTCCATCAGCTATGCAAACGTATATAGCTGTATTCACGGGCAATGTGGTAAATAAATTGCCTTTTATGTACAACTTCTAGCACAGCTTGGTCACAAATATGATTTTCTAAATCCGGAAAAATCGTTTGGTCTAATATTTTCTTAATGTTTTACAAATTATCCTCCGTGTTAGTTGAATGAGTGGATATAGCATGTACACTTATAACTACTTATACTCCTATATACAAAACCGAACCCTAAAACTGATTTAAAAAAAAAGCACGTTACCAAGTATTTAGGTATATCTGTATTACTCACTAAATTCTTACTATGTAGATAATTCTACCCTGCAAAAGTTCGTCCAGCAATCTCCTGAAATAACAGGACAATCTGCGCGAAAATTTAGAAGTTCTACCCGAAATTCTGCTATACATGAGTGCAAAGAGTACAACCATTCTCTATTTTCGAATTTTACATCATTTCTAAAGTATAATGCGACAATAAAAACTTAATGCTCTATTGTAAACATTTTTGAGTGTCAATAAACCAATACAATACACATTACAGATCATGATATTTTGAATAAATAAAATCATAACCTGCTAGAGGATAAATTTAATTGCTCATACTGTAGAACCCCTAACTTATTTAATAAAATTAAAAGCCTCAACGTCATATTTGGTCCCTTAATAATATGTATATAAATGCACTTTGAAACTTTGTCGACTTTCCTGAAATTTAGATAAGTTACTACATATAAAAGCGTTGACTACAAGATAATCACATACAAGCGATTATTTATTATAGCAATACTTATTATAGCAATTTCGATTTTCACAATTTCACATATCTTATGAGTGAAACTCGAAATGCAACAATAGGAATATAAAGCAGTGGAATATAAGAATGAAAAGTGCAATAATACCTACATACAGACAATCTACAACATAAAAAGCGAAGAAAGTCATTGATGAAAAGAGCATCCAATGCTTTGTTTACTCATAAAAATAAGTGGTGATAAAACAAAAAAATGTTGGAAAGAAAATCATTTAACTAAAATGTATACACAAAAATAATAACGGAAACAAAAAATAATAGGAAATAGTAATAATAAGAATATATTAGAAAACAAAAGGACCATACACCGATTAGGATCCTTATGAACACCAGATTTATAATCGTATTCTGAAAAAAATAGACAAACAAACCAAGATTAGTTGTGTAAGTGGACTTTTGATGATGAGGCAACACAATGATCTACAAAAATTCAGCATTACATGAAAATATTACATTTTTTTTCAATATCTTATCCGCTTAAATTAATATAAAGCTGACTGCGGCTCTATATTTCTTTATTTATAAAAAGCGTATTCTAGAATAATTTTATTTATTATACTATTAAATTCTAAAAAACTCTTATACAATATTTCCTTTTTAGGAATGGAAATTAATGCTAATATATTAACATTTTTATTGATTGTCATAAAAGTGTACACACGAATATCCAATCACTCCGCGCTACATGAGATTTTATATGGGGAAATCTATGAGACCAATTGCATCAGGTATAGACTCACCTACATATAAATTGTCCAAATATCTAATGACCGAATAAAAAAAATTACCCCATTAAAGTAGATAATTTTGAAGTAACAACTTCTTTAGATTTTGATAATAAAGTAAATGGAATTAAAAGAAGGTGAAATTTTAGTATCGTTCGATGTTTGTTCACTCTTCCAAAGCGTACAGATACCTGAAACTATGGAGTATTTGAAGATGCGCGTACGCAGCAAGAAGTTGAGTCAGTTCCCAACACCCAAGGAGAACGCACGTGTTGCCATACGCAGAGCGGTAGCAGAAAGGAGCCGCCATTAAGCACAAATAAAATAAATACTTATATATTCGTAAAAGCGAGTCGGATAGAGGGTTAAACACGTTCCCTCTATTACCCAGTGCCTGGGCCACCTGTTAGCACTGGTGAATAACTTCCTAAGGGTGGAGGAATTTCGCAATTGTGGTAAATTGCGTAACATTATCGAGTGAGCTGAGTTGTTGTTCCGACGTATGTTGGAATTTCCACGTACCTAGAGAGCCGAATACAGCCTCTGCAGGGAACAAAGACTAAGCTACCCTGGACTGATCTACGGACGAAATCCGCTTTGTGCGCCGAATTCTACCAACCACACCCAAAGGGCGAGGGAACTACCAAAATCAAAACTGTTACCGCTTATTTTTATTGATTTATTAGTTTGTAAATTAGAAATAATAATCTTTCTAGCTTTTACTCTAAAATTAATACTCTAAATTAGTTATTAATATTCGGCGGCTCCATTTTTTCTACCGCCAATTCATTTTATGTTACGTCGTAATTTAAACCGTATTCGTTGTCAAATTTTGCTTACCTTTTTTGAATAAAATAAAGGTGAAATCAATTTCTCTTATTTCTTACTTAGCATATAGCGGTTGGATTATGTTTTAAATACTCATACAACCGCACAACCTGAGAGCAATTAAATTAATTGGTAAAAGAATTTAAGGCTAACTTACTATTTATTTTAACTAATCAATATATATTCTGGTTTAGAAATCCGAACTCAAACATATGGCGCCCAACTTGAACTGAGAAAAGCTCACATTTGTCGTTAATTCATTCGGTCTTCTGTTGATAATAAGGACCCGATGTTCACGAAACAATCGTCGCTGATTAATAAAATCTCATGTAGCGCGGAGTGATATTCATGTGTCTATTACTACGCTATAGTCACACATCCTGACATGCCCCAAGTGAGTGACTTAAGATTTTAATCTCGTAGCATCTCTGTAGCAAATTAACAAAAAAAAAAATCTGAGTAAAGTTCTACAGCGTCCGAAAGAATTCGTCTGCGAGTGATAAAAAATAACAGAATCGTATCGTTTGTGAGTGGATTGTTACGAAAAACCGGAAATATCAGTGGTAAATGAAGGAAACGCCATAGGGATTTCTATATTTCGAGCGCTAGCGAATTGTAGCGTTCCATACAATTTATTTTCGATCGCTGACATTTTTAGTGGTTCAAGTGCAAAATTATAGATATATTACTTAAAGCATATTAGGCTGATATTATACTACCAAAGATTTGATAAAAGATCTTTTATAAAACATCTTTGTCAAAGAAATTTTATAATGTAATGCAACAAATAATTTTTGTAAAGCCAATATAAGTCAATTAAAAAATGAAGGTGAGTACATACTGGAAATAATATTTTTTTAATGTGAATATCAGATTAGGCCCTTGAATAGCCTTTATTTATCTTTGTCAAAGAAATTTTACAATGTAATGCAACAAATAATTTTTGTATAATGTTCAACACGAAGATTACAAAAATGGAAATGAAAGATAGAGACGTATCAAGGAATATCCAAGTGATCGGCAGTGGATGCACACACACTGATGTAAAAAAAAAGTTATATACAGGGTGTCCCACCGAACTGAGCTATTAGATTTTTTTGAACTTCTAGCAGGAATTTGATTTTGAAACTTGCAGTATAGTCATGGCCCACTATGGTCTATTTAAGCAAAATATTTTCAACTTTATAGCACTTTCGGTATATAGGGTGTTGATATTAATTTTCTAATTTTTGCATGTTTTTACATGAGTTATGTGCAGACTTGAAGTAGTCTTGAGTGCAGATTATTTAGTGGAATAAACTTCTCCACATCTTGCTTTCTTTGCAACAGTACCTTTTTGCTTCTTATCCTGTCATTTCAAACTTATCGTCATACCAAAAAACGCCTCCCTCACTTTGAAACGTATTTTGAAACGGTCTTGTACACTGGTTCAAAAACGCGTGAACTAGTTTCAATATTGACGTCACTACTCGAAGCGCATTTGTCGCCAAAATGACATGTTTTGAAATACTAAGCAACGCTTTCGTATCGCTGCATCGCCAAAAAAAACGCCTTATGTGTTTTTCATAATTTAAAGTCAAGGTACGAGGTAAAAATAAACAGCACCAAAATTAAATTAAAAAACAGAAACAACAAAACGAATCTGAATAGCTGGTATACTTTCCACTCCACATATAGGTTAGAAATTCTGTATATTTATTCTTCAATATAATATTTCTCATTTTCTTTAGCTTGACATTAAATTTTGAAACAGAAAGGTTGTAAAATACAAAAACATTGTTTTTAACTTTAATCAACTCTCGTCTTCTTAGCTTTTTACTCTCAATTGTTTTTTTTTTTTTAATATTGTACAAGTTATGACAACTAAACTAATTGAAGCCATACAAGCACAGAGCTGTTATTCATCCACCACGACAATTGTGATAAAATATTTTATGTAGTGCAATACTAGTTTTTAAGTCTTTTTTTTTAAGTTTGAATCAAATAATATTATAAATATTATAAAATCTTTTATAAAAGATCTTTTATCAAACCTATGATGGTGTAACACCATCCTTTTGTGACTATTATTAGTCACAAAAAATGTGAAATATAAATCTATACAATTATCAATACGTAATAAGGACTATAAATAGAAAATGGTTAACGATTAATCACTTTAAAAACAGACACCATAGCTGATGTTACGAACCGGTCTTCAAATCGGTTTTGAAGCCGCTTCTTAAAATCAGTTTTTACTGAAAATCAATGAACCGGTTTTAGTGAAAACGATTATTTAAGGAGAACTTGAAGTGAAATTCCCACTATTGACACTGATAATGGTTTATGTGACCCAAGTCTATGTTAGAGTACATAGGCAACATAATATCCGAGAGAAAGAAAAGAGTTAAATAATAAAATATATACTTAATGACAATCAATAAAAACGTCTTCTTATGAGTCAAATGCTCTTAGAAACAAACCAATATGGTCTCATATAGATGTTGCACGATTTGCGCTTGCTCAAGTTAGTATGTTAGAAAATCCTGATAATTAAAACAATTAATTAATTAATAATTAAATGAACAAACAGAAATACCTTTATTATAAATAGTTAATTCTATTTCAATTCTCAGCTTGCGTATGCAGGAGTAACACCAAGCAAAAAAATGCTATTCTATAATACGATTTGCAGGTGAAATAACTAGAATGTCGAGTAGTAAGATTACCCACTAGGAAATGGTTATGAAGGTTATTTTTACACGCCTATAAACGTAGTAGATTAGATATTTTACTACTAGTCTAGTGATGTTTCAGATATGAATATCTTTTTGCTGATAATGGCAACATAAACTCAATTCATGAATGAAATGGCGAATGGTGTAGGAACCGAAGTGTGGTAAAAGTGAGATATGGCCTAAATTGTTTAATGAACTGTGATACCATATCAAATGTTTATTCAACAGCCACGCTGAACTATTTTTAGTCGCAGGAGAGCAATTATTTACCTGCTATCACAATATAGCTACAATGTAACATGAACGTGAAACAACAACGCTGTTCTGCTGCTTTGCGTAGAGAGCGTCATATTAGCTATCAGGGGCCTGTTGCATAAAAGTACAAACAATTTACAGGTGATATTTTTTACAATCTGTCAAAATTTGACTTACAGGCGTTGCAAAAATATATTATATAAGTCAAATTTTGACAGATTGTAAAAAAATATCACCTGTAAATTATAATTGTACTTTTATGCAACAGGCCCCAGGTATCAATATTTTTTATTTCTGGAAATATTTCAAACTCCACAACAATCATTTCATCTGTAGCACGAAGGTCCCCTCAGTGTGCAACGTCAGACGTTGCCTTGGACGATATTTTTCGTTGAAGACATTCTGCAAAGGCATCATTGTAAGCGTAAAGGGCCAAGATTTATTTGAAGTAAGATTCATACTCGAAAATGATGAAAAAATGTGTTACGTATCTCTTTTACAGATTAAGAAACGGCGACACCCAATAGAAAAGCAAATATTGGATGCTGCTTATGAAGATCCGACGTCCAGCACTAGACAAATAGCCCGGGAACTGAATATTCCTAGCAAAACAACAGCGCACTCAGTACTATCTCAGAATGCAACCTTTGTATGTGAACGTTAATGTGCACAGAAGAATGTTTTGTAATATGTAGTGCTTTCGAAAGGATTCAAGAAGAGCCGAACTTCATTCATTCATTCAAGTTAGGGTGGGCACTTGATGTCCGGGCACTTGAGCTAGGTGCTCATTGTACCATCCCTATTGATTCTCTTATTTCCACTCGAGCAGCTTGGTGTTCTCTATAAAGCCCAGTATCTTGCCCAGTGGAAACGTGAGGACCTTCGAGGGCTCCAATAGATCTCTCCCGAAGTGCTTCTACCTAAGTACCCTCAGTTCCTCACATGTGCAGATTACATGTAAACTCGTTTCCTCCTGTAGTTTGCATCTTCTGCACCACGGTTCGCTTACACGGCCTCTGTTGTATAGATGCTTTTTCAGTGTCCAGTTACCAACCCAGTAATGGTTTTAACTTCTTTTTTACTGCGCCTGAGTAGGTTATCAGAGAATCTAGTATCCCCATCCCCCTATTAGAGCTTTGGTATGGAGTTGATCTTCAGTCGACTTCCATTTTTTGTTTTTGTACTTTCTTTATCTTACCAGGTCCAGATCTTCCTTCTTGCGGAATCCTTAGTAATCCCACATACGGGCTCTGGACCCATGAAGTGTCTTTTAGAGCCCTCCTTGGCTGGTGTTATTTGTATCTCATTTACATTTTCAGAGCCAGTGGATGTTTCTTTATCACCTCTCAGGAGTTACTCCGGGGTGCTTTTGAATCACCCTGTAGATGATGTTCCCTTTTCCAACTCCCCAATTTGAGAATAACAAGACTTTTCACATTTTATTGAACGCAAATTTGGGATTCGATTAGTATATTTATATCTGAACCAGATATCGGATTTAACCGGAAATGTGAATGAAAACATGCTGAATATTTTACAAATTTCAATAGAACCTTGCTTCAGCAGTACAGTAGTAAGGTTTAGCACCAGTATGTTTAATAACGACAGATTATACAAGGTGATTCAAAGAATGGGGAAATTTTGATAATTTAATGAAAATAAATTTTTAAAGAAAACTATTTATATCATTTAATGGTAAAAATCATGCCATTTTAGAATGCATCCTGTACAATTTATTTTTTGAAGATGACATCTTTCAAGTGAGCTCCTTTTCTACGCAAACATTGCTGCAGTCGCTTCGTTACACTGTTCATGGTTTGACGTAGCATCTCAACTGGGATTTCGGCAATTTCTTTTCGGATGTTGGCTTCAATTTCTCAATTGTAGGAGGTCGACTAAAGAATAGTTTGGTTTTAAGGTAACCCCACAAAAAGAAATCACAAGCCGGCAGATCAGGAGATCTGGGCCGCCACTGAAAGTCACCATATCTTGAAATTACAAGTTCCCCAGACAATTGGCGTACAGCTGCCATGGATATTGCTGCAGTGTGTGACGTTGCTCAATCTTGTTGAAACCAGGCTGAGTTAATAATTTCTGGAAATCTCTGTAGTTGTTGCGCAACAAAGGTTTCAAGCATTGCGACGTAACAATTCGATGTGACTGAGGTCGCATTGCCATTGTCGTCCTCAAAAAAATAAGGGTCTATCGCACCGTGTGATGACATAGCACACCACACGGTAACTTTGTTGCTGTACAATAGACGCTGGTGTAGCTCCGTAAGATTGTCTTGTGACCAATATTGAAAATTTTGTTTATTAACGAATCCGCTTTGAAAAAGCTTTGATCGCAAATGCACTTACCCACTACTCCAAGCATCCATGATAATTAAATGGCAAGATGTCGTTCACAGGCTGGCGTACGTTATTTACTGCTACCAATCGCTCACGGGTACAAATACAACTTTCAAAATTTCCCCTTCATTTGAATCCCCTTGTATTTAGTTATCGATGGAATTAAGTTCAGTACTTGAGACTTAAGCTGTCAAAATTAATTTTTTAAATGTCCACATATTAATAATCGTTCAATTAACTAAAAAAGAACGTATTGGAATTCTGATGATGATTGGCTTTGGTAACGCGCGTCAAGATTGACATCCAATAATGCAATCTGTTGTTGGTAAAATTTTGAGAAGGTTTACCTTAACCAAAAATGTTAGAAATTTACCCAAAAGCGCACGAGCAAAATATATTGCTATGGCAATATCTTGAGCAATAACTTCATTAGTCGTAGCAAACTAGGACTCCACTCTCGGAGATCTGCTTCCTCTGTCAGACGGCACCACAACGTTTATAGGTCATCTCAATCATTAAAATTCACAATTAGTTTTCAAATTATTTTCTTGATTTGCAGTCGTTTAAAAGATGTTAAAGCATGTGAATCTGTTTCTAATTTTATAAATAGCTAAAAATCTAGATGATAAAAGGCGATGATGGTAAAAAATTGAAGCACCTTTAGCTTTACATAACTCCAAACCTTTTTCCATTTAAATAACATAATACAATGTAGTGTGAGTGAGTAACAACTTTGGGCACGGATTCAAAGTTGATTCACGAACTTCCAACATGTTAAAATTAATGATAAATGGCTTCAGAGACATTTTTCTTTTTAATTCACGCTCTATTAAAGCAGCCAGCTTAATAAACTGTCACGAAAATAAAAAAATAATATGTGACATGGTTGCATACATCCAAAACAATCTTATTTCTTATAAGTGGGATAATCACCTACATAAAATAAACACCAACGATATTTGACATTCGATTTGGAAGGTGCCAGGAATGACAAAACGTACAATGTTAGGTACTGGCCCAATGTCAATGTATCGATTGGGAAGATTCTATAATTAACTACGATGGCCCACAAGATTGACCGATGCACATCAAACAGATAAATCGTTCGAAATAGTAGATCAAGGACAACGAATTGATGCTAATAGAATTAATTCGCCGAATTTGTCGCTTTCAATATTACTCCTGCAATTCAAGCATACATCAGCTTATTTATGACGATGAATACACTGATTTATTAATTTGTCGAATAATAAAAGCATTAAATGAGAAAAATATCTTTTAAATAAAGCAAAATGAAACGTAAAGTTAAATGAGAAACGTAAACTGACTTACGATGGGATTGATGAATTGTATAATTAAAAAATGTCTGGTTCTAAACATATACATGATAAGTATATATGTTATATAAAAGTTCGTGTTGCAGCCAAGAGAGTAGAAACGGTACTTAATCGGAAAATAAAAGGAACCAATATATAATTAAGGAAAAGGGCATCAAGACACCATCCTGTGGCATACTTACCGGCGACTGCTTCTAAGCATTGCAGGAACGTTTCCATGTTACGTTCGCAAGTCGCTTCATTGAGGTAGAAGTATGTACGGGCTGACTGTACCTTGTAACGCCTGTCGGCGAATGTTTTCGCTACGTGGTACTGTTTTAGAGAGTCTTTGTCTACGGTGTCGCCGCCTTCTGGCACCGAGGCCCTGTAAATTGAAATTATAATAGTATAAGCAGAATATGGAAGCAAGTCAAGTTAATCACTAATCAATGTACTCTGGTTATTTCAATTACCGAGAATTGACAATGACGCAACGATCAAATATTCGTTAACCAAAGATTTCAGACCACTCTTAATCAGTAAACTAAACAGCACAGCACTTATGAAAAGCTCTAATGGATCACTCATCTCATTACAAAGAAAAGCCGCTATTTCCTGTTTTTCTTTTTTTTTTAACAACAGAATACTTAACGCTTTACTATTTTGGCGGTCGAGAAATGCGATTAAGAAATATGATCAATAACTTCCAATATCATCTGCTTCTAACACATTGCACGCAAGGTTTATTTATTCTGTATTCAAAAACAACCTGTGATTAGCAGATTATAGTGTAGATGAGAATTGGATCATATATCAATTTCCCTTTGCTATGGCTTTTTGGATCAAAGCTCGTTTCACGTCATAAGGCTCAAGTGCAAATTTCTTTCGCACAACCTTCCGCACCTGCTCAGAGGAATGACGGCATATCTTGAAAACAATCGAGAAATGATTGTTTTCAACATATGTGAAATCCATATAAATCTTCGATCGATGACAGTGATTGATCAACAAAATTTCAGATTTATTTTATCCCACGAGGTAAAGTGGGGTGAACTTGGTAGTACTTTTTACACTTATTTCATATCTATTTTAAGAGTGACACAGCAATGAAATTTTGTGGAGCTATACAGTGAGGACGCCTGGATTGGAACAAATTCATTTAAAATTCAGAGATTTGTTTTTAGAAAAACGCTCGGACACGTCAATTTTTATTTTTAGCTGCAAGTTTTTTTATGGTAAATTCATGTATACAGTGTGCCCCAAAAAAAAGTTACAACGACGAACTAAATTTTCTCAAATGAAAACACCTATTTTTTATTTCACTTTTGAATTCTACATCGAATTCTAAGAATGTTTCAAGTACCATGTCCTATACCTAAACTCAACAGTTCTCGAGAAATTTGCAGTTGATTTTTCAAAATTTGTGAGGGCGCGTCGGTTGGAACAAATTGATTTAAAATTCAGGTACATTCATGTATACAGGGTATTCCACGTAACTGGTTCATTAAAAGTTTATGATGTTCTATTATTTACTTATATTTGAGATTTTGGCACAAGTATCTGTTCGATTGGAACTATAAATGTAAAATACTTTAACCAAAATGTAACTTCTGGTTGACCGGAAATGGATGTCAACTTTCTTATTTTAAATAGAATGATATAATTTTTTACTCATATTTGGATTCTACAACTATAAATACGTCAGTTTTCGTTAGCTATTCCTATAGCTACATGTTGCCGTTTTTTGAGTTATTTAAGTTTTTCTTTTTTTTTTAGTCATAATCATTGCATCATTGAGAAATTAATATTTCGGTTAATACTGCAAGTAGAGACTCCAAATTTGCTATGTTATGAATGTAGACATAACTCTAAAAAACGGTAAGCACACTTTACATTCTAACATACAGGGTGTTCAAAACTGAGGAACAAAGTGAAATATTTTCAAATGCAGAAAACTCAATTTTTTTAAATAGAACACCCTGTATTTTAATTCGGAATTAAGAAGTAAATATCATCCCCTATCACTTTATATCACCATTCCCTATACCTATCTTTAACAGATTTTGAGATATGAACGACTTTTTGTTAAATAGACTAAGTAGCCCTATCTTTGCGTGTTTCTAGCTGGCTCTGAATGAGATTAAAGTAAAATTCATTGACTAACCAAAAGTGTTTATGTATATCATTGTAATTACACTTTCGTACAACGCAATATTACCAGAAATGGCTATTCGAACAGACATTCTTGTATGGTTATTCAAAAATAATACATGAATTTGACGTAAATCCATTTCAGAGCCAGCTACAAACATTTAAAGATAGGGCTACTTAGTCTGTTTAACAAAAAGTCGCTCATATCTCAAAATCT
This sequence comes from Protaetia brevitarsis, assembly GCA_004143645.1. Taxonomy (NCBI): domain Eukaryota; kingdom Metazoa; phylum Arthropoda; class Insecta; order Coleoptera; family Scarabaeidae; genus Protaetia; species Protaetia brevitarsis. Next base: position 1,896,311 of record RXPK01000196.1, on the reverse strand, counting down.
ATTAAAGATAGGTATAGGAAATGCTCATATAAAGCGATAGGGGATGATATTTACTTCCTAATTCCGAATTAAAATACAGGGTGTTCTATTTAAAAAAAATGAGTTTTCTGCATTTGAAAATATGTCACTTTGTTCCTCAGTTTTGAACACCCTGTATGTTAGAATGTAAAGTGTGCTCACCGTTTCTTAGAGTAATATCTACATTCATAACATAGCAAATTTGAAGTCTCTACTTGCAGTATTAACCGAGATATTAATTTCTCAATGATGCAATGATTATGACTAAAAAAAAAGAAAAACTTAAATAACTCAAAAACGGCAACATGTAGCTATAGGAATAGCTAAAGAAAACTGACGTATTTATAGTTGTAGAATCCAAAAATGAATAAAAAATTATATCATTCTATTTAAAATAAGAAAGTTGACATCCATTTCCGGTCAACCGGAAGTGATATTTTGGTTAAGGTATTTTACATTTATAGTTCCAATCGAACAGATACTGGTGCCAAAATCTCAAATATAAGTAAATAATAGAACATCATAAACTTTTAATCAACCAGTTACGTGGAATACTCTGTATAGTGTAGGCCAAAAATAAGTTGACTACTAACTATTTTTTTTAAATGAAAATACCTGTTTTTTTATTTCTTTTTTGAATTCTGCATCCAATTCAAAGTATATCTCTTGTATTAAGTCCTATATCTAAATTCAATTATCGAGGAATTTACGATTGATTTCTATCAAAATTTGGGAGGACGCGTGACTTTAGCAAAATCATTTAAAATTCAGGGGTTTGTCTTTTGTAAATTTATTTAAAAAAAAAATAGAACAAGTCAAACTAAATGTTCAAATTGTTGACCATTAACTTCCTGACAATAGGCAAGTCGATATTCAATTTCTTATAACATTTCAGTTAAAGTTTGTGGCTGAATTTGTTGTATTTCGACTCTAATTCTATTCTTCAGTTCTTCGATATTTTCTGGTTTATTGAAGTATGCTTTGGATTTTAGATAACCCCATAGATAAAAATCTAATGGGGTTAGGTCTGGGGATCTAGCCCGCCATTCGATATAACCTCTCCTTCCGATCCATCTGTTTGGGAAAATATTATGTAGGTAATCTCGTACTGTTCGCGAATAGTGTGGGGGCGCTCCATCGTGTTGGAACCATATCGAATTTGTCAGTATATTTGAGTTCTCACAATTCTGGTAAAGTGCACTTAAGCTTGGTATTATGGAATTTTGTACTAGATCTAAATAATTTTCAGAATTAAGTGTTCCCTCAATAAAAAACGGGCCAATAATTGAGGTACCCGCAGTTCCGGTCCACACATTTACTATTTAAGGGAATTGTGTACGACTTTCCATACTCAAGTGTGGATTTTCTGGTGCCCAATATCGACAATTTTGCATGTTTATCGAACCATTCAAACAAAATGTTGCTTCGTCGGTAAAAACTGTCTTACTTAAAAATTGCGGGTTGGCATTGCATCTATCCATCATTATTTCGCAAAATTCTAATCTGCAGTTGAGATCATCTTCAATAAGTTCCTGAGCAAATGATTGCTTGATAATGCTTGATTGATAATGACTGACAGCCAGGCTGTCATTAAGGCAGTCTCAAACCCTGTAACTAGGTCAAAACTAGTTAGGGACTGCAAACAATCCCTCAATGCACTGGCACGAAGACAACACGGTGTCTCTGATTTGGGTGCCGGGACATGAGATATAAAGGGCAACGTAATAGCCGATGAACTAGCCAAGGAGGGCTCTAAGAGACACTTCATGGGTCCAGAGCCCGTATGTGGGATTAGTACGGATTCCGCAAGAAGGAAGATCTGCACCTGGTTAGATAAAGAAAATACAAAGAAATGGAGGTCGACTGAAGGTCAACTCCATACCAAAATGCTGATAGGGGATGGGGATGGTAGTTTCTCTGATAACCTACTCAAGCGCAGTAAGAAAGAAGTTAAAACCATTACTGGGTTGGTAACTGGACACTGTCCTCTGAAAAAGCATCTATACAACACAGGCCTCGAAGGTCCTCAAGTTTCGACTGGGCAAGATACTGGGCTTTATAGAGAACACCAAGCTGCTCGAGAGGAAATAAGAGAATCAATAGGGATGGTACAATGAGCACCAAGCTCAAGTGCCCAGACATCAACTGCGCACCCTAACTTGAATGAATGAATGAATGAAAGTTCCTGAGCTAAATATATTTTGTATGGGTCCCATTTGTGCTTGTGTAAGTATTTTAGAACAGATTTACAGACTGACTGGTCTACAGCTACTTGTCGAGTTGCTTTTTGTGGATTTTCTTTTAAATCGAGCAAAATATTCAATTGTGTGTCTTGTGGAACTGGAAAATGGTTGGTTTTATAATTGTCTCTTACGTGACCCATGTCTCTAAACTTTTTTTCTATCTTGCTAACTACCGATCGTTTAATAGGCCTCTCCGGGTATTTATCATTAAATAATTCGCAAACTTGAGCTTGTGTTCAAGTTCTGTTGCCATATCCTACCATCATCAAAATTTCTATTCGTTTCTTCTCAGTTAAACGCGCCATTCTTTCAAATTTTATAACTGTACTTGACAATTACTTACTTGAAATGTCACTATACGTTGACAAGTGACAAATCAATTATCGAAAATACCAGAAATAAAAAAAACGAAATAAATACAAGATGGAATGTTGTGCTTGATACAAAAAAAAAAATCCCCAGAAATATGGTCTTAATTAATTCAATCATGAATATCCCGACAACTGTTGAGTTTAGGTATAGGAAATGGTACACGAAACATACTTAGAATTCGATGCAGAATTTAAAAAGGATATAAAAAATAAGTATTTCCATTTGAAAAAAATGTAGTTGGTGGTCGTAACTTTTTTGAGCCATACTGCATATATAAATTTACCGTTAAAAAACCCCTGCTAAAAACAAAAATCGACGTACCCCAGCGTTTTTCAAAAAAGACAAACCCATGAATTTTAAATGAATTTGTTCCAACCCACGCGTTCTCACTGTATATTGTAATATGTGTATAACTCATGAAAAAATAACGGACAAAGTGATATAAAAATGTGCTGATATATGGCTTTCGATTGTACTTTGCATCACAAACATCTCTCTTCACCGTCCAGCAATAGTCTGCCAACATGGCAGGGCTGCACTTCCTTGGTATCTCTTCTCCATGACTAGAATGTCCTGATGAATTCTTTCGCCATGCTCGTCAATAACTGCTCCAAGATTTTTTGAAGAAAAGTCCAAATGGGAGTCAAGAAAGTACATTTTTTAAATTCATGGTGCAACCCATGGCTTTATATGAGGCCAGTAGATTGTTCACAATCTCTACGTAGTTTTCGGCCGTAGCAAATCTCCTTAAAAGACAACCATGCTGCTTTTTCAATTCCATTTAGCGCCTCAACAAATTTTTCATCTCGAAGTAGCTGTCTGATCTGGGGTCCCACAAAAATACCTTCTTTTACCTTAGCATCAATGATCTTAGGGAACTTAGTCCTCACATATGCAAACCCACTGTTAGTTTTATCCATACATTTGACAAAGTTTTTCATCAACCCAAGCTTAATGTACTAAGGGGGCAAATAATTTGTTTGAGGATCTACAAACGGGGTGAGACTGACATTCTTATTTCCTGGTGTCAGTAAAGTTCGCTTAGCTACTTTTTCTTTTTATAATGATTTTTCTTATCCCGAATGTCCCATTCACAGAGAAAACAACAATCCTTTGTAACCGAGTTGCATGCCAAGCAAAAGTGAAACAACTTTCAAATCGTCACAAATATTCGCTTCACGTTGTCATAAGATTCTTTCAAATCGCTTGCATGAGCCAAAGGAACAAACTGGAACTTATTTCCATGGTGGAGTAGTACCGCTTTCAAGCTTAATTTCGAAGAGCCCACGAACAAACACCACTGATCTGTATTATATTATATGCCGCTATTGAATCGGCAATGTTGCACGCGGGGGCGATATGGGCAAACGCGTGTAAAATTAGGTTAGGACCGCGAACGCGTATTCATCTATTTCGGCAGACGCGGCGTGCGTTATTTCGGGTATTTTACTAGTAGATTTACGTTTGAGGGAACTGAAATTTCGTAGAAACGCGAATAAAATAGGGTTTGAGGATTTGATTACAACAACGGGAATTAGATTAGAACCGGGCGATTTAGCAAGGCGAGTAGATATAGGGGGGAGGGGGATCCAGCGGAATTAAAAAATATTAATTATAATAAATTTATACGCAATTTTCCAGAGGCTTTAGAAATTTTTACGGGTGGGTCGAAGGGTGAGGGTGGTACAGGGGCGGCTTTTGTTGTTGTAATAGGGATATTGAAATACATAATCAAAAGTTTAAATTAGGGAATCATTGCAATATTTTTCAGGCAGAATCGGTTGCAATAAATCAGGCAGTAGTTTATAGTAGGCGCGAATAGGAATTTATGCGGGACGTGAGAATTATAACAGCTAGCTTATCTGTATTAGAGGCGTTAGGGAATTTAAAAAATACGACTGATTTGTTGTTAGATACTTGGGATATGTTGCGTGAGGAGGAAATAAAACTCTTTTGGACTACGGCTCACGCAGGTACAGTCCGCAATGAGAAGACGGATCAGTTATCGAAAGATGCGGTGTCTAGGGAAGATAGCTCGATTATTAGTTTTGGGCTAATTCCGGCTAGTGTGGTTAAAAAAGCGTTTAGGTATAAACTTGATAATGATTGGCAGAGTAGATGGGATAATACCTTAAATGGGAAGTGGATTAGGAAATTTATCGGTAGCGTTACACGCTTTAGAGAAATGAGGGTTAATTTATCGTATCACGCGGTAGAATTAATAACAAGTCACGATAATTTTAAATCATATTTATGTAGAATTGGGAGAGTTAATGATTCGCTTTGTGAATGTGGTGGAGTAGATACAGCGGGGCATCTCTTATTTGAATGTCCACTCACTGATGAGTGGCGGTCGCGTACGGAAATTAGAGCATTAGCTAGGTAGTTAAATTGGCCGCAAATGGTGAAAATTTAGTATACTGCCTAAGATAGACTGTGACCGGGCTCTGGATGTACGACAAAGATCTGACATTATGAGTGACGGTAATGGTACATCTCCAAAAGAATCTACTTACTCAACTTCGCGTTTCTCGGCCTCCTCTTGTGAAATGTCCTCCTCCACCGAGTAATCGAGTATCGGTTTCACTCCGAAGGATCTCAGTCTTTCCAACGTCGGTCTTATCTTGTACTGGTCTTCACCGGCAACGAAATGGCCATAGAACGTCGATCTCATGAGCGCAATGAAAAGCCTCTCTCCCAGAATAGCCCTGGCCGCTTTCATCAACTGTAACAAGACGAATGAAAAATATTACTTCTTCATGAGCTATTTTTATCAAATATTAAATCAGCTGCATATCAACAAACGATACGACGAAAATTTATTATACTAGCGGTACCTAACAAAGAAGAAGAGCAGGACTACACAATGAACACATTATACGCTTTTATAACGGTTTACAACAAAAAAAAAAATCCTTATATTTTATAGTCGACATTAAAGTGGCCATTAATTTCACGCCATTCAAAAGAATATCGCTAACGTATAATGTATTCAAGGCTTAAACGCTTACAACACACATTTTATAGGCGGTAAGAATCAGATTGAACGACACCAGAAGCAATTTGGTATAATAATAATGGTAAACTTTTGAAAAATGCAAAATAGCTTTTACTTATCGAGTAACGGAGTAAACTTCTCCAATTACCTACTGAAATGCCACTTAGCTTTCAATTATAACTTGCCGGCAAGTTTAAATTATTTAAATTTGTTTATTATTTATAGAAAAACAATAAAATGATAACAAGAACATGTGATACCTTTGATCAAGGCAAAAATTCAAAAACAAACCTATTGTTAATAACGCAAACATGGAAATCGTCATTTTCGGATACTTCACAGCATATCTTTGTGACCAAAGCAAGGAGGTCCGCGTTTCTAGCGAACGCACGCACATACGGGTGTCGATTGGAAGTTAGCCGATTGCCCGTATAAACCCTCTAGCTGTTTTGACCAAGTAAGAAGAACACACCCATGTATAAAAACTACATGCGCCCGCAGATCACGTGGAATATTTCAATGCGCAGCGATGACGCATATATACATAACTTGTTCGACACGAACCACAACACAGCTGTGTTTTCGTAATATTCTATTCATTGGCGGCGTCTTAGATGTAGCTGTTTATTTATATTTGTGCAGCACTCAAATATCCGTTCCAGGCTTTCATGAAAGTAAGGATTGCTAAAATAATTTATATTTTGATACCTTTGTTACGTGTTGAAAAATACCTTTTTCTTATTTTAATCTCTTTTTAAGGACTGTTAGAACTTATCTTACTACTCATTTACCTATTCCGTCTTTAACTCATTTTAATGCCGCCTATTTTTTTGTTTCATTTTTCAATCTCAAAGCATTGCGCACCTTTTCTTATTTCTCTAACTGTACATTATCCTATTTGAAACCATCTAAATTCATTGACCTTACGAGTTACGAGAATTTCGCTATTACTTATTTCATATAACGTCACGTTTGATCTGGAAGTTGTTTTTTGTAAATGTAACCGCTTTATTTGTGACCTTTTCTAAATTCTTAAATTGTCAAATTTTAGTATCTATTTAGATGCATTTGTTTTGTAAATTTCATTAACTCCGTTCTAATTAGCTCCGATTTATTCATTTTTTGTAATTGCTGCACATTTTTTTGTGCGCACTGTACTTGAAACGTTAGAAATTTCGCACAAACACGACCACGTGCAAACCTTTAATACTCGGATCCTCTTGGCTACTTAATGGCATAGCGCGGGAACTAGATTCCTCTCCCTTTTTTTTACGTGACTTACTCTCCAGCCCGCTAAGTGTGTAGACCTAACCGTCTAAGAGGCGACGCTCTGCCGTACCCCTTTTTGACCAAAATTACCCGTTCGGTAACCCCTGTGGGGGATATCAGGTCAAAAGGAACCACTCCACGGAAGCCCGTTTTTGAGTTACTGTATTTTGGCGACGAGGACTTCCACTGGAGCCCCGCTGACGCGGATTTCTCCCAAGCAGCGTCCCTAAGGCGTACCTGGACACGGGCTCTCTTCTTTCATCCACCGGCTCTCTTCCACTTCTTCCTCCCCGAGGTGTTTGGTGGCAATCAACCGTTTGCGCATTGTTTTTAAATGTAAGTTAATTTTAAGATTTATTTTCTTTTGTATTAATAGTAACGAACTACCATTGGATTCAGAATAATTTAACGTAACTTTTGATATTTTTAGTCTTTGCTCTCATTGTTTAATTTAACGTAACTTTTGAAATTATTTTAATTTTTGTTTTCCTTCATCTTTTCGCATTAAAACAATGGTAGGTCGTATTCAATTGCATGCTCGATCGAGTAGGTAGATTTTATTTTCTTGTTTCTTTGTAATACAACATTTTTTTTTGATAATAACACGTCACTCCCAAAAGTTCATTTCGTGTATTTTTACTTTGTAATTATTTAATGTTTGGCTTCACCTAATCAATTGTTAATATAACTGTTTATATAGTTTTTCTGAGTTTTATTTAATTCAATTTTATCGTCCTTGGCGCATTAGTTTTTTTTTTTTTCATTTAAATAACTTTTTCATTCAATTTAATTATTTATAAATCAAAATTCTGCAAGTACCAATCCCTTGTTTCCCCTACTGGAAAATAGCCATTCTGGGCTGTGGCTAAAGTACCGGGCGACAGCGTCGGGCAAGGAAGGCAACAAACTGACTCAACCCAGTGGCGCTCAATCCGACACCTCTCCGGGGCCTCACTGGCCGAAACGACTCCTACAGTCGCAGCGTGGGAAAATAAATTAATAAACGTTGTTTTATTTATCCCTCTTCCCCATCCTTTGGTACTTTGCAACATTTATTTTATTTAATATCAATATACCCTTTTATAAACCATATTTAATTTTTATTTATTTTTTTTTTATTAATTAATTCAAATCTGGTCTCATGCTCTGGGAAATTGCTTACTATTTTAATTTACGCGCCCTGAGAATGTCCGCTGGTAGCATCTTTTCTAAAACACCGTCACAAGATAAAATAGTATAATTGTAATTACTATTTTTTAAATAGGTAATAGTGACATTTTCTTTATTCTTGCATGTTTATTAAAAAAAGATAAAACAAGCAGGAATAAAGAGTCACTAACTATTTAAAATAATAAAACAAAAACTTGGTAAATCTTTTGATCATTGCTTAGAAATAATTTACATACTATTAATATCAAAACATTGTAATTTTCTACAATACATTTGAAAATGATGGTAAATTTGTTATATCTAGCGGCACGTTAAATTTAAACGATTATCAAAAAAATGTATTCAATCTTAATAAATCCAATCAAGACTCCTTTAGACTTCTATTCAAATGGAACTGCGGAAATGAAAACAGGGGAGGCTCTTTTCACTAAATTATGTTATTGTTACTTTTCATTGTAATTTAATAAGTTATTAAAATTTGTAACCACATAATACTTTCTAGATGTTCCTCCATAAATATGAAGTTGTCTTACATGTGAATACAGAACCTTAGATAATATTCTCTACTGATTTCGCAAAACTATGTAGGTACATATGCATGTAGATACATATGCAAGTTCCTAGGCATAGACCACGTGTAGGCAACGCCACTGAGTTTTCCGCTTCCCCGCTTCTCCGAACACGTTTGTTCGTGCTTTATTTATGACTACCTGCACTGGAATCAGAATTATTGAGGTGCTCAGTACACAGGATACTGCGCAAACATAAGTTTGCATAATTAATAATGCCACATTCTTACACCAGGCATACATTACGAATTATCATAAAAAGTATCCATTTTAGATACGTAATGAATATGACACTTTTTTTGTATTTTTGTAGTTGTATTAAAAAAAAAAGTTTTGGAAATTTTTTCAATTCGAAGTTTAACTGTAATTTTCGAACACGCTATATAATGTTTTCGAAAATTTCATTCAGCTTCGAATACCCTATATCCTATACGGTCAACAAATCGACAAATTTTCAATTTTCTAAGTTAATTACCTTTACAATTATAAAAGTTCAGGTGCACTCGCCCATCTGTCAAAAATTTAAAAAAATGCAAATATTTCAAATATGGTTGAATATAACAACATAGTTGTTTTAACAAACTTACTTTAGAATTAAACGAGGAATTAAAAAATGCAATAATATGTAATGTTCCATTGAAAATAACGAAGTTGATAGCCACATCCGGTACAACCGGATGCGTCAGATTATTAAAAATATTTTAATTCAATAGCGTACATCGGCTTTAGTATAGGTACTGCGAAATTTTCTGAATTTTCCAATGTACATACTCTTTCAAATACCGATCGATGCAGTTCCTAGCGAGATACCTGTATATTATGTAGTAATATGTACACTGCTCGACAAAATTAATGTCGTGGTCTATAGTGCAGTGACTATTAAAATTGCTCATCATTTCAAAAGGCGCGCGTTCGGTTGTAATCAGCTTATGCAGGTAGGGGTTTATTGGGGTATCTACGTGTAAAACACTTGGCAATTATAAAAACCAAATAGGAAAATACGAAAATTCGCTGTGGACGACGACATTAATTTTGTCGGGCAGTGTACATACATGTTTGGCCAGTGAACATTTATAGTCGGGGAATAACCCTATTCATAAAAACTCGCCTTAGCTGCCAAACGCATAGCAGTGAGGAAGGGAAACCACGCCCACCGCCCTTCTACAGTCCTGGCCGCAATCTTTTCAAACACTACAAAAGTTCAGTACTATTACAGCGGCATTGATGAATGTAGGTTTCGCTGCTATTAGCTGTGTCTTCTCACCTCGGCCTTTCATTTATTTTTTTTTTCATTTAAAATATTCATAATCTTTATGGCTATTCTATTGTTTTTTTTCTTTTTCTTAATTCTTTATTTTAAATTATTTTCGCTATAATGTTAATTTACACATTCGAATAAATAAAAATAATTAATTGTTGTAATAAATTGGCCGTTTTATATCGGCTTTTCAAAAGAACCCCGTCTCAACTCTAGCAAGAGTCTTAAATATTATTAGTAGAGACCGGATTATATGCAAAGTGCTTATATTAATTTTTGCATATCTTTAATTATAGTCTATATGTAGACGTATTACACTAATTGAAGTTAATTAGCGCTGATTAGTGATTGCATATATTGCATATTTAGGCATTTCTATGCATATTTTTACAAAAATTGCATATATTGCATATTTAAGCTTTTTTCTTATCCTTTCTATTAATAAAAATTCCTAGTAATTTCTAATGAAGAACGACAACCGACAATTCTCAGAACGATAAATCTTTTACATTGGTTTCTGTAATATTTTTCCAAGAACTGCACGTGTTTAACTTCGCCTAGCAGAAGGGATGTGGTAAATACGTTTTATTATTATTAATTCCCAAATAAGCTATTCATTCATTGAATATCTTTGAGCGAAACAGCATGTAATTGTGTTACGTTTTTAAATACTGTGCGAACATACAATGAGTATAGCGAACAAAATTTCTTTATGGATTAAGCCATATCCTGAACTGGTAAAGGATGGCGACAAAATATTTTGTCGGGCCTGCAGCAAACTGGTAAGTTTAATTTTACTAAAAGCTTTACAATTCTTTTTAAATTCTTTAACTTTTGATATAAAATGACAATTGTTGTTGTGGGTGTCTTCTGAGAGAGAATACCCGATTGATCAACACGCTAAAAATCCATAACATATTGGAAAATGTGAAAAACTAAAGCGATCCGCATGTGTGCAGCAATCTATACGTCAATGTGTAGCATCAACTTCACAAAACTCAAAACAAGAAGAATATAATACGGATCTGTGTAACGCATTAATTTCGTCTAACATAGCATTAGCAAGATTAAACAATGTTAATTTGAAATCATTTCTGCAAAAATATTACAAACATAATATACCTGACGAAAGTACCTTACGAAAAAATTGAAAGAATAAAAAATGTAATTCTTGAAATCACTATTGACTGCATTGTTCTAGAAAACTGTAAAAAGATAGTAACATCAACAGAATTGTTACAAAACCTTTTGTATATTAAGTCAAATTATAGCTTTGTTTCAAGTTCCATTCGTAAACTAGAAACGCAAGGGATGTCGCTCTCGGAATCAGTCGAAATAGTAGACGAATTTGATATGCTATGTAAGAAGGTTAAGGCTACAATAGGCAATTCTATATACGATAAATTTAAAAAAGTGATAAATAAAAATGCGGGGTATTTGAAATTGAAGAAAGTTAAGAAAATTTTGGAAGGTGAAACAGTAAACGATTTCGACTTTAATTTTAGTTTAGAATGTATTGCAAAGTTAAAAAATGCACCAATTACATCTGTGGATGCTGAAAGAAGCTTTTCTATTTCGAAACATATCTACTCTGATAGAAGACAAAACTTTCTTTTACACAATTTTGAAAAACATTTAATTATAAATTGTTTTAGAAATATGTTGTGAAAAAAATTTTGTGCAATAAAGTTCATGTTTAAATTTCTGCTGGTATTTATTTTATGTAAAAATTTTGCATATTGTCGCAATTTTTTTGCAGCTATGCCCCAGGTTTATACATATTTTCTCAAAAATCGATGCATACATATGAGCATATATTCCAGTTTTTCTTTGCATATAATCCGGTCTCTAATTATTAGACAGCAAGACTGCACAATTCTTTTTGCAAAAAGCTTTTTGTAATGAGCGTATAAGCATGAGAACCGCAATAACATGACCTCTTGAACCTCCACATTTGATGCTGTTAATCTTTTATGACTTTATGAACGAGCGCATAGCCTTAATGACCTACGCCAAAAAAATATTTATGCTTAGGTCAGTAAGTATTATTACTAAAACACTTGCACGTACATACAAGAGGGTCACATTATGGGGTATTGCCAGGGAAAAAAGATTCGTAAAAATCTTTTTTTACGAATTATTTTTATTTAGTTTTCTTGTACAGCATCTCTATTCAATTTAACGTTTAGAAGTATATTTTTAATTGATATTATAAGATTTCTTTTTTATTTCTTTTTAATATTTTATTTGAAAACGTTGCAATCTTTTGTTTGTATGGTTGTTATCCGAAGTTTAATATTTTATTTGGATATTTTATTCCTTACAATTGGCATGTTTATTGACAACCGCTAGTAAGAAAAACAATAAATAGCACTTACTCTGTATATTATAAATATTAAGAAAAAATACATGTAACATGTAAAATTCAATGGGGTGCTAATGATAAGTCGGTAAAAGTAGCAACTCTGAAATGTTTACTCTGTGAGAGCGGGCTTGTGAATGCCGAGGTCAAGTGTGGCTCAAACTCGGCCGTTAGGAAGGGAGGAAGTGGGCCGTACAATTCCCTTATGATCAGTACGATTTGACAAAGCGTAGCTGATTTTGTATGGAAGCGCGCATTCAAGATGATACCATTCTATTTCTATATACAGTGAGGTCGTAAATGGTCCCCCCCCCCCCCCCTGATAACTTTTGAATGGTATGAGAGATAAAGCAATGAAACAAAAACCAAGTGAAATTGATAATTTGTGATTTTTTGCCTATAGAGATACGCACATAGCTTCTGATGTAAAAATAGAGGACGTAAGCGATCTTTTAAAAGAATTTTGAAATAGGGAAGTTAAAGTGTTATTTAGTAAGCTCAGTTTGGAAAATATTTTCTATTACTTTTATGGCAATGCAACAGTTTTACGATTTTCGGAATTTTTACCAACTTATCCAAGATTAATAATTGGAGTACTTACGTTACTTTTTCTAATAGCCCTCGTATAATAAAGTTGGTTTTATGTGCTTAGAAGCGATTGCTGAAAAATAAGAATATTTTAAAATATGACGTTTTGTGCAAATTTAGCAAAAGTGTCTTAATCTGTCAGTGTATGTGGTCATGTGTGTGGGTGTCTATGTAACAGATTACTGTAATTAAAGGTTTCGCTACACTATATCCAAAAAGCGAATACGAGGGCTATCGAAAAAGTAACGTAAGTACTCCAATTATTAATCTGGATAAGTTGTAAAAATTTGAAAATCGTAAAACTGTTTGCATTGCCATAAAAGTAATAGAAATATCTTCCAAATGAGCTTCTAAATGAAATTACTTCCTATTTAAATTTTAAAGATAGCTACGCCTCTCTATTTTACATCAAAAGCCATGTGCGTATCTCTATAGGCAAAAAAATCAAATTATTCTCTAATTTCACTTGGTTTTTGTTTCATTGCTCTATCTCATACCATTCAAAAGTTAACAGGGGAAGGGGAGGGGGGGGAGACCATTTACGACCTCACTGTATATGTAAGTAGATTTATTTATTATTTTTCGGAGTTAGGGGCTCATGAGCCATATAGCAAACGCCGCCACTGGTGACAGATATAGATACTCATATTATTGTAATGTTCAAATAGCGTAGTGTTTCTTTTGTTGAGCCTGCTGTCTGTTGTAAGCAATTGTCCAATAGCGTCCCTCTTTTTTATGTATTCGGTTACTTACGACGCGCGCATTTAAATATAAATATAAAAATTTACTTATAATTACGGTAGAAATAATACGGTATGCTTACGTGCATATGGAAGTTACGTCAGATGGGAGCATAAATGGCGCCACATATATAATTATTATTATATTAAAATCGATTTCGACCGTGAGGGTTTTGCTAATGCAAAAGGTAAGTTTAGAATATCCGGACGCGGTTACGGAACATATTTTAACAGCGTTAAGGTGTTTTCACGATTCAATATTCTAGAAAAAACACGAAAACACTTTGTAAACACACACGAAATTCGTTACAATTGTAGAAATAAACACGAGCGCTACTAGATGGCGACAAGATAGATAAAGAAAATTTCAACTTAAAACGGGCTTTTTTAAAGCAAAGCTGCATTGAATTACATTAATTGGTAGTTGTAAATAATTTGGATTTTAACATTTTGCTATTTACCATACATATATTTTATTGTTTTCGATACGCTCCTTAATGACGTCATCTGACCGGCCTTGACGAATTTAAGATTCAAAACGAGCATACCGTATTATTTGTACCGTGCTTATAATGAAATCCACATGTAAAGGCGCCTAGAGGTTCCACAAACAGGTGATACGAATCGTGAACATAACAATTACAACAAAAAACCTTTCCAACCAAAACATTACAAATAAATCAAATTAAATCGAATACCCAAGCGATAAACGTTCGTTTTACAAGTAATTTTCATTATGTTCCAGTAGCATTCCAGGCGCTAGGTACAAATTATCGAACAAACACTAATTAAAACCGTCTGCAGCATTCTCTCGGACAGGCACGGAAAAGCTATTAAAAAATTTATGATAATGTCGGTGCCAGCGATTTCGTAAATTGGAATGGGAAAACGCAAACGAAAAAAGACAAAAGACGATAACTGAAGCTTCACTTTCGAAGTCAGCTTACACCATTTATTCCATTAATTTTGGCAGTGATGTTTGTGCATTTCGCAAACGGGTGTAAGTTTTACAAATATTTAATAAATCCACTCTGTTTTTGGCGTCACAGACGCAGAAGCAAACAAAGTGGTAACAGATGGTAAATTAATGCCACGATGAAGTAGATAACGAACTGACGCAGTTATAACAATCTTTTAACAGGCGTTAACGTGTCACTTTACTTTTTTAATTTGGCCATGTTTCCATAGTGATAAAATGTCACAGATTTATTTTTTTTCCCATAATATTTATTGCATAAACCGCAATAGAATTAACTCTAAAAGTCGTCTGGGTAGCTCTTTTGAGGTCGTTAAACTCCCGTTACTCATTCCATCAATATTTACATATAAAAATACACTATTGGCGAGGAGAGAATATGCCAGGAAAATTTTAAATTCGTAAATCCACGTCAGATGTGCGAACGATGTCAATAAGGAGTAACAGCGGCAAGTAAACAACTTTTACACAGTGTGAAATATTTTCGTGGAAGCATGTTGACAGAGCTTCGTTATTTGTTAAATTATACAGCCATTACTAATCACACAAACACGATCATTGCAAAGTTGAAAACACGTATTAGGCAATTCGAATTTTACCTAAAAACAAGGTGCAAGCAAGGACATTAGTAAGATCTTTAAATATCCAATTAAAAAAAAAGGATGCGGAATAATACCGTCTCGTGCTGTTTTAGTGTTAGTGTCGTCACTAACACTAGTTTAAGGTAAGAATTGGAAACTAGAGCTAAAGAATATTTCGCCTCATTAAATACCGGGTGATCCATTCATCGTGCTTGCTACCCCCAAAATTTGGAAGTAGTCAGTTTTATAAAAAAACCTTTCAAGTAAAAGTTTTAATACAAGAAGACACCTGCCTAATGGTTACACAGTCATAGCCCTAGAACAACGCGTGAAGGTCATACGAAGGTCAACTCTCAATTTTTAATGGATCATGGTATTTTTTTAATAGATTCTAAAAAAGGGTCTAATAGTCAGTGGAAAAGTATTAAAACTTATATCGCTTAAAGTTAACATTAAAGGAGATATTCAAGAAAAACGCGCAAATTGCTGTACCAGCGTTAGTGGCCCAAAATCCACAAGTTACTACAAGAGAACTTGTAGAACAGTCTGGAATTTCACGAACCAGTACTATTCGAAGTACTGAAACGAGAGAAATTTCATCCATACCACATATCAATGTGCAAAAAATTCGAAATAATAATAACTAAAGCCCGGCGGAAATAGTCGGCAGTCGGGCGATACGACCCGACGGTAAAACAACTTATATATTTATGTATGCAAAGTCGAATTATTTGGATTAATAATCGCTAACATTGTTAAATGTTTCGATATTCTATGTGAGAGGGAAATAAAACTTTTTTGGACTAGCTCACGTAGGTACAATCGGTAATGAGAGGGCAAATCAATTAGCGAAAGAGGCGATGTCTAGGGGAGATAGCTCGATTATTAGATTTAGGCTAATTTCGGCTAGTGTAGTTAAAAAGCGTTTAGGGATAAACTTGATGATGATTGGCAGAGTAGGGTGGTGGGGTGGTACACTAGGAAATTCATCGGGAGCGTTACACGTTTTAGGTAAATGAGGATTAATTTAGCATAACAGGCGTTAGAATTAATAACAGGTCAATGGTCTGGGACTTCTTCCCAGATCCTCCCAGAGTAAGATTTTTGCCATGGTTTTCCCTTACTCCGTGGCCATTGATTTTATATAAGTATATTATATATAGTGACCGGCATAAATATTGCAACATATGGGCAATTTTTTTATTATTAAAATATACTAAAACTTTTTTGGGGGAGTAAGTTGTGCATATCTGGAAACTTCAAACACTCTGCAAAAAGTGAGGTTCGTGCAATAACATTGTGAGGGATTCGATGTTTAATCTTATCAGTTTTGGACTACCGATTTCACTTTAACGCAGAAAACAAACAAAAATATAATAATTTTCAATAAAAAGCAATGTCTGCTAAGTGGTTTAGAGAGAAAATGTTTGTAAAATTTTATTTATTACTAGATACTAGATACTAGATACAGTCCCTTGCAACAACAATTATCACACTGAAATCGTACTTTTCAGTTTTCGCTATGTTAATTATGCAAAAATTGACAAAACTGTTTGAGTATCAACCAAATTTGGAAATAGTACTGCAGTTGAGCTGCTAAAGGCGAAAAAAATAGAAACATGTAATTCAATGAAACAATATTTGGAAAAACTATGATTTTTTTTTTTTTTTTAAATATATTTGAATTGAATTCTAAGCAACTTCTTCAAATAACTTTTTTGGATATCATGTCATCTAACCTCACTTTTTGCAGATTCACGGCATATTTTTTAAATTTACCGCCATACTAGTGGTCACGTGACGTGTGTCAAAATAAATTTTGGGGTTTCTAGACATGCACAACCTATCCCTCAAAAAAAGTTTTAGTATATCTTAACAATAAAAAAATTTCCCATATGTTGCAATATTTATGCCGGTCACTATATATTAATGTCCTTGACGGATGCTGGGAGATAACCAAAGTCTTTTCATGGGCGCATTTAATAATAACCAATTTACAGTAGACTCGCGATTATGGGAACTAATCACATTTCACATATTTGGTCATTTCACAAAAAGTAGTATTCATATAGTCGCGAGGCTACTGTATTATATTTTTGTTATTAAGAATCATAGGGAAATTATTTAGTTAGAGTAGGAAAATTTCAATTGTTATGGAAGCCATATAGTACTTAGAATAGGTAGCCTCGTGTAGTACCTTTTTTAGGTGGAGCACGGGGTTGGGATGATTTGTAATAATTTAGTTTTCATAAATAAAGTAGAAATGCAGCAATGGACTTTCTATAATTAAAACTTTCTGTGACCTGTACCCGCTCTGCTAGAGTTATGACTGTGTAACCTTCTTATATTGAAACTTCTACTTGAAACTTTTTTTTATAAAACTGACTGCTTCTAAATTGGGGAGGGATGGAGGGAACGATTAAAAAGAATAAACGGACCACCCAGTGTATGAAAAGATACAAAAATTACTGAATTAATAACGATTTGGCCCAAATAAACATTTTATTGAATTTTGCAAAACCTATTTCAACGATGTTTCTTTTCTCGATATTTTTTGTAGATGTTTGTACCGCTTGTCTTTCGCTTGTGACTGTGATGTTTACTCAAGTTTTACCTGTTGCACGTCGATTTAGTTTAGTATATTGTTGTATTCCTTAGATTTTCTTCTGACACAAGGACTGCTTCATTACGTTCAAGCTCCGTAAAACGTAAAACTTTCGAGGAAACTTTGTTATTTAGTTTTTATGAAATTAAATATGAGGTAAATTTACGAACTTTATTAATGTCACCTTAGAACACAAAAATTAATCCAATAATTATTTTAGCTAATTGCGATTTTGGTATATGCACTAGTACTGTGAGTGTAGTAGCAATATACCGGATGATACAACGATATACTGATCATATGTGCAATGTAAACGAAATATACATTTATATTTTAGTACATAAACTTATGTGAAGAAAGATTGCACGTGTTTTTAAGCCAGTAATGTTGTCTGCAAGGAAGGTATCTAGAATCTTTTTTATCTCAAAGAAGATACATATGAGGATGTTTAAAAATTAGATATTTCAAATAGAAATGAATGGTTGTAGTAATAATTATTAGGTTGTAATTGAATTATGAAATCATTAAAGTATAATTACATTAGAATGTAATTACAATTACAAAGTAATTGAATTATAATGCGACTATAGGTAATGCCCAACACCATGCACACAGGATTTTTGCAGTGTAAAAGATATTCCAAAGTATTTGAGAACACTTTCACAAATAAAGAGCTGTGTCATCAGGGTATCTACATCAAAATAGGATCCATTAGTATTTTTACTGATGATTAATGTGTAGCGAAGTTCTTAACCGTCTTACTATTTACTTGATGAATTGAATTGATTTTAAACGGAGGAAATGTTTACCAACTGGGTTTCAATGCGACTATTACGACAAAAAGTACCTACTTTTTTTAGGAAACGTATTCAAGTTAGTTACATATTCACTGGAATAGGCCTATCACTCAACCAATGATTATTCAAGCACTGAATTTAATTAAAAATCAAATTGAAAAAGAATCGTCGTTACTAAAAAGTGATGGAATATTCAGTATTCTGCTACTATAAAGCAGTCAAAAATAGACGCAATATCAAATTTACTACTAAGCGTATTGATTAGACAAAGTGCATGAAAATTATGCCTAATCACATACTGAATTGCCTGAAAGAGACGTTAATTACTAAGGTAAATATTAGCTCGCACAACGTCATTAACGAGAACTGTGCCAAACACAATGGAGCGGTAATTTGATTGTGCACGTCACTGATTGCGCCTGATATAAATATACAGGGCGATTCATGTAACCCGTCCATTAAAAGTTCTTAAATTTGCAATAATATTTCGATTTTAAAACTTCGAAGTTAAGCATAGTTAGCTATGACCCATTTGGAAAACATAACTTCATCTATTTTGCACTTTCGATTACATCGAAAATCATGGTCAACTTAGATATTATAAATAGAAACCTATATTTTTTAATGCATTTTTAGGTTCTACTAAGAATTTTAAAGCCAATAAACCCCTTCGGGGGTTCGCAATGGGTCACCAGGGGATTCGTGGAAAGAAAATGTGTAATGGCAGGTATATATGATCAAAGAATAACTTGTTGTAAACAAAAAACACTCACAAAAATTTTGAACAAGTTCATAAAAGATAAAAATTATTCGCCTCAAATGCCGCAATAGCGTATGAGCAGAGTTTTGATTGGTGTACCCTAGGAGTGTGGCTTGTGGAGTTCTTGATGAAGTTGTGAAAATCGTAAACTCCATCAAATCAAGGGTTTTCAAGTTTGTGAAGAAATTAACAGCCTTCATACCGGCTTACCTTACCACACAAATATTGGGTGGCTTTGCAGCTTAGGTTTGAAGTGCAGTTATTTTTTTTTCTTTCAAGATAAACCTTTTTATTCAGCCTACATGACAGCGATTTGCTGCAATATTTGGCTTATTTATCTTACATTTTTCAAGAAATCATTAACGTAAACCTGAGTTTACAGGAAAGTTAAATTACGATCTTCACAGTATCAGAGAAGACAGAATCTATGATTAAAAAGATTGAGTTTTGGAGATCTTGTATTTTCCAAGGTCAGATATGAGGGGTTCGAGACTTTGAGTGCCTTTTTAAAATAAAATGAATTGTACATCTTTAGTGACGTCAAACTCCAAATATCTGAACACTCGAAGGGATTAAAATCATCATTTGTGAGATACTTAATAATAATAATTTATTGAGCAAACCGGTATTACAATGCAAAGTAAGGCACTAAGAACAGACAAAACAAAATTAGATTATAAGAAAATTATATCTTAGTGTTCTTAATCAAACTAAAGACAAATGAAAGAAATCTGCCCAATCTCATGGCGAGGCTCAGTTAAACAAAGATTAT
This sequence comes from Protaetia brevitarsis, assembly GCA_004143645.1. Classification (NCBI taxonomy): domain Eukaryota; kingdom Metazoa; phylum Arthropoda; class Insecta; order Coleoptera; family Scarabaeidae; genus Protaetia; species Protaetia brevitarsis. The sequence continues at coordinate 1,876,233 of RXPK01000196.1, read as the reverse complement.
GTCAACTGCTTTAGCCTAACCACGTCTTATAAAAATAACTCCTATATATCAAAATCTACTGCCTATAGCTACTTAACCTAAGAGTCTGCAAGAAAACTGGAAGGACAAGTAATATATATATATAAGCTATATATACCTTAAGATATACATTAAATTAAGATGCGTTTCCAGAAGCACTATACATCAACCCCGATCCCGCTTCACAAATAGTATAGATCGCAATTTGGCCTTAAAAAGTGAGACAGATGACAATTTAAGACGAGACGGTAATTCATTATATTTTTTGTATATCGGATATGTAAAAGATCTTTCAAAAAGAGCAAGCCTATCGAACGGAGGTGCTATAAGTCCGCGGAAACGGGTAGTAATATTATGTACGTCCGTTCTGAACCGAATTCTTAGGTACAAATGTATTTTCTAAAGCTTGATGAATTAACTGAATTCAAAATCCTTTTTCTGAAGAGAACTTTCTCCATCGCTTCTTTTAGGATTAATAGTTTTCAAAAAATTTAGTTTTGAATTTATATACACTGAGAAAAATCCGCATAGTAAATTCACACTTCACTAATGGGCGAAAATTGTAGTAAGAATAATTGTTACTATTGTGCGAAATTTGAAAACATCATCGCTGCAGTTTCGTATATCACAGTCACAAAAAAAAGCAATAAAATTGTTAGAAAATATTATGGCACAATCTTCTAGAAAACTATTGTGAAATGTTCTACAATATTTTCTGCCTGTCGACATGGCAGTAATAATTATATCCACCAACTGCCAACATCTTGGACATCCGTCAAGATTTACCTATTGTCGTTAATGAAATCAACGAACAAAATCTCGTTTATTTTAGAGATATTGCCAAAATTAAGAAAATAATTGGTATAAAAGCGATGATATTATTCTGTTACATCTAGTTTATTAATTTAGCAAACCCATTAATTTCACTTGAACAATAAGTACTCTTCAATTAACAAAGTGAATATTATTAAGAAATAAAGATTACGCTAACCACAATTGTAGTTGATTTAATGTAATGTATTATGTTTAATTTTTTTTTTCCAAAGCTAGCGCACACTTTTGTAAACAAATTCTCCGGTCTAAGCATTATCATTATTATGTTACGTTATATGTTAGTTACGTTCAATAGCTATATGTGTACAGCCATTGTTGCAAAGAGGGCGCTTTTCCTATTTCACTTAAACACGGTTATAAAATGTTGATTTGGTGCATTTACCAGAAAATACGCAAAATTACTGAAAAAACTACTGAAAATTCACTGTTGCATTTGCGGCAAACAATATGCATTTTATGCTCCTTTTACAGGTAGGATATGCCAACAAATTGTATAGCAAAAGTACACATTATGTTTAAAAAAACACATTATACAGTAAATAATTAATTATTCACAACTAGGTATATTAATTATAGCAACAACGTAGTTAATCTGTACGCAAAATCTTAATGTGAGTTCACTACACAAATTTGTAGTAGTATAGCAAAAATACTGTAAATATTTTGTTAATGATTAGTTGCAACTATTACCACTGGCCTAAACGTACTATTTGCAACAAATGATCTGCTCTTAATGCTACTGTAATATATAGGTTGTATCAACATAAATTGTATAACAAAAGTGTGCATTTTGTTGCAAAAAATACGATAATTTTCGACTACAATTTTGTGGAAAATTTTAATGCAAATTGTGTTCGTCCCTATATGTTCAACAACTTGTTGTGCCAAAACTTTATAACTGTTCGGAAATTGACATTTTTTTTTTGTGTGCATTCTTGCAAAATTGGCACCGCAAGCAGGCTGTGGCGACTATGGAGCATTACTAAACATTATCAATTTGTTTATTGTGTCCTTAATTGATGTTTTGATTGGAAAATTTAATAAAAGTTCTAATCAATAATTTCCAAATTTCCATATAAATCTCAAAAACTTAGATTGACGAAATTTCAAGGGTAGATTTGATCCTCTGCGTCTTAGTTTTGGCGCAAACGGAAAGTGAAGATTTAATACACTCAATCAGTATAAATACGCCAAGTTTCATTCGACAGAATGTGTGACAATCTGGGTGCTTCATTTATTGATATAAGCCAATATCTACATATCTGTTCATGAAGGTACTCAGGCAGAAATATTTCGGGAAGGATCTACTGGAGCCCTCGAAGATTCTCAAGTTCCCACTGGGTAATGATACTGGCTTAATAGAGAACCACAAAGCTGCTCGAGTGGAAATAAGAGATACCTTAATAGAATGGTTACAGTGAGCACCTAGCTCAAGTGCCCGGACTTTAGATACCCACCCCAATTTAATGAATGAATGAAACGAATGAATCTGTTCATAAAATTTTCGTAATTTCTATGACAAATCAAGTTTTGTTCGTCATAGATCTAAAAAAAACTATAAAACTATATTCATACTCTGAAAAGAAAAAAAAAGAAATAAATAACATATTTTCATTGAGGAATCTTATACGTAATTTAAGTAAACTTAATGGACGTCATGGCTAAGTAAAATTAAACATTCAAAGTCCATAGCGAGAAAAGCACAACCTACGACAATATTGCGCTTTAGTGTTTCGTTGACTTTGATTACATTTGGCACACAATTTTTTTCTATTCTCGGGTTAGTTTCCAAATATCTTATGAGAATGTACATCCTTCTGAAACTATGATATTTATAGAAATAAATCGCATTTGGAAACAGCTCTCTGGCTAGGACGTTAGAACATAGAACATAGAACATAGAACCGGTCACATGCAGGTTCAAAGATATATATTTTGCAACGATTAGCTCTGGTTTTTCGTGATTAAAGTAAATTAATGGTATGCACATATTTAAACATGGTAACTTCTACCATTTAACATTTGCTATTGTCAAATACTATTTAACTTATCAAAACAAGATAGTGAAAGCTCTCAAAATTTATTTAAGAATTATTTAAAAACCAAATTTTGCTTTAGCAAATAGCGCTCTTGCAATCACTTTTTAATTATATATCACTAAACCCATTATCTTCATTCTATTTTCTTTTCATGTTTCTAACGATTATCCAGCGCTATTGATACAATAAAAAAGACAGAAATCAAGTTCTTGTTGCCTTCTTAATGAATTCAACTGTTACGTTTCAATACACCTTGCAACTACCAAACATTGCATAACAATTAGTATAATTTGTTTCTTAAAATCAGTTGTGAATGAACATTACCTAATAGTTTGCGTTTAGCACTAAAAGCCCTTTAATAATACAATTGAATGCTTTCTTCAAGTCCCTGTAATTTTTTTTAAGAAACGACAAGTCCAACCCTGCTATGTATGGGGGTCGGTGCTTATTGTTATTTAATAGAAAAAAACTGTATTCTTTATGTTCCTTTTTCTCAGCTGTTAATTAACGTATTGTGATTTCTCTTTTTTTAATGTACATAATGCGCACCAGGTTTAGTTAAGACTGACAACTTTTCAAAATTTTATTCGGCGGGGCCAGAAAAAAGAATTGAATTTGAAAAAGAAAACATCTATTGTTGAAGTTTTGTAACTTCTCTTTTTCAAGAGATTTTTCTAAATCCTCAGCTATAAATTACCTTTAGATATCAAATAACAAGTAGGGGAAGGTGGGGGCAAGATGGGGCCACGAGGCATGATGGGGGATATCGTCTTATCTACAAAGCGGCAGTAAGCATCTGTCAAATAATGGCAGACCGAATATTCACAAGTGCTGTTTTATGTGTGTTCTAGTGTGGGAAACTTTACTAGTCGTAATAACAAAGTTATTGCTATTTGTGCATGAACTTTGTAATTTCCAGAGTTTCGTTATTGTTTTGATGGTGAGTTCAACGGCCAGTATCGGAAATATAAGTAACCATTTTATAATTATACTTTTTTGTGCTTATTAATTGACATGTATTGCATGTATTTTCTATAGTGCGTTGTTTGTTTATTTCAATATTTAATATGTTATTATCACATAACCAGAAAATGTCTGGGCTAGATGGGGCTGTTGGTATGGGACAACATGGGGACATCAGTATCTTACTCTTCAGTCTGGTTCGTTATGACTGGATATAGTTGGATATTTAATTATAGAATTAACTCGTTTCATTACTTGCAACAGAGTTGTCATGGGTACAGAAGGGAAGAGAATGAATATGAGGTACCACAAACAATTCTAGAAAGAAAAGTGGAAGAAGCGCGTCAGCTTGTTGGACCTCTCCAACCTAGAAAATCATTAGGCTAAAAACACTTTTTCCCCTAGAAGATGAAACGCAACTAGTTACATATTTTAAAAAATGGAATTGGGTCTCTCAGGATTAATAATTCAAGATTTGCGAAACCTTGCTTATCGATGGTCTGAAAAATTGAGAAAAGTTCGTTGTTGAACAAATGCAAAAATTGCAGGAAAAGATTGGCTGATAGGATTTGTGAGATGTGATCTCCATTATGCTTTCTCGAAGACATAATGCCTATTTCTCATTTTAGGAATAAAGTATAAGTTCAATCAAAGCGTAACAAGGGAAAGACAACAATTCTTACAAGCACTACGTATAAAAATCTGCTACAAGAAAATAGCAGATAACTAGAAGTGCTGAGGAAGTTTACAGTTTTTCATAGTAAATAACAATGACCCCTTAAAAAACAATAAACTAACATATTGATACGAGATTACTGTAAACACCCTGCTTTTATGCTTTTTCCCAGTTGTAGAGGCCATCCGACATGCAATTCCCGGATGCGTATTTCCATTTGCTACCATTGTGCAGAAAGGGTTTTTGCTAGGCAGCCGTAGGATATGTACGTACGAAAAATTAACTGGAATAACTCCATAGCCTACCGCTGTGGAGAACATTTATAAGTTTTGCAACAGGATAGAATATGAAATCACCGTGGACGCACATTATATTTTGCGTAATGTTAAAAAAACCATTGTAATCCAGTCCCAAATTATTTAACATATTTGTTGGAAAAAAAAATTGTACAGAAATACCAAACAAATCTACAAATAGCAAATAAATAAAGAATGTCATACTATTCTAACCGCTGAAATTCTACGTTAAGTAATGAAGGATTAACTTTAATGTTAGGTTTAGTGTAATATTAAAACATCATTTCGAAATTATTAATGACAATAAAATCATTAACCGAAGTCAAATTAGATGAAAAATATGCCCAATTTAAGACATTTGTCAGGCAAGAAAAGAAAGTTTTGAATTTCATCACAAAATCAGTCATATGTCTGTCGCACTGATAGTAGATTGTATATTCTGCGAGTGCATTCAAGTATCAATATTTTACAAAATACTGATACTTTTGACAATGACCTTTAAAACCTGCGTATTTACATACATATCGACATATTACGTGAATTAAATTTCGATACTCTTTATAATGTATATTTTGGTAAAATTATATTGGGTGTGCTAGATGAGTAGTAGAGTTTTGTAATAAATAAGTGTCTCTGAGGTTATTTTGATCAATTTGAATTTTGAACGCTTCCCGCGAAATTGAAATAACCAGAGTTTGTTTCGATATTAATTTATAACAAAACCATAGATAATCAATACGTTGTATAGAAATAGATGGCAATGTTAGTACAAGGTTTGTTAAAGTCACTAGATATATAAATAAAGTACCACAATTCATTGCGTCAATGCGTTAGAAAGAGAAGAACCTTGTTTGGACACAATATGGCGGAATGAAGGTCCAGCTGATTCAGCTGTAGGTGGTTGGCTACAAAAGTCACTATATTTAGCCAATTAGCTATCAGGGCTGTCATTCTAAGCTGTTGCAGTTAAGAAATACTGCTTACTATTGTATATAATTTAATGTATCCTAGTAACACTGTTGTTTAACTAATTATACTAACATAGTACTGACAGTTGACAACATCGACAACAGGTAGCTTGGTCAATGTGTCTCACGTTTTCAATCTTTTATTACCTACACACATAAAAAGGATTTTTTCAGTTAAGTAAATATATTTCTTTAAAAAGTTTTACTTCTTTCAAATATATCTGTGTTTGAAATAAGAAATTATTCTTGTATAGGAACAAATATTTTATAAATATATAATATATATAAATATTATATTTGGTTGTAATCGATAATATTCTTGGTTATAAGGCTTGTTTTAAGAAAAGTATATTTTCTCCGAGAAACAAATTTTTCGATCTAAGGCAACGAAAGAGTATATCAGATATTTGAATTAAGAAAGTAAATTCTTTTATTAAGGATTTTAATATTTGAGGTAAATCTTATAAGTACATATATTAAGGTGAAAATTCGTTTTAAAAAATATGATGTCATTTTTGCGGTGGGGTGAATTTGGGTACGTGACACTCGAACGATTACCAATAATGCAGTAGTTGTGTGCATGCATCGAAGATAGAAATGTGAATTGCGGTGGTGCTAAACACGTTAAATTGCATATATAATAGTAGGAAGTCAGTAAGTAATTCAAAGTTTAACTGTTTTATTTTTAAACTGCAGAACCGTACTTAAGCTTTTTGATAATGGAAGTTTTTGAAAGGTATATTATTATATTTAATTACAGATTTAAAATTTCCCTACCAATTCTTAATTCCTCTGCATTTACTGCCTCCAACGGGGCTGCAAAATGTCGAAAAAAAGCATTGCCCAAGCACCAGCTTTGGAAGCTATAAATAGCATTTTTATCCATTCGAAAGTATGTTTTTCTTTTGTAAATCAACATATCCTGTCTAATTTCCTAATTTCTCTGATTTAAGTAATCTTAAGCTTTCTTGATCTACAACAAACCTTTAAAAGGTAATAATTAGAAGAGTATAGGATGTTTGCTAGTCATAAGCTGTATAAATTAATAAATAAATAATTATAATTATGTTATTTAATTCAGGCAAAAAATAAAAATAAAAACAGCATGGCCCTACATTCGAATGCTTAGTTACACTAACAAGTTGGTAAAAATATACTAACTATTATACCACATCCTCTTATCTATATGTATTCATTGTAAAATAATGTATCTCTTCAGATACCCAAAGATTTTGAAATGTTAATAAATAAGGGGCATTAAAGTGTAATTAAAGGATCCAGAAAACTCGATTGCACGTTGCGGAAAATTAGAAAATGTATAGTCTCTTTGTGATGTGTGTGATATAGTGCTGTAATACGTTTTTTCCTATAACGCCAAAATTATAAATAAAAAATAAATTTATGTTCCGAATAGCTTGTTTTTTGCAAAAACAAGAAATCCTGTGTCGGATAAATACACAACGAATCATACATAACATCTGTTTTCCCCGATAAGCCGCAGTCGTAGTAAAAACTATAGTCCATCCTAAATGCCCTCGCTACATACATTTTCGCGTAGGTCGTTAACTTTTTTTTGGTAGGAGCTGTAAATAAAACTACGATCTTCTTTCAAAATAACAAATATTTAGTTCAGATAAAAGTCTTCTTTTCCCAACCAAAGGTTAATCTCTTGAATTAAAAATAGATTTCTTCTTTAGAGTAAAATTCAAATTTCTTTGCAAGAAAATAAAGCTTCATTAAAAAAAAAATTCTTGTACTAAGGTATCTACATATCTAGGCTGGGACTGCAATGTTTCAAATAATAGTAAGTTTTATTTAATTCAATGAAGGATATTCTTGGATCAAGATATTTTTTCTTAAAATTAAATAAACATTATTTTTGTTCCAAGAATGTATTTATTTGGGTATATATGAAACAATGATATTGTTAACTTAAATAAAATTTCTTTAGATTGAACATTTCTTTTTATATGTGTATGCTCTTCGCATATTTCCATCTGGATGTGATGCCAGGAGAAAAAAAAAGAGTAGAGTTAAAGCAGTAGAAAAACGCGCAGTTAAGTATTCATTACATCATGGCAGCGTCGTGGTTATCTCCAATAGAAAAATTGAAAGGACGTAGTATAAACTACAATGATTAAATTTAAATTTGGCACCTAAGCTGGACACAATATTGGTTGGCCAATTGCGGTACTTTATATATCTAGTGACTTTAAGTTTTGTTGGTCCGTAACAATATACACTGTTGAAAATTTTAACACTTTTTTGACTAATTTAATAGTCAGGAGAGGTCCACACTCTTTTCGTGTTATTTTGTCGAGAACTATAGAAGTTTAAATTTGACGAGCAAAGATAGTCAAGTATTGTCTATTGCTAAGGGGTTATTTTGTCCAACTGACACGTGGAATTATAAAATACTTCTAGTCACATTTTATTTGATCTAGACTAGACAAATTTACTAGCTGTTTAACTAAATGAATGCGATCTATTGGGTGTTTTAACACCATTTTCTAAACACAACGTCTTTTTAATATGCAACTCCTATTTCTTAGTGCTATAATATTCTCTCTTTAAGACGTTTTCTCAATTATAAATATGCAAAACCACTCATTCACAAGTTTTGGTTTCAACTAAACGTACCAATTTTAAAATGATTTTTTGAGAACCATTATAAAATTAAGTGAATGTTTATGCTATTTGATTCAAGTCTAAACTAATTGCGTAAATAGATGTTCCCAATACATCTTTAAGATGTTGAAATTTTTTATGCCCACTGGAATTAATGTTTAATAACACGAGGTTACACTTCGCAAGTCAGTCACATTTGGTGGTTTGTTTGGATATGTTAATACGGAGAATCAAACACGAAAACAGATACACGTGCAATGCAGGTGGTGCGTATAATGCAATACTGTATTAGAATAGGTGGGGTTTCTATATTTCTATCCGAGGGAAAAATTCTGATTGGTTGACGCTTCTGAATGTCTAGAAAAATTGTCAATCCTCATATCTGAACAAAGAATTCACACGAAATTCTAGTCATTTCTGTTCTATTAAATACGCGTAGTCAACTCGTCTGGCAAAGTTTGGAAAAATCAACACTAAAATATTTGACTAGTGCAAAATTAACGCCAACACCGTAATATTTTCAACAGTGTAGCGTTAATCTTGTCGAACTAAAAATTACGAGCGGGAAATTTAACCTTTTGACAACATTTCAAATTCCTTTTTGACATATGCTTATGAAGGTGGAAGTAAAGACGACCAATTAAGCAAGACTGTAATACGTTGAAGCTGTACGAACTACATTTTTTCTCAATTAGGCGTCTTTACTTACACTTACTAGAGCGCTGTCCCTATCAATCAAATATGCCTATCAGCTTGATACATTTTTAAGCTTTTTTACTTTTTTTCACTTCTTCATGAGGATGCTTACCTAAAGCACTAGATAGCAGAGAACAATTAAACAAACGTAAAGAGGTTTTAGTTTTTATAACAGAAGCAAATAAATCTTCAAACCTTCTTGTAGGTATCTCAGGCTTTGCACAATCGTGCCTGTTTTGCCAAACTTTGAAATAAAAGTAGCTCTGCGCGTCCAAGCCATTGACACATTTTCCAGTAAGAGACTTCCCACAAGTAACAATACTAAGCTTTTGCAGTAAAAGTTCCGGGTCACAACTTTTATAATAGAAGAATACATAAAACAAGTAATTAATGAAATCGTAAAACGCTACGCAAAATAAAAATAAATAAGCATAAGGTAAAGTCAGTCAAAGTGTGTAACCGGGGCAAGTGTGTAGTTTGTTTATATTTATTTTTAAAATTGAAATACGGACGTCCTCTTGTTATAATACTAATGTACTAAACTTCATACTAGTTTTACAAACAAAAGTTCGCATCTCCTAACGTGTAATAACTTGAATATCTGGTGAATATATCATACCTTATTAAACAGGCATCAGTTTAGTATTACACTCTTGGCCCAACTAAAGGATAATGCTATTAATATATAAAATGCGGAACGATTACACACTTGCCCCATTTTGCTGGGTAAGTGTGTAGTATTGACAGTGTTTAAATTTTTTTTTTTTCTAGTAAACCGTTGATAATTATAAAAGGTGTATCTGTTGAAGGCTTTCAACTGAGCATATATTACGTACTTCTATGTGTAAAATTTATCAAAATGTCTTATTATGTGAACAGTGTTACATTTTCTTTGCACTATACAATTTTTACTACACACTTACCTGACTTGACCTTACGTGCAAAATTCTTCCCCACGCATCACAGGAATAGAATACTACACTATTCGTCATGTTGCAAAATTTGCGATTGGAAACGAACCATACGAAAAAAAAAAACATTTGGCACGTCGAATCCAATGAAACGTGCCTGCTTTACGTGGTAGGACCATTGAATAACGCTACTTTTGTTTCAAAATGTTACGCTTACAACTTGTGATATTTTAAAGCAATGACGCAGAAAAAAAAATTGCAGTAAGTCTGATGACATTTACAAACGCGGTCTCCCAAATTTTTTCGCGACATAAAAATAGACTGTTCGATTCTAAACTAGTTTACGCTAAAGAAAAGTAAATGGGAAAAAATCTACTGATGCTAACTTCTCTATTGTATAACACCACTAATTTATAATTTAAACCAAAGCCAGAACATTTACCTGCATAAGGTTCACAAGCACATCTACCGATTGACGCACATAGTCCAAGCTTAGGAAGTGATTTAATCATTATACATATATTGAGTTCGGTTGCGTTGGCTTTCCAGATTGCGAAATTCGAACAGCAATTTTCGACACCTGCACGTTTATACCAATAATATTAAATTTCGATTCGACTATCTCCTTCTGTTCCTCATGAATGGTTTAGCCGTAGAAATTGCATTTGCGCTTTCGAGCATTAATGTGACTGAGCATCTAAAGTTACGAAATTGCAACATAGCTGCATTATATGTTACCATGAAGGGAAAGTGAAGGAAGGCTAGACATTAATTAAAAAAATGATTGGAATGTGAAATAGTTTCGGTTATCGGGGAACCAATCTCTTTCTTTATTTTTACAGTTACTACCACGCGATCAGATAATTTACAATCTAGAAAGTATTGTTGTGAGTTCTTTTTAAAATAAATATTTCGGTAAAACTAAAAAATCGAGCATGAGTACGCAGGTAGTACTTATGAATATAGGAATTTCTGGTAGAATTTGCAGTAGTAAATGAAATTCAGGGCAATAATTTATTGTGAAGTCAAAGTCATAGCCTGACAGATAAAAATCATTCAATCATCTGTGAACGTTAATAAATAAAACAAATAAATTAAAAGAAAACTAGAAGAAGATAGGTATTTGAAAGTATTCTTACAGCAAATCAGTGTAGAATTCAATTCCACATCGAACAGTATAAAAATATACAGGGTATTCTATTTGAAGAAAAGGAGTTCTGCAACTTTCAAAATTCTTTGATATGCCAGTAATTTTTAAACGCCCTGTATAATACGATGGGAACTTTTAGTACATTGTGGTGACACAATATTAGTATTTGGCAGTGTTAAAATAAGAAAACTCTGCCACTGGAAAGCAAGTGAAAATTAATCAATATATGGAACAATGTCAAATTTTTCTCAAGAATCATGGCATTTTAGAAACAGTTGAAGATAGGTATATGCGCTAGTTGTAATCGTCATAGAATTTTACGCTGAATTCAAAAATGTAATAATATACTGGGTGTTCATTCAAAATAACAAAATTCATGGCGACTTCCGGTTGACCGGTAACGTAAGAAATTTTAAAAAGAAAGCGAATAGCAAACTTTGCAAACCCCAAATTTTTAAAACTGAAAGTTTTTGTTATTTTCGGGAACTTCTTGTTAGAAATCTTCCCCCCTGTATTCAATACATATGGGGTATTTTTTTGTATTTGAATTTAGTAAATCCTTTTTCTTACAAATCACCTCTGCATGTCTTGAAACTAAAATAACACCCATCAAATCTGCCCAAAATTTAATTGTATACGAGGGACGGTCAAAAATATGAAACTAAGAGTAAAGTACCTCAGTTTTTGAGTTTAAAAGATTCTTTTATTAATAAATGTTGTCTTAAATTCAACGCTATATCCAAATATGAAGTTTCCCTTAATTCCCTTAAAATTAGTTTCAAAAATATTATGGCCTTGAAAAAGAAAATTGGGAGAATCAGGTACTTCTAGTAGTACGAGCCATAAAATTTTGAAAAAAATAAATATGTTCCCTTTAAATATCAGCCTGTTCAAACTCTACTTTTGGGTGACTTTCAAAGACGATTAACTTTTGCTCAATGGTTTATCAATACTTTTTAAGAAAATCACAATTTCTTTAGACACATTTTATAGAGTGATAACTTTTCTAATCGCGGGATGTTCAATAAAAGAAATAATCATTACTGGAGTCGTAAAAACCCATTTGTTGTTTATCCTTGTAATCCCCAACACCGATTCAGTTTAAATGTTTGGTGTGGTATAATCGGATCCCGAATTGTTGGGTCATTTTTCTATCGAGGTTATTTAACAGGAGAAAGATATGTGGTATTACTGACAAAAATTTTAGAAAATTTTCTGGATACATTAAATTTGGTAGACAGACAGATTATTTACTTTCAACAAAATGGAGCGCCTGCACATAATCACCGTGACACAAGTGAGTTATTAGAAAGATTATTTGGAAATAGAATGGATTGGCACAAAAGGTCCTATTCAGTGGCCCGCGCGTTCACCTGACATGACGCCATTAGATTTCTTCTTGTGGGGAGCAGTAAAAAAATCAAGTGTACAAACATAGATATACAACAGTGGATGAGCTTCAGCAAAGAGTTTCCAACATCATTGACGACATTGACGGTAGGACAATTTCAGGAGCTACTCGTAATGTTCACAGAAGATTGATGAACTGTATTGAAATGGAAGGAGGTGTCTTTGAACATTTAATTTAAGTAATTTTCTTGACTATTTTTGTATTTATTTTTATTTGTTTATTAAGTAAAAGCTTTAATGAATGTGACGCTTTAATTCTCCATGGGTGTATCGTTTTCATACAAACAAAACAAAAATAAAGATTTCTCGATAACTACTTTCTTTGACATTTTTTTATAATAGCGTACTAAGACTTTTTTGTTCAGTTTGCGATTCTTTTTTAAATTGCAAAAAAATATACAGGGCGTTCCATTTAAAAAAAAGAATAATTTTGGACGAATATCTAGAGAACGCGACGCTCAATTGTTTTTCCGTTCTCACAATTGTAACCACCATAAAAAATAGTACTACTTCGTCCATTTGACCGATACTGTACCTCCAAAGATAACACCGTTATCAATAGTGCACACTTAAGTGTGGACACCCGGTATAAACTCAATACCGTTTTCTGAGCAGTCTCATAAAATAGTTTTAAAGGTGCATAACACAGCGAATTACATTTTACGAATTACTACTGTTCTTTAATTATAGCTAGAATAGGAAAAATCTCTGGTTTTCCATATGTTGTTTTACTTTTGCTAGAATTTAGTGTAAGATAGGTAATAAAATTATTCTCAAACCAAACTGCGCCCTAAGATTTTTCACTTACACTCAGATTTCATATAACAAATTTAAATATGGGTATGTTATTATACTTGATTGTGTTTTGTGAAACATAAAAAATAAATAAAGTTATACTATCGTACCAGTACAACTGACCAACCACACACATACTGCGCTGATTTCACTGTAGTTGTTCGTGGCGATTACCTCATTGCAGTAATGCCATACGTTTGGTGATTATATGCCTTCTTTAACTCAAGCAATCCCATGCAAGTGGATGACATAATAAGCAAAACTAGTAAAACTACAGTCAGTTATCTTGGACTCCTTGCGTAAGGAAAAACGCTTGTGCAGGCAAGTTAGAAACGAAAAGATAAGGTTAGGTATGCTAACGTCAAATTTATCTACTTTAAACAATACGTTTGGTGCTATGTTTACAATGTGGGGCATAATAATTTGTGTGGTATTTCTCAAATGCAATAAACAAGTCGTAACAGCAGTTACGAGCAAATGTTGAAATACTATTATTATTGGTCGTCACTTCAGGATGCAATGGAACGTGTTTTAATAAGTAGTTGTAACACAGGTAAATCTGCTTTAATCTATAAGCATATGCACGTAATTCCTGTTGATTTAATACCGCTAATGTTAAATTAAATGAAGTATAATAGCCGCATGCGTATTTCACTATACACAATACAGATTCTCATTAGATTAAGTTTATATTCCCAGAACAATTTAGCTCTAATAAATTACATTTGTTAATCAAGAATATAGAATTAGAGTAAAGTTCGTCTTCAAAAATCGCAGAGAATCTAAAGAATAAAATATTTAAATATATTTTTTTAGTTTTAACTCTCTTTTTCACTGTTCAAGTACACTTGCAAGCGACCAATTGCGAATGCGCATGATTCTCAAACTATGCGCAATGAGAGGGTTAAATGTGAGCATTGAGTGTGAAGTGTTAAATGAACCCATAAGAAAATGTTAAATCACCATGGTTAACCTAATGAAAAAGATACATTGAAATGACAAGCATGTCCTCTGGATGCATATGACAAGAAATAAAATTTCCTACTATTACCATTGTTATTTGAATAACTCAACGATGCTGCATTTGCAGAAAAAAGTGATTAGCTACCGCAAGGATTAAAATGTCGTTTTAACATTGTTCATCATTCCCCAAAGTTATTATTTCAAATCTTGAGTAGTAGTTTGGAGTCAAAAGTGACGCCAAGATATCTCACAGTTGAACACCGGTTGATATATGTGCCATTCCACTGGTAGTCATACACTACCGGTTGAGATTTACGGGTAAAGCTAACTATATTTACATTTCTGAACGTTCATCTCCAGTTTATGAGCTCGACACCAGGTGAGAAGCTTGTCAATATATTCTTGTAAGACAGCGCGATCTTCTAAGGATCTAATTTCTTTATATAATTTCAAGTCATCCGCAAATAGTAGCTTATCACAATCAATCGCGTCACACAGGTCGTTCATATAAATAAAGAATAATAGCGGACTCAAGTTACTGCCCTGTGGCACACCGGATGTATGCGAAAAGTTGTTGGATGTATGACCACTATAAATGACAAACTGCTGCCTGCCGCACAAATACGAGCGCGTAAAACAAGTCATAGATGGAGAGAAGTGAGAGAACCCAATAGCTTCAAGCTTTTGCAGTAGAATGTCGTGGTCAATTCGATCAATTGGTAAAATCCGTGTGCACGACGTCAATTTGCCCGTTCCTGTCGATGGACTCAGAAAGTGCTTGTGCCATGATTATTAAATTAGTAATTGTCGATCTCTTATTGATAAAATCCATGTTAATCTTCAGATAAGTGGCATCGAACGCGAGGGAAAATGTAAGCGTAAAAAGACATATTTCAAACACTTTTGTGAAATTGTTGATAATCGCTATGGGTCTATATTTTTCTAACCGTCCTATGTCGCCCTTTTTATGGACAGGAGTGATTTTTGCGATTTTCCAACAGTCTGGAAAGATATCGCTCGCTAGCGATAAATTAAAAAGGTAAGTCAATGGCTTTACAAAGAAAATAGCGCAATCCTTAATTAAGAAGCTTGGTATGTTGTCATTACCCATTGTAAACTTGTCTTTCAACTTCTTTAACGCTAATAAAACATCTGACTCTTGGAGTACCGGTTTGCATATTAAGTTACTGTCTATTTGATATAGAGATTGCTTGATTGAGAACGAAGTAGTACCATATGCAGACATGAAGTAGTCTTGGAAGGCTTGGACAATAGATGTTGGTGTAGAATGTGTTCTACCCTTGATGCCATCCAGAGAATTGGGAATACCTGATCCTGTCTTTTTAGAAGAAATGAAGTTCCAAAATTGTTTTGGATTTTCTTTCAATTGTGTTTGTATTTTAGGTAGATAGTTGTACAGCATAGAGAGTTCATTCTAACTTAATTGCGCAAATCTTTGTACAATTGTAGGTCATTAAGATGCTTATATTTTTTATACTTTAAACGGTACTTGTGTTTTAGTTGTATGTTGTTGATGTGGTCGCGGGTAAACCATACTGGGCAGGAATAAATTTTAGTTTCCTGTTTTAGTGGGGACGAATGCATTTAGATATTCATAAATTTTAGTATAGAAGTGAGCGCAAGCGTCAGACATTGTTATAAGCATCCAGAAATGACCAATCAACAGTCGACAGAGATTCATATAAATCGAAGTAGTTCACTTTTCGATAATTATATACTTTGGCTTCGGAATTGCTAGGCATTGATGTTGTGCTGTTCCTGTAGTAGCGATATTTCAGTAAAGGAGGTGGATGGTACAAGTCGACGCTGACTAAGGGTAGTTTATCTTTTTCAGCTGTTATAAAGTTCATATCGGTAAAAAATTAAGTCAAGTAAGCGATTATCCGAATTTACTATCGAATTAATCTGTTGAAGATTATTGAATAATATAAAAGAGTTAATTAATTCTGATTTAGCATCGTTTGAACACCTATCGATAAAGCGTGGTACGTTGAAATCGCCGATTATAAGAGTTTTAGCGTCATGTAATTAGATATGGGTCTTAGTAAGATTGAGGAAATGTTCAAGGTCAGCAGTAGACGTGGTAGGAGGAATATATATTATATATAAATGTATTTTAGTAGTATTTATGCAAATAAAAGGAAAGTATTATTGAAAATGGTTGTGTCTATTAGCTTGCTAGGGATAGTACTCTTAATTGCTAGGAATACTCCACCGCCTCGAAATGAGATCCCGGTCCTTTCGGATAATGGTGTAGCCGGGAGGGAATATTTCCGTTAACCACGTCTCAGTTAAGCCGATGACATCGAAATTGCTTGAGCATACATTGGTGTAGAATAAGTTCAGTTTTGGTCCTTTAACCTCTGACGTTTTGGTAATAGAATCTTGTATCACTGTTGGGCGAATCTAGTTTTCCGAGACAATTACTAGCTTCCCTTCTTGTATCGGATTTTCAAATTATTCTCTCCATTGGTGGTACGGCGGTGTAGTTCAGCTTTAACTTTTTTAAAATAGTTGATTTACCGGGGAGTGCGATCCAATGATATAGAACAACCTTGAAAATTGGAAGCTCCTTAAGGTGCTTATCTTGCTTTAT
Organism: Protaetia brevitarsis; assembly: GCA_004143645.1. Taxonomy (NCBI): domain Eukaryota; kingdom Metazoa; phylum Arthropoda; class Insecta; order Coleoptera; family Scarabaeidae; genus Protaetia; species Protaetia brevitarsis. The sequence goes on along the minus strand of RXPK01000196.1, from coordinate 1,859,269 downwards.
TATTTTGTGAACTTCGTCTGCACAATTCAGTTTCACCTTAAGCGGGCGAGGATTGGTCTGATTTGAAATTATCGAGCTCAATGTTTACTGACAGGGACGTTACAAGTTTGCGAACAATGGTTTTATCGTGGTTTGAACGATCTTCGGCATTTCGCGATTGTAGCTTTGGGATCTTAAAAAACTTATACATGCCTGAGTTGTTAATACCAGTCTTTATCAAATCTATCAAGTTTGGTACATATTTTTCCTCTAAGAAAATATTATTTTCGCTATTTTCAACTGTGCATTTTTACGGACTACATAGGGAAACAACACAGAAACTGATTAGTTTAAGCTAAAAGATGGCTAGATTTACATTTTCACCGCATTATCAACAATTTTTAAGGAAGTTATTTCAAACACTTCAGTGGTTTAATTTTGAAAAATGTTCAGGGGTATTTGATATTTCACTGTTGAAAATTTTGACACTTTTTTGACTAATTTAATAGTCAGGAGAGGTCCACACTCTTTTTGTGTTATTTTGTCGAGAACTATAGAAGTTTAAATTTGACGAGCAAAGATAGTCAAGAATTGTATATTGCTAAGGAGTTATTTTGTCCAACTGACACGTGGAATTATAAAATACTTCTAGTCACATTTTATTTGATCTAGACTAGACAATTTACTAGCTGTTAACTAATGAGTGGCGATCTATTGGGTGTTTTAACACCATTTTCTAAACACAACGTCTTTTTAATATGCAACTCCTATTTCTTAGTGCTATAATATTCTCTCTTCAAGACGTTTTCTCAATTATAAATATGCAAAACCACTCATTCACAAGTTTGGTTTCAACTAAACGTACCAATTTTAAATGATTTTTGAGAACCATTATAAAATTAAGTGAATGTTTATGCTATTGATTCAAGTCTAAACTAATTGCGTAAATAGATGTTCCAATACATCTTTAAGATATTGAAATTTTTATGCCCACTGGAATTAACGTTTAATAACACGAGGTTACACTTTGCAAGTCAGTCACATTTGGTGGTTTGTTTGGATATGTTAATACGGAGAATCAAACACGAAAACAGATACACGTGCAATGCAGGTGGTGCGTATAATGCAATACTGTATTAGAATAGGTGGGGTTTCTATATATTTATCCGAGGAAAAAATTCTGATTGGTTGACGCTTCTGAATGTCTAGAAAAATAGTCAATCCTTATATCTGAACAAAGAATTCACGCGAAATTCTAGTCATTTCTGTTCTATTCAATACGCGTAGTCAACTCGTCTGGCAAAGTTTGGAAAAATCAACACTAAAATATTTGACTAGCCCAAAATTAACGCCAACACCGTAATATTTTCAACAGTGTTGGTTTAATAATTCAATCAATTTGTAAGTAAAAATTTATATGCATGAGACAACAACAAAAAAAGAAAACAGTAATTAGCTGACAACAAAATTCGTTTTCGTTATGTTTTACTGCTGTTTCATCTGGGTAAAAAATGCTTAAAATAATAAAAAGAAACTATTTTCATCAGTGTTACAAAAATCTTACAGATTTTCCGTTGTGACTGAAGGATCATTATCACATCGAAAGCAATCACAATGCAATATCTTAAGGTTGCTTTAAACTAAAACACACTTACGCAGATTGTACATATGTACGTAATACAAAAGTTAATATTTACTCTATAGTTATAGTGTTAGATATTCAAATATTTGAAGGAAATCGTAGTAACACTACTTAAATATAACAAATGCGTAGCGTGCATGACATTTACTAATGCTTTAAATCACAAGGAGGCGTATCCGATTGTAAAATGTAATCTAAGTGGATTATTAGATTAAAATGCGGACTAATTTAGACTCATGTTACGCAAACAAAAAATTGGATTTTTAGTCAATTTCTGGATACATGCTCAGAAGTTGCGTGCTATAAATTAGTATATTACCCATAATACTATGTAAATCTACATAATCAGGCGAACTAAGGAAATAAACAGTTAAGTACAATTGTCAAGCATAATTCCACGATATTTATGTATCTAGTGGGGGCAAATTATCCACTGACTAAGGTTTTACAATGAAAAGGTAGGATTTGTAACAATATTATCAATTTTAACGTAAAATAAGATAATGATTTCCAGGATTTATCCAAAATGATAATAAGTATTGTCTGAGAATTTCAATTCATGAACGAGTATTTCATGGTTCCTCTAGCTTAATCTAATAGATATTTTTTTATACGAATTCGAGTGGTACCGAGTACATTTTAGTAAATCGATTCCATGTTGAACCTCGGAATTAGCTAGGTTAAGGGAAGTAGTTAATAGATTAAAGCGAGGATGTCAAAGATGTAATGACACGGCAGTTAGGCACGATCGTGAAATCGTATATTTGGTTCAAGTGTAGGAAGTACAAAACCATAATTCAGGCCAGTAAAGAAAATAAATTACGCAAATTTTGTACTAGATCAGGGAGAAATAATCCACGCGCTTATAAAGTTACACGTAAAAAATATTCGCCTAGTACCGCCCTAACATTAAAGTTGAGTCAAAATTTATATACGCAGAACGCAGGGAAACTGCGGATTTATTACTAAATAGGTTTTTTCCAATGAACGCGGTTATAGATGACGGGGAGGAGCATAAGCGTATTAAGGAATTAGCGAGTAGAGAATCTAGGGATATAGATGGTTTTAGGTTTTTCTGATTCTGAAATAGAGGTTGCCTTTAACTCGATAAATCCACGTAAAGCGTCAGGTATAGACGGTATTGCTGCTGATATTGTGTTAAGGATTTATGGGGCATCACCGTATTTTTTGCGAAAAAATTTAACAAATGTTTACGTAGAGGCATTTTTCCGAATTGCTGAAAACATCGATTAGTTAAGATTATTCCTAAATCCGGTAAAACTCATATGATGGATTTAAGTAGTTATAAGACTATTAGTCTATTATCAATTATCGGAAAGGCATTAGATAGCTTATTTATAAATGGAACAGATTTTTTTATGCGATCGCAAAATGCTATGAATGTAGGGCAGTATGGATTTAGTAGCAGTAAATCGACTGTAGATGCGATAGATAGGGTTGCAAATTTTGTTAAGATTAGCGAAAGTATGCAGGGTAAGTGGTTCATTAAAAATTTATGATGTTCTATTATTTACTTATATTTAAGATTCTGGATTGGAGCTATAAATGTGAAATACTTTAACGAAAATATCACGTCTGGTTGACCGGAAATGGACGTCAACTTTGTTATTTTAAATAGAATGATATAATTTTTTGTTAATTTTTGGATTCTACGACCACAAATACGTCAGTTTTCATTAGCTATTGCTATAGCTACATGTTGCCGTTTTTTGAGTTATTTAAGTTTTTCTTGAATTTGACATTAATCCCATTCAGAGCCAGCTTCAAACATTTAAAGATAGGGCTACTTAGTCTGTTTAACAAAAAGTCACTTCTATCTCAAAATCTATTAAAGATAAGTATAGGGAATGCTGATATAAAGTGATAGAGGATAATATTTACTTTCTAATTTCGAATTAAAATACATTCTATTCATTTCTATTTAAAAAAAATGAGTTTTTTTTTGCATTTGAAGGTATGTCACTTTGTTTCTCAGTTTTGAACACTCTGTATGTTAGAATGTAAAGTGTGCTTACCGTTTCTTAGAGTAATATCTACATTCATAACATAGCAAATTTGGAGATTATACTTGCAGTATTAACCGAGATATTAATTTCTCAATGATGCAATGATTATGACTAAAAAAAAAAGAAAACCTTAAATAACTCAAAAACGGCAACAGGAATAACTAATGAATACTGACGTATTTATGGTCGTAGAATCCAAAAATGCATGAAAAATTATATCATTCTATTTAAAGTAACAAAGTTGACGTCCATTTCCAGTCAACCGGAAGTGATATTTTGGTTCAAATATTTTACATTTATAGTTTTAATCGAACAGATAATTGTGCCAAAATCTCAAATATAAGTAAATAATAGAACATCATAAACTTTTAATGAACCACTTACGTGGAATACCCTGATAGTACAATTATACTGTTAAACATTAAAGGTGCCTTTGATAATATCTGATGGTCAAAAATTATTAAGGCGAAAAAGTTGTCCAGGTAATTTACTTAGAATCGCTAGTGGATATTTCTCAGATAGCGTCGAGATAGTTAAGGAACCGGGTATTAGCACAGAATAATGGACAGATATTCTATTCTTTTTCAATTAAATTCTGGCGATGCTTATATCCTTTGTTCTCTGTATGTCTTTGTTGTTCTATGGATTTTTCCATAGAAACTCTTTCAATTGAATAAGAAATAAGCAAGTAAACCGTTTCTTTTTCAATATTCTTACTACTAAACTAGCATCGACATTTGTAAAGATAAAAAAGATATATAAAAATTGTGGACATTTATTTATTGATGTAATAATAAGTTATATACAGCCTATCATAACTGAAATAAATAAATAAAACAATTTAAACTAAAACTACCTACAAAACCGAATTATTGTGTAAATATGTTTATTATAAATACTAATATAAGGCACCCAGACAACCAAGGAGAACTAAAGTTAATGATGATTCAAATATAAGGAAACAAAATATGAACAGTTGATTGAAATAAAATTTCGACGTAAACAAGAGAATTAGAATTATTGTATAAAATCATTTGGCGGCAACTAAAAAGGTTTTAATTCTGTGAATATAACACACTGGGCAAGCCGAAAAGGTTGCGGCATCTTTGTCGCGCACCGTAAAGAGTATTATCTTTCGAGACGATAGCCCTCTCAGTCGCAGATTACGATGGCATTGCAGTTAAAGTAGATATGTTAGAATTACGTGCTCGAATTCGTTTTACGAACCTGGGTCATAATTTTTTAAGCTAATTGTACAAACTGTACTCATACTCGCAAAACTGTAGTTTCTGACCTACTGACACAAATAACTATTTTAAGTTCATTTGTTGGCGAAAAAAACCTTTGTATACAAAGGCGGAACGTACAAATATAATACTATTAAAGGATCGATGTTTGTTTAATATTCAATCCACCAAAACCACGAGAATATAACATAAATATTTATTTCTACAGTTACAGACGAGAAATAAGGAACGTCAGCAATCTTTTAATTATGACATAATATACACTGATCAAGTATTAGTCCTCTAACATCTATTAATCAATTTATTCTAAAATGCCTATAATTTAGTTTGAAATAATTAGCAGTTGTTGTTGTGTTTGCCTTCAAGACGACTAATATTTCATAAAAATGGTTTAAGCCTATTAAAAAATCAATTACTTTAACTATACAAAAATACATCTTCAAATGAATACCTAATTTATTTGTAATAAGTGTCATTTTTATTATACCAGTTACAAAGTTTAATTATGGGCAGTAAAGCCAATTATATAACAGTAATAAGGTAAAACGTTTATTGCAGTAATACGAATATTATACCAGCAATACCTACAATACCAGCTAAGTAAATATTAACTCCAAATAATACAAAATATTCCGAATAATTGATGTTTTCGATTTACTTTACCAAGAAAACTAAAGTTATTTATCCTTACCCAATATTTTGGTAGAAACATGACTTTACTTGGTGTTAATAGTTTGATTATTTGTCACACATGCAAATAATTTTTTTAATTGCCAACACTAAATTTTCACTTATGTTTAATAACAATTTCTCTCAGCGTAGATATATTTCAACCTCCCAGAAATATTTGCCATGCATGCCTGACCTTGTTTATAAAATAATGACATGTCACAGATTACATAACAACAAAAAAATACTGCAATTCATACAAATTATTATATGCTACACTGTCATTATTCCACATACCTAAAATGTAATCGCCATTCACAATTATGGTTATGGAAATTAGTGGTTTCAAACGAAAAAGTCTAACCACATTATTACCCGTAAATAGCATTCATATACAACAAATACAATGGAAAAATGATAAACAAATATGCATCTATAAATAGTCATAATTTCTAGAAACGGTCTCCCAATATACTGACCGAACAATAATCACCTTGTTTGTTGTTCATCTAAACAGGTTTTTTATTTTTTCTTTTTTTTTCTTGCTTTACAACAGATCCACTCTACCAAAGAAAAACGTAATTTCATTTGTAATTTTAAGACTGCCTACGCATACGATATTTTAGAATATTTTGTTGACATAAATAAAATATTTCCAACTTCTGGAAATCGTTTTCTAATGTCTGAATTGTTCTGGAGGGAGGGTCAACACTTTGGCAATATTCTTGGCTACTAAGAATCTAGTAGTTTGTACTTTATGTTGGGGGAAAAAATGTAAAAGAATGTTTTTAAATTTTCTAATCCTAGCTAATTTTCATTTAAAAAAAGATAGGTTAACCTTCATATGACTTCGAATACGACCTTTAGATAAAATACGCATGAAGGAGAATTAAGGTTTGTTTGGAACACTTTTATATTGTTTTTATGTGTTTATAAATATTTAATTACTAAAACCGAGGTATACAAGAATTCAAATAAAGATAGTACAATATACACTGCTGGCCAAATTTGACGCATAATTCAAAAATTCCCTCTCTTGAGTTAATAACAGCTTGACAACAATCCCAACTAACGTTCTTACTTGATCTTGATCAATTTGCTCCCAAATTTCTACCAATTTCAGATATGGACCATTTAATGTGTTTAGAGGTTTCGGTAATTGTCTTAGCCGCCTTCCCATAGCATCCCACATGTGCTCAATTGGATTGAGGTCAGGACTTCTGGGAGGTCAAATCATAGTAGGTATTTCGACCTATTGCAGATACTGTTGCACAATTCCTGCAAATTGTAACTTGTTGAATTGTAATTCCTCCAAAAATTCATTTTGAAGCAAGGTACTGGTCACAAATCGTTGCCGAAAGGTACGCATTCGTAGAAAACGGTCTTGATCAGGGGTTGTAACTCTTGCACGATCTTGATCTGGTGTTATTGCGTTACTTCCAGTTGCCACAAATCGCCTTAAGACTTTAGAAATGATTAACTGATTTACATTAAATCATTCAGCCAATTCAGCTTGAGTGTAACCTTCTTCACGAAGAGTAACGATTCTTATGCAATCAGCTTCACTTAAATTTCGATTTTCTAATCGCTGTGGATTCATTTTGCAGAAAAATACTCAACACAATGCCACAAGGTGTTGTCAGACGACCTCACATCAAATTTATGGGATTGAAATAAACCACTTTTATCACGTTCTATAACTATTGGTAAAAAAGAAGCAAAAGAAAACACCGCCGTTTTTACAATTTCTTAGATAAAACAACGGCAAAAAACAAGAAATAAAAATATATGATATCAAGACAAATTAAAGCTATTTCTTTTTGAAATTATTCGTTAAATTTGGCGAGCAGTGCATTTTAAAACTTTATATTACATAATTAATATTATTAATTAATAAACTAAATTCGGCGTAGATACAGTTAAAAAAATATGTGTCACTTTTCCTGGATTCGATGCTATTATTTAAACAATTAATACTGAGAAAAAAAATTGAATCACAATTCACCTAAAATTAATCATAGGCCAAATTCAAGTATCAAATCCAAATTAAATAACATACAGATATGTACAAATGGGGGGAAAAAGAATATGCAAAGTGATTCAAAAGCACCGGATCAACTCCTAAGAGGTGATAAGGGAACGTCCACTCGCTCTGAAAATGTAAATAAAATACCAATAAATGTTGTTTTTTTTTTACGATTTGTGGTCCTTCAAATATAAAAGTTTTGTATCAGATTTTGGATCATTCAGAACTGTATATGATGTTAGTTATTGTAAAAGATAGGTTTTACAACAGAAAAGAGTGTTCGCTAATAAAAAATTAAAAATTTTAAGTTATAAAACAGAAAAAAACAGCTAATTAAATGTTACAAGTCACAAAAACATTATTTGGCACAACATTGGCATCACTAACTAGAAATGTCACTTTTCACAGTTTTGAAATTATTTTGTAGTGTCATTGCTTTTAAAATGTTCAAAAATATACACAACCCGTGAATATTGTGACAATTATCTCATTTTGGGTAAATGTCGCGGTAACTATAGGGCTGAAAGTGAAAGATATTGATAATTGATGCAAGTCCTCTTTATTTTGAACTGGACAACTATGCAGATTGGCAGAAAACCGTAAGCATGTTGATTCAAGAGGGTTTTCCCTTTTCTTATAACATTTATTCATTTTAGACTTAAGCGTAAACACAACAAAATGCCGTGATCATTTTTAATCGAAATCAAAATGAAATATCTCCAAAAGCCCATGCACTAAGGAGGGATTTGCCGTTAGAATGTTGTAAATCTTAGTACTATTGGCGAATTGGTCGCAGTGACCATCCTAGCACCCTAGTGTGCCGTTAAAGAAATTGTGCTTTCAAAGGTGATGGCTCCTATCACATCTTGATAAGCAAATAGGTATACCAGATTAATATGTTACGATCGTAGTTTCCAGCCTATTTTGTGCGAAATATTATTTGTTACTGGAATGAAATAGGAGATGCGCCATCTATGCGACAATTTCACTACCACACATAAGTATATCTGCTCATCTGCTGTACTATATAGGAAAAAAACTGCTATACGAAAATAAAATGCGATATTTATTTTTACTTCTATGTAAATATTTAGTTAAATTAATAAATACTGCGCTAGCTTCAAATAAATCCACTAACCAAATTATTTGTTTGATTGAATACAGAAATATTTTTAATATTCCTAAATAAAGTAATAATTTAGTAACTGTAACCAAATGCATGAAAAATGGTTGAAAACAACAAGATCGTTTTTCCCGTGTATAACAGTTTCAAAACCGTCAAACACGATATACTGCTGTAAAGTTTGTTGCCGTTGTGTTAATTAAATTAAGAATTAGACCCTGCAACGCCATCTAGCAGTGAAGTTTCGTACTCCTTGCTCGTCAAAACGCATCGTTACCTTGAAAGTCAAAAGTAATGTCACATTTTCGTTATTTATTTCCAAATTAATTAGTAATTCTTTGTCAGTTAAAATAGCTTTTCATTATTCAATTATTAGTTCAAGTTTCATTCATTAAAACCTTTTCTTTTGCGTACATTACCCCGCATTGTTAATTTGTGAGTGACTTATTTCATTAATGTTGCATTTCCGGCTTCCGCCCTCTTGCTAAGCAAGAAAGGCGCACAAGCTTCGCACACCATCTTACACGCGCTGTTCTCTCCGTGCACATTCTATTTAGTTACCACGTTGTTGTGGGATATTGTTACGTGAGGAACCTCCAATATCGAGTGCATTTTCTGCTTTACCTGTGGCTGCCAGGAGTTTTGTGTCCATTGCATCAATATTCCTGAAAAGGGTTTTATAACAGCAGCGTCAAGCCGGCATTCATTTAGTTTAATGGCGCCATCTTTAGGTCACTGGTAAGCGGACTTCCTCTGTTGTTAATTTTATCAGTTGTGGTAATCCGGTCCTGTCTTAGGACCTATTTGGCTTTGTTTTAAACCTAGAGGGTGAAAGAAGTACCTAATTTGGGAGACCAAATCCTGATCGTTGAATTTTACCTCCACTGCAACTTCGCGTTCAGGGGAGCAATTGGGACCACGCCAACAACAACCCTAGCGTGACATACACTCGCCAAAGTTATCAGCTAAGTCTTATATTTTATTTTATTGTTTTCTTTTCTTGTACGATATTAAAATTTTAAGTTATTTTTATAATCCTATCACGTGATCAAGACCTTCAGGCTAAAATTACTAATTTAGATTAAGATTTAAATTTATATTTCGTAAATACCATCATAATTATTTTTTTTACTTTATTCATTGCACGATCACTACCTAGAATTTAAATTATTACTTAAGCAGAGAGGATAAGAGCAAACACCAATTGTCATCGTAACATATGTTAAGATTCGTATTTCATTGTATTTTATTATTTTGCTTTTATTATTTTTAATAAATATACAGTGTCACCGAAAAATTTGTGTTTTGAATAAATTATTTCGATCCGATGAGACCTTTAAGCTTGAAAGCGGACGAACCCCGTAACAGGTTCCTTGGCTTATAAGTAAATCTGCATTAACTGAAAATATTCCAATTATCTCTGAAATTTCTTTAACCTCGCGCGAAAAATATTCACTTTGGTTCATTATTGTTTGTGTATCTGAGACTTATGCACGTGGAAACATGAATAAAACTAAAGTACTTCTGCATAGAAAAGCACTCAGCTTGAATACAGGTGCTTGCATTTTCCATTAAAAAGCAATGTATACATGCGTGTCCACGCAAATAAACCAAAACATCCGGCCTTTTTTATTTAAAATACTCTTTATAATTCAATAATATGATAGCGTACTTAAAAGAAACTAAAATATGTTGTTAAATATGTCCATAATAATAACAATAGAATATGTAATGTGCATTGTTTTACTTAAACAGAAGTTATAAATATATTATAAAATATTAATCAAAACTAAGGTGTATTCCATTTAATTACGGTTACTTTTCGTGGAAAAGCATGTAGTTAAGAAGAAAATAGTCTTCCGCCAAAACAGCACGGTACTTTCAATTGAAATAAACACTTTTCTGAGAAAAGGTATTCTTTTCGTTGAACATGATAAAAACGAACAGTTATAAAACTTTTCATTTAATGCAATCTCTTTTCTCAGTGCAGATATTGCTTTTTCCCAAGATGAATTTCCCCACTCTGGGATAAGTTCATTCATGACGGTATGAGCCTTTCGCTATCTTAGTTCTAAATTTTTACCAATCAATGAATTAAAATGCTCAATTTAACTCTAACGTCAACGTCATAATTAGTGTACCTTTTTGTAATAATCTCATACCTTGGCTGACACGGAAAGTTATCTTATACTTAAAACAAACATGATAATTTTGTTCCAAATATTTTTTTTTGCTTGTGATTGATACGATCAGCTCTAAAGAGTTGACAATCGCCAAATATCATACGCGCTGAAACAAATCATCATCCGGCAGCCTTTCTCTCAATGATAAATAAAAAAAATCTCCATTCGCTTCAGAGTGGATCGAGCACACCACACATGCACCTATAATTAGAGAGCGTTAGAGAGCGGAAACATCAAGAACGGCTCGTAACATAATAGGTACTTGACAAGAATAAAAAAGCGCCTCCGGGGACTTAACAAAAAAGAACGTCAGAACAAACGAGAACAAACGTAAAACCGGCTACCGACCAATGGAAACCTGCGACGTATATTACTCTAGCGCGGAAAGTCTCTCCGTCTCTGAGCGGACGCAATCCAGCGGAGTGGAATGTCAGGGGGCCCGTCACTACGTCACAGGTCACGTGATCGACGATTAGCCAACACACCGCAATCTGTTTACACGCAAAAAGCGACGATCGCGTTAGCAAGGCCTCAACTCAACGTCCTGATAGTGTTTAGTCATCGTAGACTCGACGCGGTTTTTTTACTGAAATAAAAAATTCGTTGGAAATCACGTGAGAAGCCGAGTTGGAACTATATATGTAACATTGACACACCTCCGTCGCTAACAGAACCGCAAAGCCGCGAGCATTGTAATTTTCAACAGATAAGCGTTGAGATAGATAATTTTTAGTTGGTGATAAAATAAAAGCTCCGATTAGCATGACTTGTATGCATAATATATTGTAAATATAAGCGCTGTGATGATAAGCTAAATTCCACGGTTTAACAAATCATTTTTGCTGATATGATTAAAATTTGTAAAGGTAAGGATACACTATGACACCAGACACCGCTGCGATACAGTGCGAATTGCAGATGTTGTGGCGGTATCGCTCAGTGTCCGTGCCGCTGCCGTGGAGGCAGGGCATTTAGGGTATCTGCCTCAAGAAGAAAGAGATAAAATCTTTGATTTTATTTCCTCTACAGATGAAGATAGAAGCTCCTAAAACGAATATTACCTATTTTATTCTCACAGTTTATTGCCACCTGTCCTCGCCTCGCGAGGATTATCCTCGTTTAGATACCGTCCTCCTGTGACAAGAAATTAAGGGAAAATATTTAGTTAGAGTAGGAACATTTCAATTGTTATGGAATCCATATAGTATTTAGAATAGGTAGGACAATGATATTTTAAAATTTACAAGCAAACCCAAAATGAGAAGTACATGTCTTTCGACGTAGAATACGGGAACTAAAGGCATCAGTGACGGGAGTGAATTCATTTACGATAGGAATGACAATAAATATGGCTGTCAAAGTGACAAGTATCTGCATTTTCGGTTTTAGATGTGTTTTTTTGGGAAAACAAAACGAAAATATCACAACGAAGATGTCTCAACCACTCAACCTGCTTTGATAATTTATTGCTATATTGTCCAGGTGCTATTTTAAATTTTGACAGATCCAATGTTCCAACGTCCCTCCATTCAAAACGCGTACACTCCCAAAGCTGATATAATAGACTCGTCCCACGATTTCAGCGCTCAAAACGGTGTGTATATGTACTTCTCATTTCGCTATACCTATTTTCTAATTAGATGATGGCTTCAAGAGGTTGCAAATATGAAGCAGACGCGTTTTGCTATGTTTGTAATCAATTTATTAAGACAAAAGGATGGTATAGGGGAGAAAAGAGATCCATGAGATTTGCAATTTCAAGTATTTGGCGGGAACCCACTGACCACTCAAGCAACTACTACTTTTGAATTGTGAACCCTTCCAAACGCCGTACTGGCAAAAATGCACCTGCTGTCATGTATCCGGATCTTCCATCATCAATGGCCCCAGTATTACACAGCCCTCAGCTTCCATTACCTACTCCTCCTAAGATAGATCAGGCGTCTTCAATCAACAACAGCGAGTCGGAATGTGAAGAAGATATTGTAGAATCAGATGACGATTTCATATACGGAGATGATGAGAGAGACCCATACTACCCCAACCAAAAAAAACATCAACGACTTAGTTAGAGATCTTGGACTCTCCAAGTCCAATGCTGAGATTTTGACCTCTAAACTGAAGCAGTGGAACTTGCTGGATGAAACTCTGCGAGTCGTAGATCAGAGAAAGCGTCACCAAACTTTTTCTAGCTTTCTCACCTATCTAGATGGGCTCTGCTTTTGCCACGATATGACTGGGCTATTTGAGGCAATTGGAATCGCCTATAATCCAAATGAGTGGCGTCTCTTCATTGATAGCTCTTCAAGAAGCCTCAAAGCAGTACTGCTGCATAATGGTAATAACTTTCCATCTCTTCTCCTGGGTCATTCAGTGCACCTCAAAAAGGATTACTTTAACATCAAAACATTGCTGAAAGTTTTGAAGTATGACAAGTGGGAGGTCATTGGCGACTTCAAAATGGTGTCATTGCTCATGGATCTGCAAGGTGGTTTCACCAAATTCCCATGTTATCTTTGTCTTTGGGACAGCAGGGACACCAATGCACACTACAACGAGCGCGACTGGCCACAGAGGACAGAGTTTTCTATACGGGAAAACAATATCAAATGGGAGCCACTGGTAGACCCTCTAAAGGTGCTGATGCCACCACTGCACATAAATTTGGGGCTTATAAAACAATTTGCGAAAGCTCTAGGTACGGAGCCGGCAGCCATGAAACACCTTGAAAATTTATTTCCTAAGCTATCTGAGGCGAAGGTCAAAGCCGGTGTCTTCGTAGGACCTCAAATTAAGAAGATTCTTGGTTTCTTGGGCAATAACAAAGCCGAAAACTATGTGGAGCTTGTTGCTAAGCTAGTGAGAAACTCCGGAAAAATGGGTTGCAGGATGTCCCTCAAAGTGCACATTTAGGATGCTCATCTTCACTTCTAAATTCAACTTTACAATATATGTTTTTCTTTTACTTTATATGTGTTTTTTGTTTTTATTTTTATATGTGAGTGAAAGCACGCAAATGCGACTGTTTTCGTATTGGAGATATACACTGTGTCGACTTAAATATGAGACTAATGGGGGCAAAAGAAAAATTATTGAATCTATAAAAAAAAATGTATATAAAATAAAAGGCGGTGCTTCTTTAGAAATATATTTGGGGTTTAAAATTACTTTAACATTCGTAATTTTGCTATAATTAGAAAAAAAAAATATCTTGAGAATAAATCACCCTTATTTTTGAAGATATGAAGAAGTTCCATTAGAAAAAAAAGTACGTCAAATTCCTAAATATGCTAACTTTCAAGTAAAAATCGAAAAAACACATTTTACAAAAAAAAAGTATTTTTTCAATGTTTGGCTCATATTGTATAATTTTGTAGAATTCCATTTCTTTGATTTCTACTTTTGTATTTTGGCACATTTAGGGATTTGAAGTACCTATTTTTTGCTAATGAAGCTTTTTGGTAGCTATCTTTAAAAATAAGCGTGTTTTATTCTCAAGACAATTAATTTTTTTCTTAATTTATAGCAAAACCACGCATTTTAACTAAGTTTGAAGATAAAATATGTTTTTCAAGAAGCACCAACTTTTATTTTACATAATTTTTTTTTATAAATTCAACAATAAAAATTTTTCCCATTTGTCTCATACTTAAGTGGACATACGATATACATATGTGGGTATATTTGAAATTTTCGTTGTCCTAGTCACAAAAGCAAAATTAGAGGGGAATAAAAGTATTTTTCTATTGTTTTGAAGCATAAATAAGTTGGAAATAACGCTTACTACTCAAGGACAAAAAACGTGTTACATAGTGTTATCGCATTTGCAAACCAATTTGACTTGTTAGTTCACCTCATGGATGTAAAAACCGCATTTTTAAATGGGGAATTAAAAGAGAAAATTTGGCTCCTGCAGAGGTAGTCAATAATTAAAATTTGAAGTAAGTGGCATATTGAAAGAAAATGCTGATACCGAGAAATTTTTTCGGCGACGGGGAGATGCGGTCGGCCTGAGCGAAGCGCGGACGAAGCAGTTCGAGAACGCCAGCTCGCAATAACAGCAGCCTCTCGTTATACTTATGTTATCTTTGAATAATATTATAAGCCTTTGCTCTAAGATATCTTGCCTTTTATTCGAGTGCAATTATAGTTGTAAATAATTAAAGTTTCTAACAATACGAAAATTGTATTTTAATGAATTTGAATTTAATTTTAATTTTAAATTTAAGTAAAATTTGTAAGATGAAATTAAACATTTAACGTTTAACGTATCGTATATCGAGGTTTAAGAGGTACTGAGAGAGATTTATGTGTTCAGACCTGGCAGTTACGCTTGATAATGGCCTAGACAGGAACATGTCGTACACATGATAGAACTGATTGAATAGAACAGCTGATTAGGGTTTTTATTCAATTTTCGAATCAAAATATCAATTAAGGACACATTGAATTTATATCTTTGTTTATTTGTTATTCCTGACTTCATTATTAGACACTTTCGTATTCTCATTATTTTTTAGCCCACGTAACCATGGTTTCTTTTTAAATTTGATGAACATATGTTTTCTAGTTCTTGGACCTAGTTATTAATGCCACATCGTCAGCATATGCAATTATTTCCTATTTTAGTTGGTATATGATCCCTTGTACTTGAAAATCTCAAAACTTAAAGTAAAAATATAAAAAAAAGATGTAAATAACAAATATACCTAAGTTAATATAATTATTCATAAATATCTCTTTCATTTAATAAAATTAATTCACTTTAAGGTTACATATGCAGAGGTTCATCCGTCCGGTTAATTGTAGAGACGGTTGCATATGGGCACAAACGGGACTACGATGTTTCAAGCGCCCGGTTCAATTTACGAACAGCCCTATCGTAGTACGAATAAAGAAGTTTAGAAGAATAGTGATAGTCAATGTACTTCCAATGAAACAAGTGAAGGTATTTTATGATAATACAAGTATGTATTTTACACAAAACATTTTCCAGGCGACAAAAATACTTATACTAGCAAAGAGTGTCTAGATACACGCAGTGAACCGTGGAATGAGCTGGCATTACATTGGAAAATAACATTTCCTCTAAGACAAAGAAATAAATCACAAACTACTGAAGAACTGGTCCTAGAATGGCCACTCCCAAAGCATGTGAACGAGCCAGCATTGGTAAGCGTGTCAGTAAAATCAAATTCTTCTATCACAGACAAATATGTTCCTATATTGACAGTGCATAATTTTGAATGTATGTTCAACACATACTTATTAACATGAATAATAATAATGAATAATTCTTTGAAGTAGTACTAAATGCAAGACAATCTTACATTACTGAAAAGCAGCCCTTGGAGTCATTGAAACAGGACTTATCAAAAAGTGAGTATATGGTTAGAAAAGTATATCTGTGAATATATTATGGTTTTACTGCTACAAATGAGAGTAGTTCGCACGGTCCTTTTATTCCAGATTTACAATTTATGACACAACTACAGTTATTGGCTCATTTGATACCACCAAGAGGGCGCGTTAAAACAGCAAATAAGGTGGCATGGAAACCGACTATTGCAGAGTGCTCTGGCAGCATTATTATTCAAGCAAATGTGAGTACATTCAATAAATAGATATATTATATATATATATAGCAAAAATCTTATTTATGAATATTTCTTTCAGACTGCAGCGGATATTGAAAACATTATTGAAACCAGAAAGCAGGGCAGTACTAAACCATAAACTAAACTATCCACCCGAAGCTGAATATATTTGGCTTGCTATACATATGGCACTATTTAAAATATAAACTGCATGGGACAAGTACGCACCATATGTTATGGATATAATTGAGCTTTGCAACAAAAATTAAATTGAACTATTCGGTTTGTATTATCATTTGAATTTTCTATTAAATTGTTTGATCGATGATATAAATATCTAAATAAATGTATTTGATTGTCCATATTTTCTCTATGTCAGCAATTCCTCTCGAATTACCTTACCCTTCCAAAAAATATTTTCTTCACTCCAACAAATATAAACTTTTAACTCGATGTATACGATTGCATTGTATCTACAAAGACGAGATTTTAAATCAATGCGGGAATCTTTTTCATACAAAGTGGTTGTTTTCTTCAACAAATCCGAAACAAATATTGCTTAAAATATATTTCTTTGAATCAAAAATATCAAAATTCCATTCTACAGAACAGAAATTCTTCAGTTAAGCAAATATATTTTTCATTCAAATAAAGGATTTAAAAAAAAATGAGTTTTGGCCAAAACAAATATTCGTTTGCTCATATACAAAAGAAAACTTTTTTATCTGTGTACTATATCAATGGAACACTATGTCTACTTTGATAATTATAATAAAACTCATTAAAAGATTCAGCTTTAAGATTTATAGAAACACTTTTAACCACATTGGAACTCACACAAAAAAGTACACCTGTCTTTCATTTATTAGAATAAATTACTTATCACAACAATGACATAAAATATGCGTTCAAATATGAAACAAAGTACGTGCGGGAAAATTGAAAAAATAGAAGCACAAAAGGCATCATCATCAATCATTGATTAATTGTTGGAGGACTGCCAAGCAAGGTAGACATGTTTCAACTAACAAGTAATGCCAACATTGACGTACAGATGCCAAGAAATATTAAATCGTCTAGCAATAAATTAGACAACTAATACAATGTGTTGATTACCGCATTTATTAAATAAATTTTAGTAATGTTGTTAATACTATCAATGAAGATCAAAACATTATGGTTATTTTAGTAATAAGAAAAACAACATATTATATAAGTTAGTCAATCTGGAAACAAATCAATACCTGGCCGCAGTAAGTGCATATTATGTTACTGCACTCAGTCCACGTGAATCAATAAAATCAATACAGATTTTGAAAGCAGGAACAGGCTTGCATTTAAGTACTAAATCTCGCCTTTTCAGTTCTTTTTTTAATTATATGTATTTATATAATTGAGTTATAATATGCTGGTAATACTATGTGCAGCTACTTATTCAATATACAGTCTGTTTGATTTTAGTTGTTACACCAGCTATTTCGGCTGTTATTAGAGATACGACAAAATGTTAGAGCAGAAAAGTTGTTCTACATCTAATTCCCTATTGTATGCTTTAGTTTAGAATAAAAAATAATTGAGCATCAAAAGTGTCAGATATAGCAAATAGGTACGAAATTTTAAATGTACTCAATTTTATTACGTAACTTTAAAAAATCTATTTACAGTAATATATCACGTCATAGTTAGCTAATCATTTAAAAACATATAAAAAAATTTTAAAACCCGGCTCTATTTCTCAAATAACATAAGGAATATTTTCTTTGAGGTCAATGATTGTTGCTGGCTTGTTGGCATACACTTTTCCTTGACATAACTCCTGCGAAAAAAAATCAATATTAGACCTTCGAGAAATCATACGATTTGCAAATTTGGTCTGAAGTAGAGTTGTGGCCGGAGGTGCTGTGTGGCACGTTATACCGTCCGGCTGAAATCACGATATTGTTCAAATCCAAGTCATCAATTTGATGTAAGAAGCAATTGATTAATGATAGCTTTCCCCATTTATTGTGACAGCAGTGCCCGTTTCATCTTCCAAAAAATATGGTCCGATTCTATCACCAGTCCAAAATCCGTACCAAACAGTGCGTCTTGTTTTTTACGTACCATCCAATCACAAATGCAAATAATCTGTAACTTTTAATTGTTGAGTTAACTGAATGTTGCATGCTGTCAGATGCAGATTTTTCTTTAAAATCGATGTTTGGTCGCTCTTAAAAAAAATCAGTTGTTTTGAACGAATTGATGTGTTCGGATGTTCAAGTACACTTTCTCTCACTGCAGCAATATTCGCGTTTGATCAAACAGAACGGCGTCGTATTTGTATGGCCTTATCGATAACGTTTCTTCAAACTTCTTGATTAATTTAATGTTCGTTATGTCAACCAATAGAGCGAATTTCTAAAGTATATCAGCATCATCACTGATAACGAGGGGAAGTTCCGTGTTTACGAAATAACGATAAACAAGTAGTAACACTGTGCTAACCAGCAATCGGGCGTTGATCTTTAGGTAAATACCTAGCATTATACCAGGAATAAAAGTTCTGAGAAAGAAGAAATGCTCAAACAAAGCTAAAAGATGCTTAAATACTCTACTAACTTTATAGAACATACAGGGTGGGTCACCACATTCTCGTCGGTTTATGTACGAAAAGTGGTAACATATTTTTAATTTTTTTTTGTTAAGAGTTATATAAGTTCGGAAGGACATTTCAAAATTATTTTGAAATATACAGGATGATTCAAAGAAAAGTTACACACGAAAGTTGTGCAAAATTAAATGGAACAGCCTGTATATTATGACATGTTTTGATAGTACAGACTGAATAAAGACAATTTGGTGTTAGGTTGCTTATGCCTAACTCAGCTCGTTTACGAGATAATTAACTATTCTTGAAGATGTAGATTAAAATTAAAGAGGCATGCCTGTCATGCATAGATATTTTAAACTGTATTTATTTTTTAACTATAGCATTAGACTTGATAATAAAATAAAAGTAATGCAAAATAATATAACAGGTGAACAAAAATAACTTTTAATTTTCGCTATCTTTAAAAGCGAGCACCCTTTCTTAATTTAAATGAAACACCCTGTATTTATTACCTTATTTAGATTCTAATTTTAACGGTCTTTAAGAATGCAGTAATGCTTCCTATACCTATCTCTTATAACTTCTTAGTAATTTACAATTTTCTTTTTCAAATATTAATTCCTCGCCATTATTTTTTGTTCAGTAGGCTTAGACAAAACTGCTGTTATTATTCAACATAGATAGACGATATTTATCAGCCTAACTCTTCAACTGGCTTTTCCTACATACTAATTAAAAGTCATAACTAAGTAAACTTCAGAAATGCACTTTATTAAAACGGATAAACTGATGTGTTAAAAACTGCTAATGTTTTAAAAAAAATGTTCAAAATGATGGCCATCGTTTTCATTGCAGAGGTGTACTCTTTCTTGAGATGAGTCTCTAATATTACTCAAAACATTTAGTGTTATAGTTCGAAACGTCATTCTTATTTGCTCTTTCATATTGTCGGGTGTGGTTGGTGGTACGCCATAAACAATGTTTTTAATATATTCCCATAAAAAAAATCTGGACTCGTTAGAGCTGGAGATTTTGCTGGCCAATTCTGTGCGCTCCTGCGGCCTATCCACCTGCTGGGATATTGTCTATCTAATTTCTCCCAAACGCTTATTTGGGAAGTGCGTAGGAGCACCGTCTAATTGCAACCAAAGTCTTTGTCGAATACTGACAGGTATATTTTCCAAAAGTATTGCTAAGTTATATTTTATAAATTGTAGAAACATGGCAAAATTCACGAGACAATAACAAAAGTATGGATCTATCACCTGCTTTCCAACTATTCCGCCCCACACACTAACAGACCATCGATGTTGACGATTTAGGGTTCTCAAGAAATTGGGATTGTAATAATGAAAATTATGCCTATTAACTAATCCGTTGTTATGAAAGTTGACTCATCCGAAAATAACACATAATCGAGAAAATCTTCGTCAACTCCCAACTTTTCTAGAACCCATATACCAAATTCAAGCCGCCGATCATGATCTACTTCCAAAAGTTTTTGATGTGGTTGTATGTGGTATGGGTAAAATTTGTTCATTTTTATAATTCTTCTGATGCTCCAGGCTTATCTCTATAGTTTCATTTATTTTTCGCTAACTTGTATGCGGATTTTCAGCAAGAGATCCGATAACTAAAATATTGTTTCCTTCATTTCCGGTAATCGGTTCTTGTTCTGTTTTCTTATAAGACAAACTTCCTGTACTTTGGAAAACTTGCAGCGAATTTTCGAAAGAATCCTTATCGGGATGGCGTCTATTAGGTTATTTTTGCACGTAATTCCTTGATACTAGCAAACAATTTTCTTCACACTCTCTAATTATTAAAATCATATCAATTCTTTCTGCTTGAGGGTAATTTCTCATTGTAAATAATTAAAATGCTTTTTAAATAACCACGAACAACAATGAGGTATAACTGACAAATTTGTTACTGTCAAATGACTTTTGTATATAATAAATAATAGCGACAATTTTGCCTAAGCCGACTTTTGAAAAAATATTGGCTAGGAATTAATATTTGAAAAAGAAAATTGTAAATTACCAAGAAACTATAACAGATAGGTATAGAAAGCATTAATACAATCTTAAAGACCGTTAAAATGAGAATCTAAATAAGGTAATTACGAACTTATGCACGTTGGTATACTCCCAAAAAAAATCACTAACTATTCCCTTAACAGGACAACTCTCTTGAACAGATAAATTGAAAAGTCCAGTAGGTGTTCGCTCAAGGGAGATTCCACTGTATAGGCAATAATAGCAAAATACACCAGAAACTTCCATTCTACAACCAACTATCTAGAACGTATCTTTAGATCATGGGAGAATTGTAAAGAAGCAGGGATAATGTAAGACACCTAACATACTGCTGTAGTTTAGTTTACCCGCATTACCGCTGAGTATATTTTGTGTTGCATAGATATTGTCATGATTTTCCGTTCTGCTGAGTCATTGTACCGAGAGAATTTTCAAAAATTTAGATTTTATTTTTGTTTAGATTAAGGTAAAGAGTTGATTGTTTGATTTAATTTAATTAAATTAATTCCTTTCATTTTTATGTCTAGCGTTTGCTAGTTGATTCAATGCTTATTCTACTAGATTTTGTCGGTGATTTGTGCGTTTGCGTTGTTCGTATTCTTTACGACTGCGCTGTAGATTTTTATCAGGCAATTCCTTGGTCGACTGTTAACGTGAGTAGAGGTATTTTTGTAAATTATTGTTGCCATTTTGTATTCCATTTTGATTATAGTAAATTTCGTTTCGTTTAATTGAAAAATTTAGTCCATCAAGGAATTCATTTAGTAATAATTGTTAATATATTGACGTGTACACGTTGTAGATATAAGATCATTTATTATTTCTGTGCAGGAAGATATATTTTAGTTGTAATTCTTTCATTATAGTTAAAGAGTTAATTTTTTTCCGTTTTTCTATTTTGCTGATTCATTTTTATTTTATCAATCACCTCGGTTGGGTGAGTCGAAGTATTGTTCTTGCTTTTAGTTTATTCTTTTGTAAATTTCTAGTATTTGTTCACGTTTAGTTTATTTTAATTTGAAACCACGTGGATTGAATTTGAAATATTTAGGATTATCTTCCTGAATAAACAAAACCTTTGCTTTGTATAGGAAATAGCATTGTCCTATTGTAATTTAGAATCAAGTGCAGTTTTTAATTTAGGCCAAAACCTTCAGTTCACGGTTTTTTTTTTGCACCTTTGTAATTAAACCCATTTTAAAAAAAAAAAAAATTTGTTTGTTATTTATCTTCGTTGGGTTAAAAATTCTGTTCTTTTATTTTATATTAAACCTAAAATTTTTAGGGTAATTAAGAAAGTCAGTTTTCATTCACTCACAAATTACTTTTTCTATTTTGCGTTCATAAAAACGCAATTGTAACACGCTTTTGCGTATCGAAAAGTGCTTCATTGTGATACGCCTTTTTTCATTTCTATAGGTTGGCTGTATTGAATACATTATGACAGAAAGCAAAATTGACGTTTAATGCATGTAAATTGTAAATACTTTAATCAAAAATTCTATACAAATTTAGTTTACATTGTTATTGTTATGAAACGTGGAATTACTGTATACATTTACACTGACGGAACAAGTATCTTGAGCATGTATTGTTATGCAGCAAATTCTTCGTAACAAAGTTTGCTGAGTTATGTTATTGGCTTTAATGGTAGACTCTTGATTGAGAATCATTCGATGATATAACTCTAGAATGACCAGATGTACTTGGCCTGATAAGTTGTGCGCTACAGCCACTTTACTTTTCATAGATGTTTCGATGTAACCTCAGCTACCGCAGATGACTTCCATTCACCATGACGTTTTATATCAGCAAATCACTGCCTGCGTCTGCTAAGTGTGTAGCACTAGAACGTCTGAAGCAATGTCCAGTATAAAGCTCTGAATTGGGCAATTTTAGAAAATCAGCTATTAATTTAGGCATTTTGCCAATCGTATTAATCCAATCGGGCACGATATACAATAACCATTGCGATATGTAAGGAAGAATCTTGAATGATTAATATTTTTGGTCGCAGGGCATATTTTTTAATTAAAGTAATCCATCTTTCATCCGTAATTGCAAAAACTCTTACGATATTATTTTTTGTTTTAGGTACTGTCACCAAAATAATATCACTCTTAAATTCTAAACCATGTATGGACATATTGTTAATTCATCTCGTCTACAGGCACCTGTGTAACCCATTATTAAAACGATCTAAAATTAAATCCATTACATAAAAAAATTACATTTTGCAAAATAATATCGTACCTTTATGGCTAAATACAATGCGTCAGAACCTTCTTCTATAAATTTATTAATATCTTCAATGCATAAAATTTTAGATTTCTAGCCTCGTATCCCTCAGAGAATCGTTTAAATAGGCTTGTAATTTAATATATTTTGATATGTCTGTATTTTTATAAATGGAAAAGCAAGAACGAAGCATGGAATACATAGACCATAAGTAGAAGATTTCTTATTTTTTTTACCTTGTAATTCAAAATATGCCAATAAAATGTTTTCAGATATTGTGTTGACATTATTCTGTACAGCCCATAGTTCAAATGATGTAGCATTTTTCATATACTGCTTTTGATTTTTCGGTAATAAATTTATGACGGCGTTATCCGCAATTTCACGCAGTTGTGGTGGCGTACAAGATAATTTGTCTCAGTATCATCATTTTTTACAGTTTATACAGAGACTATATTATGAAATATATTGTTTAAACAATTTAAATAGCCGAATTTGAATTTTGAATTCGTCAAATGTCAATCGTATGTCAATGTGACCAACTTCATATAAAAATAAAACTCAACATTTTTAATGAGATTTTTATTAAGTATTTATTATCAATTTATAATGCAAAATAGAAAAAATAGTATAAAGGACTCGTTTCATAAGGCTTTTTGTCGCACTCGTTCATTAGAAAACTCGCCTGCGGCTCGTTTTCTAAACTTGAACTCGTGCGACAAAATCATGCCTTATGAAACTCGTACTTTAATATACTATTTCGTGGTTAGATTCAAGTTTTAATTCGCGAGGATAACTCTGAGGTTAATAGTTCTTGTGCGCCCATTTAAAATTTTATCCGTTGAGCTAGCCAATTTAATTTTCTTTTTCCTTGTTAATTTCATTTTGCAAGTTCATTTATTACAATCAGTACACAACAATACGTCTGTCAAGTTACGAAACAGCAGACGTTATTTACACTTCGACTATTCACATTCACGCGCTAGCAAATGTCCACTATAATGAATAACCGCTTTGAGTAAAGAGTCTACTAAATCTCATTGCGCATTCAACACCACGTAAATATTTACTCGCAACACACGTAATCATAAGGCATTGTTCTAAATCTAGACGTAAAAATAGCATTTTTTTTTTGTAAATACAGCATACCATAAATTCAATCGAATTTCGTTGCAGTTTAGAAATCTCAAACCACAAAGCGATTTCTCAATCGCAACCTTAATTCCCTAATTGATGAGTCCCCATACAATTAATTATCACGATATTTTACCGTAGCTATTCATGCACCAACGACATTATAAGGTCTAAGTATAAAAGTCAATAGAATATTGATTAGAGTGGTCGCTCGGACGTGTGCGTACGCAATATCCTTTCCAAAAACCGTAAAATTGAAACGGATTACGTCACAGTTCCACTAAAGCCCGCCTGGCAGACGCTCTCCGAGACAAAATCAATATGGGAAAAGTTGCTGACGTCGCCGCTGGTTGCCTATATGTGTACGTGGTTGCGCCTTTATAGGCCAACAAGCAATTGGCACGCGTACGCCGTGTGCCAACTAAAGTAATTTTCGTTTATGTTTAATAAAATCAATTTGCATCAAGGATAGGTCACTGTTGCTGGACGTCAGATATTATCTCGAAAAAAGAATACGTAGTATAACACTCAAATTGTTCACCATTACTAGTTTATTTTGTTCTCGTCCATTTAATTTTAAAAAAGTAGTAATAATTAATTTTGAAACGACCTGCCTATTTAATCCTTTGTGTCCGAGCATGTAAAAAGCATATAAATTTAATGTTTTTTCTTCAGAAATATTTTCCTACACGCGTAATTAGAGTAAAAATTTTGTTTGAAATTTTTTTCACCTGAAAGTAAGAGAGTAAGGGATGGAACTTTAAAGTCCTGCCAGGACGAAAGAATTGCGGTTACTGAATTATATTTGCAAAAGGAGTAAAAACTCAAGTAGAAAAAAAAGAATAAAGTATTCCTTTTTTTAGATTTTTTTTAAGAATTTGACACCTTAATTTCGTGATATTTAACAAAACATTTTTTTTTTCCATTCGTACATAAGTATACTTGGCAAGCGGAACACTTATAATGAGGCCTAAATTCTACCGATGTTGCATTGTTCACATCGCCCTCGTTTTCCAATAAATATTGACCAGTGGTTTTCCCTCACCCCCTGTTACCTAACCTCACATCATTGCTTACGCAGTAATTATATTTACGACGTTTATTACTCCAAAGACTCGGATTTAGATTATTGTTTGCAGTCTGCAAACTATTTCTCTTTATGGCATTCCTCGAATAATTCATTAGTCCTGTACTGACATTGCGTCTATAATCCAGTAATGTTGTTTTCTCTTCTGGGTTGATTTTTAGCTTCTTAGTAATTTACAATTTTCTTTTTCAAATATTAATTCGTAGCCATTTTTTTTTTTTTGAAGTAAGCTTGGATAAAACTACTGTTATTATTCAACATAGATAGACGATTCTTATCAGCCTAACCCTTCAACTGGCTTTTCCTACATACTAATTAAAAGTCATAACTAAGTAAACTTCAGAATGCACTTTATTAAAACGGATAAACTGATGTGTTAAAAACCTCTAATGTTTTAAAAAGTATTGAAAATGATGGCCATCGTTTTCAATACAGAGGCGTACTCTTTCTTGAAATGAGTCTTTACTTTACTCAAAACATTTAGTGTTATAGTTCCAAACGTCATTCTTATTTGCTCTTTCATATTGTCGGGTGTGGTTGGTGGTATGTCATAAACAATATTTGTAATATATTCTCATAAAAAAATCTGGGCTCGTTAGATCTGGAGATCTTGCTGGCTAATTCTGTGGGCTTCCGCGGCCTATCCACCTGTTGGGATACCTATCTAATTTCTCCCAAACGCTTATTTGGAAGTGCGCAGGAGCACCGTCTAATTGCAACCACAGTCTTTGTCGAAACTAATAGGTATATTTTCCAAAAGTATTGCTAAGTCATATTTCATAAATTGTAGAAACATGGCACCATTCAAGAGACCATCAAGAAAGTATGGCCCTATCACGTGCTTTCCAACTATTCTGGCCCACACAGTAACAGACCATCGATGTTGACGATTTAGGGCTTCTCAAGAAATTGGGATTCTCGTCGCTGTAATAATGAAAATTATGTCTATTAACTAATCCGTTGTTATGAAAAGTTGACTCATCCGAAAATAACACATAATCGAGAAAATCTTCATCATTTCCAACTTTCTAAGAACCATAACCAAATTCAAGCCGCCGATCATGATCTACTTCCAAAAGTTTTTGATGTGGTTGTATGTGGTACCGGTGATTTGTGCGTTTGCGTTGTTCGTATTGTTTACGACTGCGGTGTAGATTTATGTCAGGCAGTTCCTTGATCGACTGTTAACGTGAGCAGACGTATTTTTGTAAATTATTGTTACCATTTTGTATTCCATTTTCATTATAGTAAATTTCGGTTCGTTTAATTAAAAAAATTAGTCAATCAAGGAATTCATTTAGTAATAATTGTTAATATATTTACGTGTACACGTTGTAGATATAAGATCATTTATTATTTTTGTGCAGGATTTTAGTTGTAATTCTATCACTATAGTTTAAAGAGTTAATTTTTTTCCGTTTTCCTATTTTGCTGATTCATTTCTATTTTATCAATCACCTCGGTTGGGTGAGTAGAAACATTGTAATAATTAATTTTGAAACGACCTGCCTATTTAATCCTTTGTGTCCGAGCATGTAAAAAGCATATAAATTTAATGTTTTTTCTTCAGAAATATTTTCCTACACGCGTAATTAGAGTAAAAATTTTGTTTGAAATTTTTTTCACCTGAAAGTAAGAGAGTAAGGGATGGAACTTTAAAGTCCTGCCAGGACGAAAGAATTGCGGTTACTGAATTATATTTGCAAAAGGAGTAAAAACTCAAATAGAAAAAAAAAGGAATAAAGTATTCCTTTTTTTGAATTTTTTTAGAATTTGACACCTTAGTTTCGTGATATTTAACAAAACTTTTTTTTTCCATTCGTACATAAGTATACTTGGCAAGCGGAACACTTAGAATGAGGCCTAAATTCTACCGATGTTGCATTGTTCACATCGCCCTCGTTTTCCAATAAATATTGACCAGTGGTTTTCTCTCACCCCCTGTTACCTAACCTCACATCATTGCTTACGCAGTAATTATATTTACGACGTTTATTACTCCAAAGACTCGGATTTAGATTATTGTTTGCAGTCTGCAAACTATTTCTCTTATGGCATTCCTCGAATAATTCATTAGTCCTGTACTGACATTGCGTCTATAATCCAGTAATGTTGTTTTCTCTTCTGGGTTGATTTTTTTTAAAAAACTACATAGCTGTTGACAAAGGCCATATTTAACAATCCAAAAAATAGTCGATGCCACCACTATTTCCACCGTCCGTCACTGCAGTATGCTTGACGTAATCGATCTGCTTGGTGTACCCTACCCATGAATCTATTATAATCTGCAATAGCTTCCGGGCAATTAAAAAAATGGTTTTGATCCGTCTTTCTGAACACGCTTTAGTTCCATGGAAATTGGACAGTGCATAAACTATTCTATCGTCACACCATATGAAAAAAGATATGTTAGAAGATACACGATAATAGAATTCGCCTCTTTTCAGTTGTTTATCCGGTTTCA
The DNA here is from genome assembly GCA_004143645.1 of Protaetia brevitarsis. Lineage (NCBI taxonomy): Eukaryota > Metazoa > Arthropoda > Insecta > Coleoptera > Scarabaeidae > Protaetia > Protaetia brevitarsis. The sequence continues at coordinate 1,831,224 of RXPK01000196.1, read as the reverse complement.
TTAATTCTGTTGGTAATCCGCTTCTCTTCCTCGTAATGGTTCCACATGCTAGTGTTTTTTCATCTTTCAATATTTGTTTTTAATAATTCTACTGATGTAAAATAATTATCGCAATAAATTACTCTGTAGTTACCCCAGTAACTTTCAGTTAGTGAAAGTACTACTCTCCCTCCATGTTCGAATGTTCCAAATTTGTCTTCACATAGTTCGTGTTTTCCTTGATAAACTGACTTCTTTTTATGTATCCACTTTGATCAACAACACACCATAATTTATAACCTCTTTTGATAGGCTTTTTGGGGTTGTATTGTTTCAGGCTTGATGGCCCCTTGAACAGAATCATACTTTCATCAACTGAAAGCTCTCTACTTCCATTTACAATTTATCAAACTGATTATTCAGTGTATTTAGGAATGGTCTTATTTCATATATTCTATCTTTATTGCCAGGTGGAATCAATGAATTATCATTTACTGAGTAAGGACAGTATCTGTTGATATCTGTCTCCTGTCATTGTTCTTCGAACCAAAGGTATACCCAGGTCTTCTGCAGTTGACCAATAGTTTTTGTAACTAGGCAATGCATGATAACCCATGAAAAAGTTAATTCCAATAAAAGTCAATAGTTCACTCTCTTTGAGATTTAGAGTCTTATGTTTTTTTTAGTGCCATGCACATTAGTTTGATATACAATATCAGTAATGGTTTTATCACCTATCATTGTTAAAAAAAAGTCAGTGCAGGTTTTACACTCTGCAAAACATTCTTCATTGACATTTACATCAAAGTGATATTCCATTGTTTCTGTCTCTTTTGCTTCCTTTGACTATTTGTGTTCCTTTGTGTTTGGTATACCTTTTACTTTTTAAAATTTTGGACTTGCTGTATTCACTTTGGTTTACATTTTGCGAGCTAGTACTTTTAGTACACAGTAAATCGGTAGATGGTGCGCTGGTTGCAACAGATCTAACGTGCCATCTTCATTATCACTGGATTCCTCATCGGTAATTATATTGTTGCCCAACAGCAAATTTCTCTAAGAGTTTTGCATCTGATAAAAATATATCTTTCCTGTCATTGTGTAAATGTTAAAAAAATGTTTGGAACACTTTACAGCTAAAATATATCTGTGGATAATTACCTTATTGAACTTATCGAGTCTTGCGTGCAAAATCTTACGACCGTGATGTAGTCCTGTTCCATTTACAAAATTGAGTTTCAAAATCAAATTTCCGCAAACTAATAAAAACCAGACTAATTCTACCAATGTTCAATACCTAACCATCACTTTTATCACGAAAACAATCACATACACATGAGCATAGGTAAACAAACATTATTTGAAAATATATCAATTTATAAGCAATACCAAATATGGTCAAAGAAATGTTCCACTGGCGAAATATAGGTGGTACCACAAGTATTCTCTAATAGAAACTACAACAATAACCCAGCAAAGCCGTTTTAAACTACTTGGAGGCTCAGGGCATATTGGGATGTCTGGGGCTCCTGCGAGAATAAAAAATAGGATTGGTACGAAAATACTTTAAACAAATCTATACGCAAAGAAGCTTAAAAAGGCTCTTTCGGTAAGCTTCAGCAAAGACACAATGGTGTTCCAAGGAGGTTGCTGCAATTCACCAATTGTCCAAGAAATTGAAACCAATTGTGTGCGAGAAATAGAAAGGTGGACGTAGGTAAAAGCGTCGCTATCTACTCTGACAGCCAATCCACACTTAAAGCGATTAGTTCCGTAAGTGTGGACGCTACACTGATTTAGAACTGCGCAAGTGCTCTAAATGGGGTAGGCACCCAAAGGGAATTAATTTTGGCCTGATTTCCCAGCCACTCGGGCGTGAGAATGAGGCTGCGGACGAGCTGGTTAGGCGAGGTTCAAAAGTCATTCCTTGGAGCTCCTCTTTCGGTACTACCAAATCGCACATTAAAGAATCCATCACTGAATGAATACTTAATCAGAGAGTGTGCAAAAACCACCGAGACAGAGACAGGCAAAATAGTTCTTAAAGAAATTTAATAAGGATCTACTGAATAAAGAGAGAAAGACTGTCAAAATGATAGTAGGTCTGCTGACTGGCCATTGTGGACTAAATAGGCATATACACAACATAGGCTTGGTAGATGACATCAGCGACGGTTTAATAAATATTTTTTAAAGCATTGTACTTTCCAGTTCGTTTTTGATTCGCCTCAGTTTTGCAAAATTGCGTTTCCCATTGCACTTAGTGACTATCACGCATAAAAAGATTGTAACTAGTATCTCTACACTCGGTAAAGCAATATTTCTTTACCAGTTAATAATAATAAATAAACATAAAAAATAAAATAATAATAGACACCAATCCAAAATAATGAATAGTAACTTTTGGATACGTGCCTAAATTAATAAAATAAAATATGAGATTAATTTTAATTTCTATTGCATTCCCGTCCCTGAGTCACTGGGATATGGTCGTTACGACATATTTTGGTTTAACAATATCAAAACCATTATTTATTCACTGAACTTTCCTTTATATATTTTTTTAATTATTATGATTTCGCACTTTCATATTATCTCTTATTTCCTTTCGCTATTAAATCTTCCAAATTAACTCCACGAATCTGGAACTTACAACAATTTATTTCCTTTGCTTATTATTAGCAATAGTAAACAAGATAATTTAAAACATTAGGTACATATTTGTACATTAACTTTTGCCGCGTGTGAAAATCCTGTAACTGAGGACGAATCTTATCGCTTTACTTGTAACGATTAAAGAACTCATCCTAGATTCAGTTAATGTTAAGCTTGGTTAAGGCTAGGCGACTCCATTGATCTCGTGCACCTAGCCCTATCCGTTATCCCTTGAATCATACCAGCCTTTCCAACATTATGATCCCCTGTATTAATCGGTGCAGGCCTGTAGACAATCAGTCGAAATAATCTCCTGGGTTCATTGTTGGCCCAGATTAAACACTGCCTGCCTGTTTACTTTCTTTGCCTTGAATTCGCACAGGATGTGCTATGGTTCATCATTATACTATCTACACAGAGAGAAATCCATGTAGTAAATACATGTGCAGTACCAACAATTTTAAAATATAATACGCGATACAAATATGGATCTAACGTACACATTTATGATTTAATACTAAAGTAGTCGTTGCAGGAAAAGTTCACAGCTGTTTGTAGAATCAATATTAGGTGTCTAAAATAACAACGTAGTCTTGTGAAAATTTGAATACATTTAGAAGTAACAAAAGTTAATAGCCGATTGTAAAAAATTCTAGCACATATTCCATATATTATTTCACACTGTCAGTAATTGTTTTTACTGATACTTACTGACTAATATACTCAGTGAAAATGTTACAATGACTATAGCTTTGTTCGCGGAGCAATCACAAACCAGTCAGACGTAATTTAGATTGGCTGAAATAAATCTGCAACTGCAGTCCAAGTTATTTGATTGGCTCTGACTGATTTATGATTGTTCCGCGAGCAAAGGTTATATTTAAAACAAGCTGTAGTAGGAATATGAATTTATTATCTTTGATTCCTTTTGCGAAAGAAGCATCATGTCCTAGTCTTTTGTGAAGAAACTTGTTTATGAGAGCTGACTAGTACAGAAATGTTTAGTTAATGCGCGTCCGTCTACGAATGTTGAGGGTTAATGACTTCGCCTAGGGAAGGTAGCACAATGTGCTCGGTCAGAGTGGTCTAAATGCGCATGGCTAGTCACTCTTCTCAACCAACAATCCAGAATCCTAGGTGGAAGTAAAATGACGAAGAACGTACTTACAAGACAGACGACATTAATGAGCTCCACTCCATAACTTTTATACGATTCAAATATCAAAATTGCAAGACATTCGCCTTTCTATAATTTGTCTAATCACTGCATACGAGTAAGGCAAAACATGCAAGTACAGGAAGTTAAAAAAACATCCTTCTAGTACATGGAATTTACTAGAGACAATTTAATAATAACATTCCTAAGCAAACGAGCAAGAAAGGTAATTTTCTTACCCGCAAGGCAATCAACAAAGAACAATTCCCCGTCATTTCAACGAGAAGCTTCCACCTTTATCTGCGCAGCCGTTCAACACCGTGCTCGGTACGAAATGCTAATTACACGAATTCCATAGCCAAAAACAGGTATTAAATAAATGCGGTGTGGAATGATTTTCAGAAAGACGATCTTAAAAACCGGCCACTTGCACATCGAGCGGTGCGAGCTGCAGGTAAATCTTACAACGAGGAAAAAAGCATTCCAAGGTCACCATTTTTCGATCCACACAACTCGTTCTAAAAATATGTACTCTGATATGTATACAGTACATTATGCGATCTATAGTATGTACAACAAGAAGAGGCAACGCGTTATAAGGTTCACATTAAAACAAATTTGGTAAAATTTCCGTACTATTTTAGCGCAATTTTGTGCCCGTAAAACCGTACAGGTATTTTACTTTTAGAAGTAATATTTCCAACCATAAGTAATTTTTCTAAGGTTTTTTTCATGTAACCTGGAATATTCATAGCAAAACTTCGAAAAGGAGGTAACTCTTCCAAGATTTTTTTCATGTAGTCTGGAATACTCACACTGAGCAAAATGGGCTAAGTAAAGTGTTTACTTGATAAAAAATTATTTACAATAGATAAAGTTTTACTTGGAAGTATTCTCGTTAATTAATACCTGCAACTAAACCCACTTTAGTTGCAGGAAGGAGTTGTTACTGTAAATAGTGCTTTTATTAAAGGCTATTACACAGCGTACCTGACAAATTTGTGGTAAGTAACGTATTACTTATGGTTACTGGTACTGTATCTAACTGCAGCACATGTCTAGTAGAAATAACAACAATGCTGATCGCTATTAAGCTCATGTATTTTCTTAAATATGTAACAACTTGCCACAACTATGATTATTTGAGTTTTGCTGCCACCCCGTGATTGTTTTACTATTTTCGATTGGCTCGTGCGGCGGAGTAATGAAATAGTCCCCGAGACTGCTACGCGCGCAAACGCGGGCTAGCGTCAAGTAAGAGTTACGGACGTGAGAAAAGGTCGTCGAAAAAGAGTGGGCAAGGAGTACGGCCATTGTAGGCCAGTTGGAGCGCAAATATATTAAAAATACCGCGTGGGTTAACTCAAGGTCCCGTCCGTATAAAGAATCCCAGCGAAAGAAGAAGCACCGAGCCTATAAGCAATCGGTTGTTTCAAGATTGCAGTTTTAAGCCACGTGGTGGGATATTTGAATTCCCCATCACTGTGATGATTAGAGTTGGGCAAATTTTCCGTGCGCTGCAACTCATGTACTCCAATAAAGTAGATGAACCGTAGAGTTGCAAGTCAGTAACAACAGTGCCTGTTTTTGTTATAAAATGTAAATTTTTTCATTTTATCTAAATATGCAGTGATATAAAATGCGAATGCATCGCAAGGTAGCCCGTTTGTTTGTCCGATTTTGTCCCCAAGGAAAATTTGCACAACTCTATTAATATGACATGTTTACAAATGCATACTAAATTACAATAATACGATTGATCTGCTTTATTTATATTACATTATTTGAGGCCCGCGTCGCAATACGTATCTGCTCCGCCGGACAGTTGCCCAACTCTAGTGATGATATCTGCGCCCGCTGGTGAAGTTAAAGTGTGGATGCGAAGGATGATCCCACAGTCCAAGTGCCACCTGCAGTTAGGGATACCCCGACGAAGTAGCCGTGTGCCCACGTCTGACGCGAACCAGAACATTATAAGTTAACGCATGCGCGCCTTGGTTATTTCCGTATCACTTGAAAATTACTATATTCATGACTGTACTTTTCCAAATTGTAAGAAATTTTAAGTTTTTCCTGTAGATATTAATATTTTTCTTGGTAATATTATAATACTTGCTCGAAAGGGCACAAAGGAATATTTTGCTGCGACAAGCATCTGCCTACACTGTAAAAAAAGTTGCAGTAAAATTACATGTAAAATCGTTGGTAACAAAGTTGCCTACAATTTTACAGGTAAATTCGCTTCCTAAGGTAAAATTTCTACCGTCTAGTAAATTTCACATACTGATGTGTTTTTCAAAGATTGTACTGTAAAATTCGTATGTAATATTTATATGAACTCTATGTTTATCGAACACTGAAGTAATTTTCTATGTATTTTTATAAAGAGAGCAAGCAACTTACCTAATTCTTTTATAGCACCTAATAGGTCATACTGAATCGCTCAACCAGGGATCAAGAATGAACACGCTTACGTGAAACCTACGATTGTTTGTGACGTACATGCTATCATTGAGCCAATAATAAGTTCGACAAACGAATAGAATTACCTACGCGCGCAGATAAATAATCCAATAACCAATCACATTGCGGCGTATGAATTTCGTATTTTCCATGATATCTATAGTTTTACCCGAAAATTCTAGTAAAAACAAATAAATATAAAATATCCTCATATTTTTACAGCAAAATTAATAGTTCACTAGTAAAATTACATTTAAAGTGCACTAAATACCCCAAAAAGTAAATTTTGATAGTAAACATAAAATTGTATACGTTTTTTCCTGTATTTTCCTTTCGAATTTTTATTACATCTTAAACTTATATGAAAAAGCTATAAATTTTACCGAAATCTTTTTTTCCATGTTAAATATCCTAGAAAAAAACATGTAAAACAAAATTTACATGATTTATTGTGGTAAATTCACAACGTTATTACATGTAATATTCCTAATTTACCATGGCAACATTACTGTAATTTTTTACAGTGTACAGAACTGTGTCTGGCGAGGCACTCCAGGTTATTACAGGGACTATTCCAATTGACCTTATGGTCATGGAAAGGAGATTCATGTCCGCCCACACTGGCGAGAACAAGTAGGAGGTTAAAACCAGAGCCAAGCAATGCATATGTGAATCGTGACAGAGTAGATGGGAGAGTGAAACCAAGAGGGCACAATGGACTAGGAAATTAGGGTATAAACATAGGCGCTTAGATTACTACCTTACCCAGGCCTTGAGTGGGCATGGATGTTTCAGACCATACGCCAAGCGCTTTGGAAAGGACAGTATCGATAAGTGCATGTACTATTGTAATATCGACACTGTGGAGCACACCCTTTTTGCTTGCGCTAGATGGAGCGCGGCTAGCAACATCTCGTGACTTGAGCCTGGAGCTGACTCCAAACAATATGGTCCCTACTATGATTGAAAGTTCAGAACAGTGGTCGAAGATCCAACTTTTGATAATATTCACGTAACATTTCGACATTTTCGTTAAGTTTATGTATATTCGTCCCCATTCAGTGCGGAAAATTATCAGAAAAAGCAATTTCTACCAAGAAAAATTATTTTTTTTAATGTGTTGAATCAACCATGCATTGCAAACGAAAAATTGCGGCTTTTTAATCAAATTCTGCTTCGCAATTTCATTTACAAGGATGTGGTTTAGATTTATCTAGTAGCAATGAACTTTGAAAAGCACAAAAGTGATGACAATCTTTTTCTGCTTATTTGGTTACGAATTTATGTATGCCACCTGTATTTTTGTTGTAACAATGTAATAACTATACCTCCCTTCAAATACTGCTACAATAGATGTTAATAAATGTAATATGTTGTAATTCTATTTTTGATTACCATTTGTATATTTTCTTGTTTTTTTTGACTTATTTCATACTTGTTTTTGGTAAAATGAAATAAAAGGGATATTATAGTGATTTTCGTCAGAGGCATGATCATCCTGGCAAATTTAAATATACCATCAATTCACTTGCTGGTAAAATGCTCAACATTTTAAGTAATCTCAATTGCCAAAAGGCATGTATAATACACTGGTCCGCTCAGGTCCTCTTGGTAATACCCAAATTGAATCATTATCCAATTGATCTATGAACGGCTGTGTACGAAATTTGTTTCCTGCACCCATGTCGCTGTTATTCGCGCGAGGTGGAATATAAATATTGATGTGACCTAGAATAAAAATCTTCCGCCTGATGATGCCAATAATACGCAAGCTCGTTAGATGATATTGTTATAAACAGACGTACATTGGAAAGATACTGTACTAAAACCATTTTAAGGATGTTCACCTTTTTTTATTTCTCATAATGAATAAATCGTGTTTTATTTCACAATGTGGGTATACTTCTTTCTTAGATGAATTAGAGAGCTTGATCTTTCATACCACATCTGACGTGAAAAAAATAAACTTCCTTACGATTATTATTATTTATTTAGTGCACTCATAATTAGTTAACGACAGGTGTTAAATTTATCAAATTTTCCTCTAACTAACATATTAATATAAACATATTACGAGGTTAAATACATTCAAAGCAGCAGATTTTGTTTCTCAACAAAAACACTTTAATAAACAAAGTTGAAGTACACACAAAGAAATCTATTATCAGTTTGAATATTTTTATATATTCAGGACTCGAAACTTAATATATATTTAAATGAACTAAATCTTGTTGGTTAGAATATAGGAGTAAATTCTCTGAAAACACAATATAGTCTTAGAACAAATAGTATAAATATTTGCATTGAAGTATACTTCCTCCAAATGAGCATTGTTACTGTTGTAAGGAATAAATCTATGCAATAATAGTGAGAAAGTCTGTAGATTCAAAATAAAATCCCTTATACGTTTGGTATAATGAATTACTATATAAAATTATTAAATATTTTGTATTGAAAACACGAAATATCAAACTAAAATTACCATAATATTGAAATATTTGAAACGAATTTTACCCCATCACTTATTGCACTAAAACTTATCTGTCATTGGTTCCCTCTTTTTTTTAGCGGGGTTTAGGGGGTTTTGCATATACATACGCTTTACTTGGCGTCACTTTTTGATTAACCAGCGAACAGTGTTGTTGGTTGTGAGTGTAAGTAAATCTAAATGGATACCCCAGCCGTTTCACAGCTACTTAGAGAATGGGGTGGAATGGGGCTGATGCGCAGATGCTACCATTAAAATATTCAAAGGTAAGTACATACGTGTTATCTAATATTAAATGGTTACTGGTTTAAAAAACTTTGAAATAATACTTAGAGTCAGTGCCATTGTGTCGATAATATATGAACATGGTAGGTGTGTACATTAACAAACATATGTAGGTATTTACTAGTTATTAGTTTTCAGTAGGTAATACCAGCAAATTATCATACTGATTGAAATTATATTAGTAACCAACGCTGACTAGCTACCAGGCCCAGGCATTGAGTGGGAAGTATCCCGGGAACACCGGTCGCAACGACGGATACGCATAGCATCTTTATCTCTACGCATCAATATCCGTGCGCACTCCTGGAATACCCCGCTACGCTACCTTCTCCCAAACATTGTAAAACTATAAAGTATGACAGTAAATTTATTTAATTACATAATATTTCTTTATTTATTAATTTTTCCCTATCGAGGTTTTTTTGGTGTTACAGACACAAAATTAGTAGGTAATTATTACCCTTGAATAGTACAAATGCTTAGATTAAGCAGGTAAGTATTATCAGTTCAATATATTTTGGAAGCAAATAATGGCAATACGTCAAATAATACTTTTATGTACTTCTATCAAATATACATAATTTTTAAGGCATAAATATGATAGTTTCCAGTTGAGAAAATCTATTTACTCAAATCTAAAATAATTATTTTGTAAGGTGAAAATATTATATGTTCATAACGATTTTAGTATGTTCATTACATTTGAACTAAAATTGTTTCGTCTATACAAATTCACGGGTTTGGAAAACTGAACAAATTTTATTCTCAATATAAATACATCATCTTCTTGCTTATGTAGGAAGTTATGTTATATTCAGTGTGATGCATTTATATTCAAATTGAGTAATTATTTTTTGTGTGTACACAAAGATATCAAGACAAGAAAATATTTATATTAAGAAGTAATATTTGGTTTTGAGGATGTCATTTTGAATATCTGGTTAATTCAGCCAAAACTCTACCACCTCTTCACAAAAAATTGGGAATGATGAAAGACTTGTTGAAGGCATTGTTTTTGTTTGTTTAAGAAATCAATTATACAGAATAAGCGAAGGTAAGATAAAAGAAGGAACATTTGTATGGGCGCAAATCAGCGAATAAATGTAAGATGCCAATTCGACAATAACTTACAGGTAAGTGAAGAAAGATTCCTTTTGAATTGCGTCAACAACACTTTCTTGGGACCAAAAAACCTGAATACCATATACAGTTAGTTCATTAACTGCAAATATGTCTCTGAAGATTCATTTGCTTCATCCACAATCCTTTTCTAGATAACCTTGGTGACGAACACATTTCTAAAGCAATGTCTAGGTAATTTAGACAATTGAACCAATAAATCTTGTAAACGCAAATACAGACAACTGCAAACAAAATCCCACATGAATTTATTTATTATTTTTACAATACATACTAAATAATTTCCACAAAAAAAACATTTATAATAGTAATTATTTGTGTCCTAAACCAAACATGAAATTTGAAAGTAAGAATAATGTCAGACAGTTGAGTCATTGGCAACACATTACCTAAAGCGTCATTAAACAGTTATTAAATTAAGCATAAATGTACATATTAGATGCGTTGTGCAAAGAAACCGATATTGTGCACAACAATTGGCTATAAACTAAAGCATCGGATCTTGAAGTTCGCGGACGTCACCGCAGCTCCGAAACCGCAGGAAGGTCTAACCAATTTGTCCTATCAAATCGAATTAATCAATGTGACGTAAGCAATGTCAAAAATTAGCGGATAATAGCTGCTAAGTTCATTTTTTATTAGGTTTCACACGCAATAAAAAAAAATAGGACGAGATTGCAGTTGTATATACATTGCAGCTCATAAATATTTGCTCACCAGATCAAAACAAATATAAAATAACAACAAAATAAACTTTTATAACCAGTGACACAGCTAAAAAAAATCTATTATGCAGCTTCGAGAAGGACAATCAGTGTTATTAAGCTAAACGTTATTCTGTCGCCAATTTTTATTTTACTGTCATGTCTGCCATACACCAAAAACTCTTGGCATGCTTTCGCCTTTTTTGCAACGCCAAACTAACTGCCCCAGTACGAAAATATGCCTGCAGAAGAAGAAGTGAAGTCGGTTTGTCACATAAATAATTAATGACAAAAGTCGTTACATGGAAGCAACGCAAACGGCCATTTCGTTGCATCGCAAAAAGACAAAGCGGAGAGACCGCACACGTAACAGTTGAACGCTTGCCAGACACTTGTCCGAGGGGAACTGAGCTCGCCTTTGCATTTATAAAAAGTATTAAAAATAGAATGAGGAGATGCCACGCAATAACGTAAGAACGCTCTACACCTGCAGTTACTTACGAGAACAGATGCGATGAAGGAAATGAATTTTGTGGTTAGATAAGTTTTCGTTCTGAATTGTTGTGAGATGATGGTAATAATAAGAAGAAAATTGTCGCATATTCGTACAGACACACAGACATGTTCGAAATAAATCTACGAATCCATGTGAAAGCTTGATTCTGATTTTGATAGATCCAACTGACATATTTTCATCGAGAGTTTCTAATTATTTCAAAATCTAGACTAAAGAAGCAAAGACTTTTCTTTTGGAAGCTTTTAAGATATGGCACTAAGTGAATATTATTTAAGAAAAAAAGAAACGAGTTTTTTTTTTTAAATGAAACTGATCTATCTATCTAAATTATACAATGACAACCATGGAAAATTCATTCTATTATATTATTATATTGCAAAAGATACTAGTTAAAAATTTGGCCTAAACTATAACAGCTATAGTTGCCAACATTTTATTCCTAATATAAACTCAAATATTTTTGGAACAAATTTTCCATTACATACTAACCTACCTTTATTATACATTTTGAAAAGAACAAGCAATATGCATCCACTTTTTGACGCAGGGGTTCGCTGATAATATTGTCACAGTAGCTAAAGGGAAATTCCCGAACGTAGTGGCAGGCATCATGCGTAATACCAGTTATCAGTTAATCAACAAAAAAAAACAAAGTTGGTTGCTTTAACCAACATGTGGAAACTCAATAACCTAGGCGGCATTAGACTGTTTGGGCAGGAGCTACAATTAACCAAAGAAGTAAAGTATCTGGGTGTTACCCTCGATGCGAAACTGAGCTGGAAAAATCACTTAGTTAAAATAACGACCAAGGCTACGCAACTATTCTGGCGCTGCAGGAGAGATGCTAGTAAAACCTCGGGACTAAAGCCGAAGGTAATCCATTGGCTATATACGGTGGTAAGACCAGCGATAACATACGGGGCAGTAGTCTGGTGGAGACGGACAGAAGTGTTCTCCGCAGTGAAGCTGTTAACCGCTGTCCAGAGACAGGCATTGCTGGAAATCACTGGTGCAATCAACAGCACAGGGACCGCTTCTTTGAAGACCACTGCGGGCCTCCCCACACTGGAGCTTTATGTGAAACCGGCGGCTATGAATGCGATCCTTAAACTGAAAACCAACAACTTGTGGCATCTCAACATTAGGGTTGGAGGGCACACTGATACTTCGGGTACGATACTAGACGGGCCATTGCTGCAAATGCCCAAGGACAGTATAGCACCCGAAATTATCTTCACTGAAAAAGTGAAAATCTCCATACCAAACAACGACCAGGTATGTAGTGATGTCACTGCTGCTGATGAGTGGTTCACGAACGGATCCAAATTCAGCCAGGACACAGGAGCCGGTATTTGTGGACCGAGCTCTAAAAGGACATCCATAATCCTGGGGAAGTATGCGATGGTCTTCCAGGCAGAGATATTCGCCCTTGCAACCTGCCCAGAAATGATTGCAAAGGGGGGCTGCATGAGGAGGAAATTAAGTATAATGACTGATTGCCAGGCTGGTATCAAAGCAGTCTCGCACCTTATAAACTAGGTCCAAACTAGTTAGACACTGCAAACAATCCCTCAATACACTGGCACGAGACTACACGGTTCCTGATCTGGTGTCAGCATGAGGATATAAAGGGCAATATAATAGCTGACAAACTAGCCAACGAGGACTCTAAAAGAGACTTCATAGGTTCAGAGCCCGAAGTGGAATACTAAGGACTCTGCAAGAAGGAAGATTTGGACCTGGCTAGACAAAGAAAGTACAAAGAAATGGAGGTCGACTGATGGTCAACTCCATACTAAAACGCTAATAGTAAATGAGGATGCTAGATTTTCTGATAACCTACACAGACACAGCAAGAAAGAGACTAAAACCATTACTGGGCTGGTAACTAGACACTGACCCCTGAAAAGCATCTATACAACATACAACACAGGTCGAGTAAGCGTAATTAACGAAAATTAATTAAAAGGATAAAGGTAATGCAATATTATAACCGTTGAAATTCAAAATTCTAGAGGATTAAAATTTATTGAGATTTCCTTATTTCTCTAGAACAAAGATATTCATAAGAGTTTGATAATAATATTCGCATTCTTAGAAATTATTAGAATTAGAACTGAACCGGGCGATTTAGAAAGGCGAGTAGGTATAGGTAGCCAAATTCATTTCGCAGAATTAAAAGGTATTATTAGTAACCAATTTACAGTACTTTTCGGGAGGTTTTAGAAAATTTTTACGGATGGATCGAAGAGTGAGGGCGATACAGGGGCGGCCTTTGTTGTTTATAATAGGGGTATTGAAATATATGATCGAAAATTGCAATAATTTTCAGGCAGAATTAGTTATAATAAATCAGGCTATACGCTATATTAGATGCAAGTAAGAATTTATACGAGACATGCGAATTATAACTAATAGTTTATCTGTATTAGAGACGCTAGTAAATTTGGAATATGTTACGTGAAGGGACTTTAAACTCCTTTGATAATGACTGGCAAGGTAGGTGAGATAATACTTTAAATGGCAGGTGGACTAGATAATTTATCGGTAGCATTACACGTTTCAGGGAAATGAGGGTTCTAATGTTTCTAGTTATGTTAAACCTCCTCAAAGTTTTTACCACCAACAAATCATATTATTGGATGCCGATTTTGACTGAACTTATTAAAGAAATCGCATACTTCTTCCTGCGTTCTACCGCGGTCACCAAACCGAATCGTATAATTATATCGATTTTAGTATTAAGGATTGTATACCGGTTAACCGGTTAACCGGTAAATTGACCAAAAAAACGTTCGGTAATTTACCGGTAAATTACAAAAAATTACGTGGTAATTTCGGTAAATGAAAAATCCAGTCTAAAGGGACATTGAAAATAAAAAAAAACAGTAACAATGTACCCAATTATTAATTGTATGGGAGATGTTTTTTGTTTAATTTTAATTTAAACTTTCTTGAGATTGAGAACCGCTGTAATAGAGAATATAGTGAACAAACTGACAAAAACTTTTCCATTCAACATTCCACGAGTTAGTCAGAAAGAGAAGGAATCAAAAAATTCTCAATAAAAAAAAGCAAAAAATTGAAAGAAGGTCCTGTAGAAATTAAAGGAAAATAAGAATGGAAACAAGATTGATAACGAAAAGCAACGCAAAGAAAAGCGAGATCAATGTTCATTTGTTGCTAGGGCGGTAGGAAGCAAAACACTCCACTTTTCCTACTTGCCTTTGTCAACAAGTGCAATTTCAATTCTCTCATTTTATAGTTTTTTGTGTGGATTATATTTATCTCTCGAAAAAAGTTGAGTTAGCATATGCTTTGGAGTTTTTTTAAGATTTTTAAAAGTTTTAAATCGCTTTTCTTAAAGAGTAAGTAAATGTCTCATTTTTAAATATTTAAAAATAATTCAGTACAATGTAATATGTAAATATTGTATGTGATTTTTTCATATTATAATATACAAGAACAAAATTTCACATATTTAAATTAATGGCAATTTTCAAAACACCACATTATGAGAGAACATTAATGCAACATTGTTGTACAAATTTGAACCTTAAATATTTTGTTTTACTTCTTACAACTGTTTAAAATAATTAAATACAAATATTTTTTACAAAATTCTAATATTATGCCTTAAGATTATGTAAAATATGTATTATTCTAGCCTAACTTCTAACCCTATTTTCTTGGAGAATCCCTATTAATGTCACACTTGAAAAAAAAAATTACCGGTAAACCGGTATTTTCATTTTCATTTACCGAATTACCGGTAAATGAACAAATCGGTAAATTTACAATCTCTACTAAGTATGTATGTAAAGTATTTAAAACATGAGTACTAAAACAAATGCATATACAAACCACGCCGCCTTAACTAACACAGGAATATAGTAGCTTATATAAAGTGATATAATGCGTTTTCATTGTCTGAATATAAATTATTTATTTAGTAAATTATTGTTCTCCGTTCCTACATTGTCTCATTTAAACTGGGTATTACATCATCGTTGACAGAATATCATTTATCATTAATTTAAGGTTATGTTACCTGGAGTTTCTTTTTACAGCGTGAAATTCTAAGGTAGTAACGTTCGTAGTTATAAATGCGGAACATCCCCTATTTAATTAAGAGCAACACGCTTCAATCATTGTTGTTGTCTCAGTATGACAGCCTTATCGACAAGGTAATCGATTCATTCATAAACTACATGTACGCAGCGCGCACTGAATTGCGTAGGTCAATATTTACCGTTTCGATCGGTACTCAATAGTGAATGGCCGTTTCTTCTTATCTTAGTAGGCGAATAATCGATTAGAAAGCATGCTCGCTATTTAAAGATCACAGACAGCCAGTCTACTGTTTTACGAATGCCAATGTCGCCATGTCAGAGGGGACAAAAGATAAACGCTTCCGTTGGCGCCATCACAGACAATCGGATATCAGGGACTTTTGAACTAGTATGTTTATTAATGAATGTAAAAACTGAAATACGAGAAATAAATGCGCTTTTCGCATTTCGCACATAAGAATGAGGAAGTTTCATAATATGTATGTAGATGACGCAAGTTTATGAGTTTATTGGCAGAATGTTTGAATGTTGTAAATTGCGTAATAAATGCTCACATGACCTCATAAAATTCCGCTACGTAGGATTCCTTCTAGTATTATAGATAGATTAGATTCGAATTGGCAGCGCCAGTAGTGTATCACTATAATTTTCCAAACAAAACGCCGATGTTCCTATTTTAGAGGTTTTTTTTTTCTTTTGAGTCTAAAACGCAATATCCTTTTTTAAAATTCAACTAATTGCTGTGTGTCAATTTGAATTAAATGTTGTCAATTGACACATATGTGAGTTCTAATCATTTAAATTAAATTAAAATGGTATTTTAACCCTTTGTTAGTGTGGTGGAGTATGCCATATCCCAGCATATTTGCCTATGTTTTCAGAATTTATTTCTCTTTTGAATTAATATTTACATATTTCGAATAAAAAAAAATTATAATAATAGGTAGAAAATCATGTTTTGCCAAAGAAACATTTAATATTGCAAACTTTCTGCATTCTAAGTAAATTTTGATTTGGGGCATGACATACTCCAGAACATTAACTACTGCTGTGGTCTGGCGCCCCGGTTTTCGCAAATTCAGATGTTTTCATGTTTACTCCGTTCAGCCTCTGTCAATGTTTCGAGAAAATTTTCACAGATGTTTTGTTTATTTTTAAATAGATTGAGTTATTGAATTGATTGTATGATTTATTTATTTAAATGTTCAGTTGTTGTTAAATTAATTTCACTCTGTAAAATGTATAGTTTTCGCTAGTCTCTTTTCTGTTAAGTTTTCTTCGTTGAATGATGCGGCTGAGTTGCACGTAGCGCGTGAGTAGGATTTATATGTATATTATACGACTGTTTAACCTTGTCACGCAGTTTCTCGATAGACGTTAGAGCGTAGGTACATGAAATTTGTAATTGTTTGCTGCCATTTTGTTACTACTTTTGATTTAGAGATTTGATTCGCATAAATTGAATATATTTCGTCCATCAAGGAACTCGATTAAATAATAATTGTTATTATATTGTTGTGTACACAATTTAGATATAAGATCATTTATTATTTCGTGCAGGAAGATAGATTTTAGTTTTTTTTCTTCTCATTATAATTTTAAAGAGTTCATTTTTGGTTTTCTAGTTTACTGTTTCATTTTTATTTTATTAATCACCTCGGTTTGGGTGAATAGTAGCTTTATTCTTGCTTTTAGTTTTCATTTTTGTAAATTTTTGGTGTTCCACGAATTTATTTTATTGTAATTTGAAACCACGTGGATTGTTTTGAAAAAAAAAATATCTTCCTGAACTAATTTGTTTTTTTGCTTTGATATAGGAATTTAGCATTATCCTATTGTATTTAGAATCTATAGCAGTTTTTTGATTTAGACCAGAACCTCCTGTTCAGGGTTTCTTTTTTCTGCAAAATTTTGTAATTAATTTTTTTCTTTATAATAAAATTTTTGTTTGTTAATTAACGTTATTCAAAATTCTGTTCTTTTATTTAATTAAACCCTTTTTAATTTTTGGGGTTTTAAAGAAAGTCAGTTTTCTTTCACCCACAATTTACTTTTCGTGGTCGGATTCAGGTTTTTGATTCGCGAGGGTAACTCTGAGTTTAATTGTTCTTTTGCGCCCTTTAAGATTTTTATCCGTTGAGCTAGCTAATTTAATTTTTCATTTTTATTTTTCATTTTGCAAGTTCGTTTGGTATATTCAGTAACAGCACTACGTAATTTTCTTTCCGCTACACTAACGAAAGGTTAAGGATAGTCGAAATTACAAATAAAGTAGAAATCACACAACAATAACAAAAACCATCTTAGGCAATGACCAACCTCACTAATTTTCAATTTATAATCCTTCCTATGCTGTAGCCTAATTCACCTTCCCCTTCGATTTTCCAGCAATTTTGAATCGTCCTTTTTGGTAATGCAATGTTCTACTTTCCAATTTCCAAATGTAAAAATTGTTTTTAATTCCTCCTTAATATCTCTTCCTATGTTTTCTAATTTTTTTTTTTTCGTTAATGTTGACATACATAAAAGATTTTTCTTTTTTCTTAAATAACCTTCCCCCACAACCATCCCTGTCCAACTTGAATCGTGACGCTTTCCTCTCCGAAGAGGAAGTAGGCATCAATCCTCAGAGGTGCTGCAGTCGACATGCAAGTACATAAAGTTGCCTACATACAGGGAAAGCAATTTAGAAAAATATGTTAATGAAATTGCATATAATTTAGGCGCAATTATGCCACCACAATTATCATGTATTCTAGGTTGAAAAATTGCTTGTATTTATTAACCATTTCAATAAATTTATTTAATTTCATTGATAAGTAACACCTCTTTTAAGAAAACTTATTATTGTGTGGCAAAGATAGTTAACAGAAGTATCATGTTGACATTTAGAAAATTAAATAAAAACTACGTATTTTAAATGAAAGTTTCAAGAAATAGTATATTTCGAACCAAGGGAGGAAAGTGTTCTATTGCAAGCCGCGGACAAATATCACAAAAGCCGAAGCCCAAGGCCGTGTTCGAATAATAGTACTTTCCTCACGTGGTTTGAATACTATTTTTTTCCCAGCCAGTCCAATTTTAACTAAATGTCTAAAAATAATAAAGACATACCTGTGAGTGACATGGTAGATAGTAGGTTTAATCTGTCAAATATTTTTGGAGAACTGTCAAGTTAGCATCGTTTTAAAAGTGTTTAATCATTAATTGAAATGTAATACCTAATAATTTAGCAATTATGTCATAAATGGGCTCAGACTGGGTCGAATGTACTAATGTCATCTATCAATAATATCACATATTATAAGATGTACAGTTGACGAAAATAAAAAATAGGACAACTTTTATAACGCATTTTGACTAAAATAAAGCGTCTTAAATGCGACTTTCATTTTTATGGTATGTCTGTCAGTTTGACATATAAATTCATATATTGTCATAAAGTTGAAATGCCGCAGCTAAGTCTTTTATCGAAAGCAGGATAATTAGCAAAGCAGAAAATGGTTGGTCTATAAGAAGAATTGCAGAATTGTATAATATTAATCGTAATACGGTGCATAAAATTCTCAAAAATGGAGAAAACGAACAAACTCTTAATAGACAGCCCGGTTCGGGAAGACCTAAAAATTCTACACCCTTGCAAGATGATGCTTTGGTAATGCACTTGAGGAAAATCCTTTCGATAGCGTAGTTTGAATCAGTGGCAGCTAGTGATTACCCTGGGTCTTTACGCACAGCTCAGAGTCGTGTAAGAAAATCGGTAGTTGCGTTGTCGTTATGCTGCTCGCAAGCTAATTCTCAAACAAGAGCATAAGGAAGCACGTCTAGGTTTTGCTTTTGGAATTTTTTTGTTTGTGATATAGATTTTTGGAGAAATGTCATTTTTACTGATGAGAAAATATTTCAATCAATGAATTTGTGGCCGAGTTAGAGTGTATCGTCCCACAAACACACGCTTTGAAGAAAAATACATTAGTAATAATGATAAAAGTGGACGATTTCGGAAAATATGTGGGCGTGGATATCTATACACGGACCAGATGTTTTGTGGCATATTGAAGGCAGATTTAACGCCAATTCTTACATAGAGATACTTGAAAATGTGATGCTACCTTCCGTCGCCCATTTCTTTCCGCAACAGGATTACATATATCAGCAAGACAATTGTCCAATCCACAAAGCCAATAATGTCACCAACTGGTTTAGCAGAAAATAATATAAATGTCTATAGACTGGCCAAGTCGAAGTCCAGACTTAAATATAATAGAAAATGTTTGGGGGTTTTTAGTAAAAGTCATTGAAAAGCGCAATTGTTAGACCCAGAAATTCAGAAGAATTATTAAATGTGCTAAATGATGCATGGAAACTATCTCTGAAGAGTACTGTATCAATTTATACAATTCATTGCCTAGAAGATTTAACGAACTTATACGCAAAAACGACGCCATTATTAATATTAATTTTTAAATGTTTCTATTATTGGTGTATTGTTGAAAACTTTAAATTTAATTTAAAGATGTTTTACAGATGTTCTTTTTTGGGAAAAATAAATGAACTAGTCTTCTTTTTGTCAATCTTTCGGAAACTTTTCGTAAACTAATATTTCCTCGTGAATTTGCACGCAGTGTATTTACCTGTTATCCTGTCATAAATCAAATTGACATAAGTTACAATTACATTAGAGTAATAAAGTTGTCCTATTTTTTATTTTCGTCAACTGTACAGTTTCATCATGCCAATGTCACTTGCTTTTCCTCCGTAGGGAGAAAAAGTACAACTTTCCTCCCTAAGGAGGAAAAGTATAACTTTCCTCACTCAAATGAGAGAAAAAATATTTTCGTGAAGTCGTGAAGTAGTTATTTAGATATTGTACGCTATTTAAGTGTTTAGGTAATACGTTGACTGGAAATAATACATTTTGACCTGTTATTTTCATCCGAACTGAGATTTTATTCCTAAAGTGCTGGCTAATGAGTGTTTAATTTGTGGTGTAGTACCCGCTTCTACAAAATTATTTTGGTTCCCACTAGAAGCTAGCAGGTAATAATCCATGCTTCATGAATATTTCTTATGCTATAAACATCTAATGTTAATTCACTTTTTTTATATAAATTATAAAAAATACAATGCTTTTTCTCTGCGAAATATGTTTATATTCCAAAAATACCTTCATACGTTGATTGATTGATGTTATTGCTTGAAAATTGATTGTATTGTTGTGATAATTTTTCATGTTTTGCATAGAATGGACGCTTGCAATAATAATGTATTCAATTTATACAATAATTATATAAGACGAAAACAGAGACTACCGTTTTCCTGTCTAGACAGGCAAAAATGTCACTGAAGGTTGGCCACACTAGATTTCACATAACAGACGTTTAATAAATTATCATTCAGCTACTGTTCAACCATGCTAAGATGAACTGGTATCTTCACTGCACTTATTATTGATAAATAGATATTAAACTAGAAAGAAAATTACAGAGAAAGATTTATTCCCGGAAACGTCAAAATACCAAGGTATACAGGGTGTATCAAATAAAAAAGTAAATTTTGCTTGGGTGTTAACTACACGACATATAAAGCACAAACCCACCGAAACCGGATTTCATCATTAAAGAATAAAAAAAAGGAAAATTTAGAGCCAAAAATTCTTTAGTCCGGGCCTGATACAAAGAAACGTCATGTTAAGCACCCGCTAAATGTAGTATTATGTATAAATACATTGCACTCATTTACTATTAGTCTTAATGGTATGCCGTAAGTTCATTTAACGTCATTCTGAATAAATAAAGGCTCTTGTAAAAATAGCAAAACTGAGGCATTTTAAATTTCTTCTTTTTATAAAAACATTTCCTTTTTTATTAAGAGCATTCTACGTAAGTGTACAAAGTATTATTTTTAATATCCTGATAGGGACGCTTCGAGTTTTCGCCCGAATATGCGACTTCAGTAATTACAAAAAAAACGTAAATATTTTTCTTTTGCTTTGTCGAATCGAGAGTTAGTTGTTAATAAACGGTACCACATGAATCTGAGTTATTTCTTTTGGATTTATTTAATCATAACGCAAAATGAATTGAATCAAATTACACAGAAATAAATGTAGTGTACAGAAAATTTGCAAACACGCCTTTTTACTATCTATCTATACATTCCTCCGCTTTTGCCGATGCATCAAACTTCGATTTTCTTTATATGAAATCATGATGGTCCTGAAAAGGATCGTTTTTTCGAGACGGGAAGAATTTCAATAAAATGTTCGAAGAGGCTTGTACTCCAAGCGGCGATCCACACAAAACTAACAGCGGTAATGGCTGAATGATATTGGTATATGGGGGTATATTCGGGACAGCATTTAGGTTGAGCACAGGTGCGGCTCTAGCCCACATATAAAAAGCATTTATAATTTTTTTTTTCGTTAATGCTTACAGATAGACCCCCTATGCATTAAGACTTTTTGATTGTATATGATTACAGCTGCTACATATTATTATATTTACCTCTATATCTGATACACCCTGTATAACACGTGTGCCAACTTGTACTGTCAACTCCTAGTATCAACATTTCTTTTTTATTTTCAATTAAAAATTAAGATTTGTCGGCCAAAAAAAACATTGTGTATCACACGGACAGAAACTCCCCAATTAATACTAAAATAAACACTTATTTGATTGTAAAAAGGACACTATCTGAAGTTAGTAAAGCATATCTTAATTTTAATAATTTGTGTATTTAATCAAAATAAATTATTCAACTAATAGATCTTGATGCCGTATCCATAGCTACAGATATTTCCAGCGTTATGGGAACCTTGAATTGCAAAATATATGTAGTAGTATCGTTTATAATTCACTGATGATTCATAATGCGTTAAGTGTTTGCGCACGTTTCCTAATTTTTTTCTTATAATTTAAATTAAATGCAAAATTACATGCCTACGCCGCTGGCATGTGTGTTAAATTTGCCATGATTGCTAGTGAAATAGGAAAACCGCCACCTTCACGGCAATTTCTGTATTCGTAGAATATATTTAATATGTAGGCCAGAATACTTGCTTTTATATGTTTAAGACACCATGATTAAGGTAATACAATTTTGACGTAAATCTGCCACTACTATGTCTGCAACTGTACTGACTATGCATGAAATATATAGTTTCTTTAAGAAAATCGTATCTGATATCATATATTCACACAAATATTTGTTGCTGTTAAGCTAATTTATTTGATTAAAAAATGCTATTTTAACTAAATAGTTTAATCCAGTTCAAAGAAAGCAATAACATTAATCTTAAATTACTATATCTAATTCAAATAAAATCTCTTTATGTGAAATATTTTTTTCCCAAAGATATGTATTTGTTTGCGGAAAAAGCTTTTTCACTTTTCAGAAACCCTAATAAATTATTAAAATTTTCCTCTACTTTTCGATACGTTTCCAACAGTATGGACACCCTCCTTTTAGCAGCTAGAATTACTCATTATAAAATATCCCAAATAGATTACTAATTACTAAACAAACATTTGTTATCTAAAACCGTAGCTTAGCTGAGTACCGGAAAATCCAAGTCAAATATACTATCACTGGCTGCTAAAGCATTTCGTGTTATCTACGTTGCAAATATTTTATTAAAAATATTTGGAATATTTAAATACATATTTTAAATAATAAAATAATTTGAACAAAACAAAAAAATACCGTTTTATTAATAGATAAGTATGCTCTCATCTCAGTAGTATAAATATTTGGAGAATCACTGACAAGTTAAATCTAACCTAATTTCAATTCATACGAACACATACGGTTAGTATTATTATATTCATCACTAATTGGCTTAACGAGTACCAGTTTACAGCAGCTAGAATATGTAGAAGTACATATGTATACAAACTAAAATCACTGTTGTGTGTTTTAAATATCAGCATGATATTTACATAATATATAATATATACAACGCGTCATTAATTTTAACGTCGGAAAATAAGTAGGTATATACACCTTTGTCTTAATTTGAATCTTTAATCTACAGCATATCTGTTAGGTATGTAGATGTTTGTAGGTAATTAGAACTATAGAAAACAATGTGTTGTTATTATAAATATACAGTGTGAGTCTGTAATCTGGAATAAATTCAGTAAAGCGAAGACAGTATTTTTTCCAGAAATATGCTCAGACACGTCGATTAGTATTTTAAATTGCCCACTTTTTCATCTGAGAAAATGTTATACAGCGTGTCCCAAATTTGTCATGTTTACTCCGTTCAGCCTTTGTCAATGTTTCGAGAGAATTTTCACAGATGTAGATTTTATTTTTATATAAATTTTAGTTAAAGAGTTAATTGTTTAATTTATTTAATTAAGTGTTCAGTTTTTTAAATTAATTTCATTTATTTAGATATCTTTTATTTGCTCATGTATGTTAGCGCCTTTTCTTCTAAATGTTGGTGTGTTGTTTTTGCAGTTGCGTTGTACGCAGCTATTGTTGTTTGAAAAACGACTGTTCAACTTTGTCAGGCAGTTCCTTGGTCGACTGTCAGCGTGAGTACATGTATTTTTAAATTGTTTGCTGCCATTTTGTTAATACTTTTGATATCTTAATTTGATTCGCATATTTGAATATATTTCGTCCATCAAGGAATTCGCATAATAATAATTAATAATTATATTGGTGTGTGCACACTAAAGGTGTAAGATCATTTATTATTTTCGTGCAGGAAGATAGATTTAGTTTTAATTCCCCCATTATAATTTTAAGGAGTTAATTTTTGGTTTTCTATTTTGCTGGTTGGTTTTGATTTATTTATCACCTCGGGTTGGGTGAATAGAAGCTTTGTGCTTGCTTTTGAATTTTTCTTTTGTTAATTACTAGAAATTGTCCACGTTTAATTTAGTTTGTTAATTTGAAACCACGTGGATTGTATTGGTACAATTACGATTATCTTCCTGGGCAAACCATATCTTTTGCTTTGATATAGGAAATAGCATTGTCCTATTCTAATTTTAGAATCACGTGCAGTTTTAATTTTAAGCCAGAACCCTCTGTTCACGGTTTTTTTTTCTGCAGATTGTAATTAACTTTTTTTTCTTTTTTTTTAATAATAAATTTTTGATTGTTAATTAACATTGTTGAGTTAAAATTCTGTTCTTTTATTTTAAATTAAACCTTTTTATTTTTTGGGGTAATTAAGAAAGTCAGATTTCTTTCACCCACAATTTACTTTTCGTGATTAGATTCAAGTTTTAATTCCCAAGGGTAACTCTGAGGTTAATTGTTTTTTTTTTGGTCCTTTTAAATTTTTATCCGCTGCGCTAGCTAATTTAATTTTTCATTTTGCATTTTTATTATTACAATCAGTACACAGCAGTACTAATATTGGTTTTTTATGTTCTATGTTCTCCTTTTTCCTTAATAAGTTTCACCTGTCATGCTTATAACATCAATTTCTTTCAAGCTATCAAAATCAATATTAAAGAATCAAACAAATTCATTTAAGTTAAAAAAAAAAACTGTAAATCAACAGTAACTTGACTTATTTAAGGTAAAACATATTATTGAGCGTAAAAATTGGATTAGGAAATGCATTTAAACGTGATAAATTTGGGCGACAAAATAGTAATCATTGTAAATGCGCAGTGAAGAATTGACGACGCATCGTATGTCGTAAAAGCTAGGAAAGTTTGCAGTAACACTTATAATAGTTCATAAACAGAGACGATTACCATAACAATAAATTGTAAATTCTTATGAAGGTCAAATATTCTTTCAACTTTCGCTTAGATTGCAAAATGCGATACAAAGCTAATTTAACACGCATAATATACAAACTAATTGATTCTTTTCTAAGGACAAATTATTTTTTTCACTGACGGAATTTGAAACGCTTAGAGGGAAGCAAATATATTTTCGCATTAACTACAATTACTTAAATATGAAAAATAAAGATAGGAAGCTAAAAGTTTCGCATTTGTGTAATCTTAAATTTCAGTTAATTCCATTGCACCCATAAGCATCTTTGATTAGGGAAATATAGAGATGATTCAATAATCAAGTTAATGAATTTGTACTTAAAAACAGAACAAACTGTATACCTATTTTTATATCTCTTGGCAGCCTAATGAAGATTCAATTAAATTCTAATTTTTAAGGGTAACTAATGAAAAATAAACGATAATAAGCATACTACGTAGGTAATTTAACTCAATTACAGCTGCCGTGATTACAATGCTATCTGATAATCATCATAAAATACGAAACATTAACTTTAACATTCCATTCTTTAACTTGGTAGAGACAATCGGTGACGATTTACATAATTAACACTCTTTTCGTATTCAGCCATAATAACAACAACGGGGATTTTTTTTCCGTCAACTTAATGAATTCGAGGTATTCTATTTTTGGAAGGCCGAAAATATAACATGGAAATGCATAGCATATGTTCTATTACGTCAGTGTCTAACCTGATTAGAATTAGCAAGTAACAAACGCACTGAATAAATAGTTGTAGACTGTTGTGGATCGCCATCAAATGATTAGCAGATTTCAAGTGATAATATTGACTATCGCTTACAATTACTCGCGCAGTATACTCAGAAAAAAATCTATTAAATAGTGGCAAATAGATGTTTATTAGGTGCTAAGAAAAAAAATATTAGGAATAAATAGTGGCTTAACAAGTATATTTCTTCTTTACAACACTGTTGACTTGAAAACAATCGATATTAGTCATAAAGGATTTTTTTACTGGGATGAAAACATGTTTTGTGTTAACTTCTACTTGCTGGTATATGAAGGCTATGTTAGAAAAAATGTATCTAATGGTTACGTATCTCTATCGTATAAATTTACCAGAATCTAGAACCTTTTGTAATTACATAGCACCCACATGAAAAAATTACAGTTTTCTAACGGTAAGATACAGCAGTAGGATGCGCCATTTTACGTCAATCGTTTCAATGTGCCCACCTTTCCTCAAGAAGAAGAACCAGCTGAAGGAACCTGGAAATGCAGTACTGCGTAATGGAAAGGGCAATATCTACTTTCGAAAGCAATATTAAATTTAGCCAATCAAAACCGAGTTTGATATTTCCTTTTTCTACTGTGCGCCGACATATTTTCAAAAAGAAAATCACTGACAGTGACGACAACATTTCCCAAGAACCTAATTATGAAAATTGCCAAGTAATGCCTTTAAAAACTGCTGAAAGGACACCTTACCTTTGCAAGCAATATTCACTATAAACTAACAAACAATGATCTACCATAGCATTTTGCCTTGGCAAAGATGCAGCTGTGATACCCCAACACAAAAAGAAAAAGGAGAAAGTTTTTGCAACCCCTATGGGAGAAAAACGCTAAAAGCAGATATATTGCAGCTGATGGAGAAAACGACAATTTCTCTTTTCATGATTTAGATTCTTCAATCGGATGCTGGCATGTCAAACTTTGGTGGAATCTCAAGAGATGTAGAGATCAGAATATATACATGATATTTTATACTGTACAACTAATTTAGTTTTATTTTTCAACCACCAAAATTTAAATTTGATTATTAGATCCGCGGTACCTAATACTTGGATTAGTATACGCTTATCCAAAAGTTTCAAATGCTTGCAGCTTAGTTGCAAAAGAGTTTTGGGTACATGTTCATTAGACGTTTTTGTTTTGAAATTGCTTCAGGAATATATCCTTAAACTCTCGATACCAGGGGTCGCCAAACTACGGCCCGCGGGCCAAATCCGGCCCGCTGCGTATTTCAATCCGGCCCGCGCAAGTTGTAAGTACCAAGCGGTTAATGCAGCTATTGCCGATAGTTTTTCTCACCCACACTAAGGGTTTACGAAAATTATTGTACCGGGAGGTATCTACATCTACAATTCACCGACTGATAGTCAACTGATGTCGCGGTAAATAAGTCCGGTTAATTCATTTACTATGAACGCTTTCGGAGTATTTCGCAATAATATTTCTAACCTTATTTAGAATTAAATTTGAAATATTCATGAATAGATTTGCGATAAAGCTGAATAAGTGAGCCCAAAGAAGAGGGTTTGTTTTTCTGTTGACCTCTCAGCTCAAGCGACTGTCAGATAAATTGAGAATATCGCAATACGCTTCTTAATGTCTAGTGGTTTTTGTTAGTTCTTGATGAGTCAACAGTCATTGTTGATACTGCCCAAGTATTTTTGTTTTGTGCAAAGCTTTCAATAAGTCATTGATAATTCATCAAAACACCTCTAATCTATTGGCATTATAAACCAGTGTGTGGCAGTGGCTAACTTTATTGGCTTTCGGCGAGTTAACCATCGCCAGTTCGATGGTGCAATAGTGGAAAAGTTTTATTGAGATTTTTGGAACTCAGAGAAATTATTAATATTTTTATAAATGAGAAAGAATTTCTACAATCGTTCCGTCCATTAATAGTAATTATTGCTTGTGTTTCTTATGCCCTCTCAACTGAACTTTCGTCCGTTCAAATTATTTTAAATAAAAAGATACTAACATTCGTTGAAATATTACAAAAAAATATGTCGCCATTCATTTCTTGTGATCTAGATTGGATTAGAATTCCTAAAAATGGATCCTATTTTACTTCAAAATTTTCTGGTCAGATGTTTTCAAGGTGCCCAAATCTTCAGAAGTAGCAGGTATTGAACTACTGAGATGTGTTTCCAAATGCCCTAAAATCGCGGAATCTTATTTTTCTTGGCTTTCTTCATAACACTACTATAGGTTTGTCTTTTTTGTTTTTTTTTATTAATAAATTTTTGGTTTATTGCGTAGTACTTGATTGTTTTATCAATCGTTTATTCCAGCATCTTGTTTTCCTATTTCTCCAATGTTACTCTTAAATATTTAAATTTCTCATTTGCTCTATTTTAGTATCATTTATTCAATTTAGTTTCAACCATTCTGGTTTCCGAGGATTTTAGCTTTTCTATGTTATTGTCATGCCCTCTTCTTCCATGTTTCCTTTCCATATGTTCAAATTTTCTTTGTTTTTCACTGTCTGTTATTATTACCACATCGTCTGCAAAGATTCCATTAAGTAGCTATTTCAATCCTCTGCAAATTCCTGTATCACACAAACACTGCAACGTCGATCCAGCAGTATCTACCGACCGCAAAGGATAAGATACCCAAGGGGCGCACAGAAGGTATCTACAAGATAACATGCCAATGCGGACAGTGCTACGTCGGACAAACAGGAAGAGCCATCGACATAAGAATAAAAGAACACGAGAGGGACGCAAGATTAAGAAGAACCGAGCAATCACCGGTGGCAGAACATATGCACGACACCGGACACAAAATGGATTTAAGAATGTAAAAGTAATAACTACCACCAAGAACTACGGGAAAAGACTCATCAGGGAAGCCATAGAAATAGAGAAGAATAAAACCGTTAACAGAGAAGAAGGGTACCACCTTAGCAACACGTGGCAGAGCCTACTACGAACCGTCACGGTCAATGGAGCGTATATAAGAAGAATGTCGGACCATGGAGAATCAGTTCAGTTATCCTGAAGAAGCTGTCAGTATGAACAGCGAAACGTCGAGCGAAAGTTTTGGCACACGGCGAAACCCGCAAGAAGCTGTTAGTTATAGTTGCAAAATATTTGACAAATACTTATCAAAGTTATGAGGTACAATTATAATTTCAAATTCAAATGTAAAATTTCAAAAAAAATGTCAAATGGAATTTCAACTGTTAGTGCTGAAAAACCCATCAAATAAAAAAACCCTAAATTTTAATTTAAAATAGTAAAAAAATAAACTAAAACTAATAATTACACAGAAATAGAAAAAAAAATAGTTTCATAAAATCGTTTTATCGCATTCGACCATTGGAAAACTCAACATTATATGCCTCGTTTTCCAAACTTAGTCTCATATGACAAAAATACGCTTTATAAAACTTGGGTTTTATAATACTACGTATTTATAAAGATTAGGAGTAAAGCGTTCACAAATTGATCAAAATTAAAATAAAAAAAAAAAACGTAACGGAACAAAAATCGTACTTTTTGGCTCAATTTTTGGTAGCTTACATTTGAATGTGTGCATGCATGTAATGAATTATGATATCCACGTAAAAAAAGCGTCCTATATTTTCTTCTCTAATATTTTTATACCGACTTAAAAATAAAATTGGGTCAGGCGGCTTATTTATTTGCTTTGTTTCGTCCAACTATTATAGAGCATACGTCCTTGAGTATCCCACAAATAATCACAGTATCGTCAATCACTCAGTAAAAAAAAAAAAGGGTATCACAATAAGAAATGTTGACGGAATAGTAAACAGAGAGCGATTAATTGATGGGGTAGCGAGTAGTTGTACAAGTTACAAGTGACACACAAGCGCTATCGAGGTCGTCTGTATTGTAAAAATAGTACTCAAACACAAATCTTTGCGACCACGCTTTTATGTAACAACATTCGCCTCGTGCGATTCGATGAATTTGCTGGGTTGCCAGACGTTCCACATTTTATGGTAAAATGTCCCTCTCCCGTAAATATTCAAATATAATACGGTGTATATTCTATCTTTAATATTTGAACTATATTTACATCTTTGAAACTCATGTTTCTAATAAAATTTGAACAATATTGCATACATAGGAACCTAAACACTTAATTGTAGCTTAAATATTAGATTGGTAATATTGTTCCCTTATGTCATTTTCACACAACAGATTTTATTAACAATCGGCGGTTTATCCAAGTCTGTTGCTTTGCTTATGCTTAGCGAAATTAAACAAAAATCATAACAGAAGCAGTGATAACGACACCAACATCCATTAACGAAAAAAACAAGCAATGCAAATTCAAAGTTGAATGAGGTCAAAATACTTATTCCTGACATCCGAGGATGCAATCACGTGCATCCAAAGCGCATTTTATGTAGAAGGACCCAATTTCCTATTGATCGTGGCGTTATATTTGATGCGCGGCAATTTAATAGAGGAAAAGAGCTTCAAAAAAGCGTAAAAAAAACTTTTTTACGCCAATTTTTCAGAAAAAAACTCTGATGAATGGTCTAAAGTCTAAAAAGATGCCAATCGTTATTTACATTAAAGTATGTACCGTAAATGATTTAACGCACGACATTTGTGTTAGATTTTTTGGCCACATGAACTGGTGTTTCTTCCTCCTCTTGGTAGAATCTGCAGGTAGGGTCAACTACCTATCTATTTAGTCTGCAATGACCAGTCATTTTGACAGTCTTTCTATCTTTATTCGGCAGATCTCCTAGTAAATTCAGGCCTTTATTCGTTTTGGAACTCTTTTGCCTGTCTCTATCCCAGTGTACTCACTACATACTCAGTTGCCTCACTTGCTAGAAGGAATGGGTTTACGTCATATATGTATGCATTGGTTTTTAACAGCCGTACCAGTAGTTTTATACCATTTTGTTAGGTTGAAACCCATATTTCATGTCGGCGCTTACACCAGGTTGTTTCGATTGTCTTTCATCTGTTTCCTTATTTTTACATTGGTCTTATAACTCGCATGACCTTACATAAATGTTACGTAAAAAAGGACATTAGGTATTTTCGTAAGAATTCATAAAATCTTTGTTTGAAGCAATCCTTCCTTCGTGGGTGTTTTTCTTGATTAAGTAAAGTTTTTGAAATACTACAATTGCATGACAAATTTATATATTTATTTCATTTACTTTTGTGTTTGCCTGTCTCAAGTAACCTGAAATTCCCACGAATATCTCCACGATTTTTCAAATTTGAATGCTTCATTGAGATGAACTCATTGAGTCAAACATTTTATCTGCGCCTGTTTTTGGATAGGCTCATAAAATTGAAACTTGGGAGATGTAAAATCTCATTTATTTAACTAAGTCACAATAAATGAGGAAGCTGAAATAAAGAGAACGCCACATATGTCAAAGTAATTTTTTGTGATAATTTTTCGTCAATAAGATTTTATTAAAATAACAGTAAAAATACCAGTAGATAAATGTGTTTTTTTTTAATTAAATTAAATGATATGACGCATATTCTGTAATGAGATGAGGGCACTAATGCGACGAAATAAAATTAACAATCGCATTGGCTGGTGTTTACAGTAAAAAAACGAAACAGAAATATTATTTCATATTTCGGCTTATCTTACTAGAAATTGCTTCGATATACTATTGCGTAGTACACAACTAGTCCTTTCAGCTCTTATGAGTGTGTATTATGTGTTCTTTTGTATACAGCAACTGTAATATTTGAAACAAAATCGTTGTGTACCAACTAAATCCGCGGCAATTGCTGAAGAGATGTTAGCTATCGCATCTGTAGATGTACAGATACAATTATAATTAACAGTAGATACATGTAAGCACATTAATTTTGAGAGTCGAATTAGCTAACTACTACGTCGATTGTAGTTAGCTAATTGGACTTCATCCTTATTATCAACCTTGTATCATTGTAAAAACAAAGGCTCCACTCCAATAAGCCATTAAAAAGTGCCCCTAAAGCTATAGAGCTGTCACACATACTATAAATACCAAAAATTACCTCAATCGATGCCATCCCATTCGAGATGTTAGCATAAGGGTGAAAAGATATTCTTTTCTCAGGAATTACTTAAGCTATCACGTTAAAAAAAAATTATCACAAAACAAACACCCCTCAAAAAGGGAAAATAAAGATAACTTTCAACTGAGTGAACGGAATTAGCCCTTGTTTTTTTTTTATATAATGCTCACAATCAGTGTTTACTTACATAATATTTTGCAACGTGATAGCTTAAGTAGTTCCTGAGTAAAAAAATATTGATTTTTTTTCCACCCTTAAACTAATAGCTAGAATGGGGTGGCATCGATTGAGCTAATTTTTGGTATTTACAATATATGTGGCAGTAGCACTCATTTGCTTTAATTTCAGCCTGATAATTTTTAGAATTTAACCTGGAGAAACATCCTTCCATCCACATAACTTCGAACTGGCTGTACGGAATTAAATATTATTTTATTGTTACGATATTCTTTTTTATATGTCGATCCGTTTATAATACTAGTTCTGAAATATACATATAAATAATCGTGAATCCGATCGATGAATAATTATTTTAACCTTAAAATAATCAATAACCCAATGCTGCTGCTAAGATCACTCACAGAGATTTTATTTTTTAATTGTATTACTCCACTGAAAGAACTTGACAAAATATATAATAAACCCAAATATAATTATACACTTCTATTTAATAAAAAGTCAAATTGGCACCTTAAACCCAAATCAAAAAAATCACCCCTCAAAAAGGGAAAATAATAATAACTTTGAACTGCGTGTACGGAATTAAACATTATTTTATTGTTTTAATATACTTTTGTATATGCCGGTATTTTTATAACTACTAGGGCTGAAACATTTATATAAATAATCCTGAAATTGATCAATGAATAATTATTTTAACCCTAAAATAACCAATAACAAATCGTTCCTACTAAATCCATTCAAAGAGATTTTATTTTTTATTTACATGTTCTACCACACAGAAAAAAAACTGAAAAAAATATATAGTACACTTAAAAAGTTAAACAACTCATTTTTTTACGTTTCGACAATCTTTATTTTTCTTGTCTTCATCAGAAATGTATATTTTATAATTTAACTTGTTTTATTTTTTTTTTTTTAAATATAATTCTAGGGACATTCACAAACATTTTAAAAGTGACAGTTTGATTTAAAATAGTTTTGGTAACAGTTTTATTTATTTATTTTTTTTTTAAATATATTTCTAGGGACATTCACAAACATTTTAAAAACATATTTATTAATTACATTTCTAACAAATTTTATAAACTGTTACCAAAACTATTTTAAATCAAACTGTCACTTTTAAAATGTTTGTGAATGTCCCTAGAATTATATTAAAAAAAAAATAAATAAAACAAGTAAAATTATAAAATATACATTTCTGATGAAGACAAGAAAAATAAAGATTGTCGAAACGTAAAAAAAATGAGTTGTTTAACTTTTTAAGTCATCATAAATAAATTAGCCGCTACCCTCACGAAGAAAAAAAAAGGAATAACCATACATAATTAACGGCTACGAAAAAAAAACATCATCAAGTACACTTAAATGTATATAGCTTAATATAACAAAAAGCCAAGTTTGTTCCTTAAACCAAACTTAAGAAAAAACACCCCTCAAAAAGGGAAAATAATTATAACATTGAACTGAGTGAATGGAATTAGTTCCCGATTTTTTATAAAATGCCCATAATCAGTTTTTACTTACATAATTTTTTTGAACGCTACAGCTTAAGTAATTCCTGAGTAAAAAAAATATTGATTTTTTTTTCCACCCTTATGCTAATATCTAGAATGGGCAACGATTGAGCTAATTTTTGATATTTACAGTATGTGTGACAGTACCATTCATTTGCTTTAATTTCAGCCTGATAGCTTTATGGTGAGATTCTGTGCAAATATATAGCGCTTTTAAGGTTATCTGTAAGTCTCTAACCATTCATAATACATGCTTACAGTCTTACATATAAAATTACACTATAATAAGACACTATAGATATGCATAGAAACCCAGCATTAGGGGCATTGTCAATAGCTGTGTTCGCAGAGGAATCACAAACTAGTCAGACGCGATTCGATTGACTCAAAGAAATCCGAAACAGTTTTCTGACTGATTTCACGATATATGATTGGCTCTGACTAGTTTGTGATTCCTCTGCCAACACAGTTAATGGCTTATAGGAGTAGAACCTTTAAGATAATATTGCTTCCTCGACTAAAGCCCCTTTCAGACGATACGAATTTTATCCGATCCGATTTTATTGCTTTTTCCGTGTAGTCTGGTTAAACATTACTTCAAACGCATAATTACACACAATACGGCACGAAAAACTTCGTAAACGATTGTCGTATATCAGCTGGATGGTTCGACTGGGGTTTCACGGCATCCGTGTCGTGTAGAAAAAGACAGAAAACCCAGTTGACTATTATGCTAAATGCAATACTGCAGACAAGTCGGTACCTGTCCTACAGCCGGGTAGGTGCACGTATTTGAAAGTTTTCGTTTGGTAAAAATAGAGCAGATATAGTATTCGTTGTCTACGATCCATGATGCACGCGCAGATACTGATTACTATCCTGGTTTTCTACCGTGTCGTGTAGATTATGGCATGTGTGAAAGCCATAGATTCGTAAAAGGAAAGAAATAATCAAACAAATCCGTATCTTGTGAAAGAAGCCTAAATCTTCTGTCAGCACTGAACATTATGTAATCATCCGGAAAGAGTCAAGAATTTTAGCAATTCAGAATATGGCCACGTTTCAGTTAATAGTATAAAATAAGTTATCATTAAAAGATAGTTACACCATTCCCCTGAACATTTTGATAATAAAAATTTAAAGTTAAATGCTGCATTGTGTCAAATTTTTTGAACTCACTATTTGAGCAATAGGTGCACTTAAGCAAAATGTTTTTCCCATTGGAATTATGACTTTGGAAATCAGAAATGATCTTATATTGATTTTGTCCAACAACCAAGTCCATGTGATCTATTTTCAAATTAATTTTTTTTTTTCAAGTTATTGCATGTAATTTAGATTGTGAAAATTTTTGTTCAAAGTTGAGTTGTGTTAAATGATGCTAATAAAGAAAAAGTAAAAATTGTTTTTTTTTGAATATGTCTTTCCTCTCTCCTCTGCTGATTTTGCCGAACCGTCCTGCATTTCAAGAAATTAAAGTTGCAAACCTGCGAATTCGTTTGAGGCAAGCGAAATAGCTGACACCTACCCAAAATTAATCAATAAAAGGACGTAGATGAGAAACAGGCCTACCAACCGCGCGATACACACAAAACCCCGCGAAGCGATCGATATATTCGAATTACATAACTGTCAAATGTCGTAAAACGCCGCAAGTAACTCAATAATTCCCTCTTACCTTCATGTTATGCTCAACCAAAGTCTCGAAAGAGCACAGGGTGTAGACGAGGTATGCCCTCAACAGTTCCCATGTCGTCTTGCTCTTAAACGAGGCGATGGAATCTTCGAAGGTGATGTCCAGAGGATCTTTAGGTGAGGCCGAGCCGACGGGGGCCGCGGTATTATCCTGTATTAAGGCTCCGGTGGCGGCAGTCGATTTCAGAGCGATCTGATTGATTTTCCCGAACCCACAGCAGTCTTGCGAATTGGTCAGCGCATAACCGTACTTTTTATAAACACTGTATCTTAGAACTGTACGTAGAAAAGCCATTACACACGCGAAAGGCGATTTATCTGGAAAAACGCGCTGCTATTTCCTGTGTTGAGGTCGGTGCGAGCTTCTGTGCTATCTCCGTGCGAATGAGTGTGTGTCTGTGTGTGTATATATACATATATATATTTAGATCAGGGGGAATCGAAATGTTCTCGATGCAGCAACAGCAGACACCTTGCCAGACGGACGTACGGGCTTGAACTGGATTCGAACGCGGTTTTCTACCTTTTCCGATCCGGACACGAGTCACACATGCACTATAGGAACGCTGAGGTGTGCGCAAACTCGAGATTTCCACTCGCCGGATTTACTATACGGTACCCGGCGTCGTTCGGACGTTTAGTATTTCCGCGACAGCACGAAAGCGTACAGGAACGAACTGAAATAGCTATTGTATTTCTTATCAGGCATACTTAGCAATGCTTCGCACGTCAGAATTCACGCAATTTTTAGCAACGTTCTCTCAAGCTTCTTTAGACGATCGATTCTAACGTATACTTTGACAGGAGACAGAAAAGAAACAATTGTAATTGATTTGTAAAATTAAATTGACGTGTACCAGCACTCTAGTTTTCGCATATTATCGTCTATACGGAGAAGTAAGACGAGATGTCAAAGTTGACGTTTGTAGACATTGCAAAAATCTCAAGTTACCTGTTGATCTATTTTTGCATGTATACATATTCACCTTGGATCACAATAAGTCTCCATACAATCGATAAGATTCTGCAATTTTCACTTTAACTTAGGTTTATGCCATTTATATCGAGAAAAAATGTTGCAGAAGGTATTTAGGAAGTTCATTAGGCACATGTTTCACATAAAAAGCAACCATTTTAATCTACCATTAATGTATCAAAGAAAATATATATATAATACATGATATAAATTCACATACAAAAAGTGGTCTCACAAGTCCTAAATAAACACATGGTTTCCCCGATTATAATTTGGGGGTTTATATTTTTGAAATTTTTAGTCCATTTCCACTTTATAATGTCCTAGACAATAATAATTCCCCACTACAGGTCTTGAAGCCCTTGGAAGCGTGCTAGAACACACCGAGCCGCTGAGAAGTGTTTGTGCGAATTGTCACCCACCAACAACCTGTTACCGCATATTGTGCTTGACTCGCAGATTAGCATACATGCACCCCTCCTTCTCAGCACCCTGTCGGCCTGGAAAATTTTATTTAATTTAAATATTGACATTGGCCGCGTTCAGAATAAATAACTTTTCGCAAGCAGTTTAGGAGCTGTTAACAATTCGTCTCAAAAACAACGTCACATCAATAAGCGGTCGCCATTTTGTGTAACGGATACAGTTACTGATATGTACTCTGAACGCGGCCATAGCACCGTGCCGTGCGATTTTTATTGTATTAAGCTGGAGGTACCACAATCAATTCGAAAATGAATTGTTAGTTTCAGACAACATCAGGGGCAGTCATTAGCAAAAATAGCAAAAACCATAAATAAATCTCATGTCACACTACAATATATACTAAATAGATGCAAAGAGTTACAAATATGTGAAAATAGACCACGTTCGGGTAGGCCCGCAAAAGTAAAAGCAATTCATAGACGGGCTGTTTTAAAAACTATTGGAGAAAATCCAAAAATAAGTGCGCCTCTTCTGGCACAAATGTTAGAAGCGATGAATATGGGCTACAAGTAGTACCTGAAACGGTAAGAATATTATGCGAAAGCGCGGGATTTCACGGCGAAGTTTCTAGGAAGAAACGTTTATCAGTAAAGAAAGAACAAGACGCTTCGGAGTTTACATGTTAATTTGCGCATGTGAGGAACTGAAAGTACTCGGACAGAATATTTCGGGAGGAGACTATTGGAGCCCTCGAAGGTTCTTAAGTTTCCACTGGGCAAGATACTGGGCTTTATAGAGAACACCAATCTGCTCGAGTGGAAATAAGAGAATCAATAGGGATGGTACAATGAGCACCTAGCTCAAGTGCCCGAACTTTAAGTGCCCACCCTAACTTAATGAATGAATGAAGATGCTTCGTTTTGAATTTGCAAAAATGCATGTCAAGAAACCTCCGTTCATGTTGGAAGTCGTAATATTCAGTGACGATCGAAATTTACGTTTTGGATCAGATTGGAAGAGTGATGGTTATTATAAACTGACTGTATGGAGACTTTTTTGTATTTGAATTGATATCTGTTGATCATAAATGTTTTTTTTTATTTGTAGTTAGTAAAATAAAATGTTGCCTTTGTGCAAATCATGTACCTGTGGGCTTCCTAAATACCTTCTGCAATATTTCTTTCTCGATAGATATGACATGTGTATGGAGACTTATTTGATCCAGTGTACTTATGATTATGATTAGAGACCGGATTATATGCAAAGAAAAACTGGAATATATGCGCATATTCATATACGCATCGATTTTTGAGAAAATATGCATAAACCTGGGGCATATATGCAAAAAAAAATTGCGACAATATGCAAATTTTTTTGCATAAAATAAATAAGAGCAGAAAGTTAAACATTAACTTTATTGCACAAAATTTTTCACAACATATTTTTAAAACTTTTATGATTAAATTTTTCAAAATTGTGTAAAAGAAAGTTTGTCTTCTATTAAGAATACATATGTTTCGAAATAGAAAAGCTTCTTTTCAACATCCACAGATGTAATTGGTTGCATTTTTAACATTTGCAATACTGATTCTAAGAACTACATTCATTCGATATCGTTTTACTGTTTCACCTTTAGCTTTAATTTGACTAATATACAAAAGGTTTTGTAGCAATTCTGTGATGTTACTATCTTTTTCACAGTTTCTAGAGTAATGCAGTCAGCAATGATTTCAAGATTACATTTTTTATCCTCAAATATTATCGCGAAAAAAATTGCAGCCTCTAACCCTGTACCCATCTCGTAATAATCGGTTCAGGAGGCAACTTAAACACCGGGAAGTCGCTCCTTATAATTTGGATTCGTAAATGTGCTTTTTAAAAATACTTTTTTTGACATTGCTAATTAAATCATGAATCAATGGAATTGAATTCCTGATGTTTCGGCTACACGATTGAACCCATGAGCTAAACAAGTGGTATTGTAATAATGTTACTATATTTTTTTTTAATTTTGCGGCGGCTTTTATCATCTATGGTGCAGCGTTCGGACATACATTAGTACTTTGTTCACAAGTTATCTTCCAGGTAAAAAGAAATTTGATAACCCTTCTTGAACGAATTGGGCAATTGTTCACATTATTTGTTTTTTGAAGTTTCTTTACAATAAATTAAATATGATTTACCTACAATATCTTTCTGAAGATTCCTATTAACATAGGGCCACATAACGGCTACACTTATGTCGTACTTTCATCTACCATGATATAAAAATTTTCCTACCAATTTTGAATTTCTGCTATTGTTTGCTGATAACAAGATGTGACTTTATTTTTTGTAAGGTACTTTCGTCAGGTATATTATGTTTGCAATATTTTTGGCGGAAATGATTTCAAATTAACATTGTTATCTTGCTAATGGTATGTTAGACGAAATTAATGCGTTACACACGATCCGTATTATTTTCTTCTTTTTCTAGTTTCGTGAAGTTGATGCTACACATTGACGCACCACATGCGGATCGCTTTAGTTTTTCACATTTTCCAATATGTGATGGAGTTTTAGGGTGTTGAACAGTCAGGTATTTTCTCTCAGACGACACCTACAACAACAATTTCATTTTATATCAAAAGTTAAAGAATTTAAAAACAATTGTAAAGCTTTTAGTAAAATTAAACTTACCAGTTTACTGCAGGCTCGACAAAATATTTTATCGCCATCCTTTACCAGTTCAGGATATAGCTTAATCCATTAGGGAATTTTGTTCGCTATACTCATTGTATGTACGCACAGTATTTAAAAACGTAACACAATTACATGCTGTTTCGCTCAAAGATATTCAATGAATGAATAGTTTATTTGGGAATAAAATAATAAAACATATTTACCACATCCCTTCTGCTAGCCGAAATTAAACACGTGCAGTTCTTGGAAAAAAGTATTAGAGAAACCAATGTAAAAGATTTATCGTTCTGAGAATTGTCGGTTCTGGATCTACATTAGGAATTTTTAGTAATAGAAAGGATAATAAAATGCTTATTTAAGCAATATATCCAACTTTTGTAAAAATATACATAGAAATGCTTAAATATGCAATATATGCAATCACTAATTAGCGCTAATTAATTTCAATTAGTGTAATACGTCTACATATAGGCTATAATTAAAGATATGCAAAAAATAAAATATATGGACTTTGCATATAATCCGGTCTCTAGTAATAACATAGTTGTATAAATAGAATAGTACAATATATTTATTTTATATTGTATATACCTTTGCTATCCCCATCGCCAAGGTAACTAGTGTAGCGGACATTGTAGCTCTTTTCAGAAGAATAAAATATTCTTTTTACTCCTGCGACTCCATGCACCCACTTGTCCCTAAAACAATATCAAAAAATAATTGTAAAAATTATAACTCAACGTAATACAATGTCATCCCAAGTAATTGGCGCAGCATTCTTGTAAATGATTGTTTTGAGCATATCGGGGCAACGACAGTACTATGACAGAACAACAAAGTCAATCATTTTGCCTATATCAACTGTAATGTCCCTGAAATTACGCCATTTAGCGATGTATGGCCTCTTTTTCGCCAAGTACCATCAATTACAATGGCGAGGTCACGGCTTTCATTATTCTCAACAACCGCTTCTTCAACTGCCTCTTTCATTGAGGCACCGCTGACAGCTTCCAAGGCCTGTGCCAAAAACTCTTCATGTTTTGTGGTATCGAGTATGCCAAGAGTGGAGGTTCATAAGCCCGCAAAAAAACTTTCGAGGATTATATCCTCGACCTATAGCCCTCATAGCATAAACCAATCGGATATTAATGTCGTAAAATACTTTCTTAGCTAAAGAGAAAGTATAAAAATGTTTTCCCTAACTTTATTACGATTTATAGTAAGAATGCACATCGGAAGTGCATGAAGGTCATGATCAGTATTTAATGTCCTTAACATACTATAGATTGCTGATATGTTTTTTTTATATAAACATGTGATACAAATGTGACAGGCGTAGACAAATTTACCGTGAAGGATGTTGACTACAATATTACTACTGCATAAAAATTGGTATTGAAATGTAAAAGTGGAATTACTCCGAAATCTAGTAAATTCTTTATTGTTTAAAGTTTTTACATTTGATACAGTTGTTTTTAAATAAACACATTTATTATTTTATAAAATTCTACTGTACTTAAACATAACATTTAATATCTATATCATTTAGCCATTTTTCTTTTATTAAAACTATTTATATTTGCCACACAAGAGAAATGAAAGTCTGCATAACAATTTACAGCAAAAATTTGTACCTACTTTATACTTTTCATATTAGGCAATTGTTTGTAAAAGAAATTCCTTGCTGTTTGTTATAAAAGAAGTGAGTGTGATTAGTTATTAATTTCTAAGGAATATACAATTACAACCACAGGTAATATACATTTGCGTAGCAATGGTGCTTGCTTTTTTAATTTTTTTTAGCGCTATTTATATTTAAACGAATTTAATTAACGTATGTACCTAATTTGGTTTTGCTCCGTTTTGTATACCTTTGGCAGTAAGTAGTGCTTTCCCCATACATAATTTAGGTGAACATTTATTAGTCATTAGTCATTAGAATATTTAAATAACTTAATTCAAAAAAAAAGAACATGGAGAAAAAGGATGAAAATAGCCAATGTTCTACAGTTCACTTACCACCATAATAACGCTAATTTTTTATTCGAAATTAAGCCTAGTAAAAAATAAAAGTGAGTCTCGAGTGAGAAAAATTCGAATATGGAAATCCAAAGTTTTTATATAGCATCACATTTTTAAAAGAATTATTACATTTACGTTTTAAGTTTGTAGAGGAGATTTTACGGCGCATTTCGGCAGCCACTATAGTCCCTCTACCGATGGTTAAAGAAAGTAGTAAAGCAAGTTAACCTTTCGGTATAAGGTGTTTATTGAGTACAGTCTTTCGGTATAAGGTGTTTATGGAGTATAACATAATAATAAAATGCATGAAAAACGTTTTCCCGTGTATAACAGTTTTAAAACCTTCAAACACTATATACTACTGAAAAGTTCCTTGGCTTATAAGTAAATCAGCATTAACTGAAAGATTCCAATTATTTCTGAAATTTCTTTAACCTCGCGCGAAAAATATTCACTTTTGTTCATTATTGTTTGTGTATCTGAGACGTATGCACGTGGGAACATGAATAAAACTAAAATACTTCCGCGTAAAAAAGCACTCAGCTTGAATACAGCGTCCGGCTTTTTTATTTAAAATACTGTTTGTAATTCAAAAATACTTAAAAGAAATTAAAATATGTTGTTAAATATGTACATAATAATAAAAATATAATATGTAAAATATTAATCAAAACTAAGATGCATTCCATTTAATTACGGTTATTTTTTGCTCGAAAAGTTATGTACTTAAGAAGATACCTGTCTTCCGGCCAAAACCGGCATGCTACCTTTCAATTAAAAAAACACTTTTCTGAGAAAAGGTATTCTTTTCGTTAAACATAATAAAAACTAAAAGTTATAAAGCTTTTCATTTAATGCAATTTCTTTTCTCAGTGTACGGAATAAATTATTCAATAAATTGTTTTTGATTTTTATACACCACTTAACTCATAAATCACCTTCGCAAAATGAATCCAAGCACCTAAGGCAAAAAAAACCCAAGCTTATGAGTGTTATTATAAGTATTAATTGTAATCTAATCAATATCATTTGCAAGGTGAACATCGTTACTAATGTGTCGTGCTTAAAGCACAGTAATACGTGTTTCTGCACATCTACACACAGAAAAATACATACATTGATTTAACACAACGTTCTTTATTATTTTATTTTGTTTGAACCAAACTCATATCCAGTAATTTCAACGAAAATTTATGTTACAATTTTAATGTTGTTGTAATAAAAAAAACTATAAAACAAATAGGAAAACTGTTGGAGCAAATAATATTTTGTCTTGAATGTAATGCGTGTTAAAGCTGCATATTTATTTGTTTCATTTATAACATCAGTGAAGGTTAAAATTGTGTTAAAATGTATTGTGTAGTTAGCGGTCTTTGAAGTGAGAAACCAATTCTTATAACAAAATTGTCAGTGATCCTGCATATCTTACTTTTATTGACAATTCTTCACCAAAGTGTTTATTAGAAACATACCTACATTAAATATTTTTCCACAGATCATTCATGATAACAGATGCAAAACAAATGCACCCGAGAAATTTTCGAGCGCCATCTATTTTTTCAGGTTAACTGTCGCATTTGTAGCTACCGGGGAGTGGTACAATGTTCGAGACCCTACTATCACTGACCGAAAGAAGGCATACAACAAAACTCATCACGTATGATCACTTCATGATGTCATTTAAAAAGCTTGTAACATTAAACATGTAAGGTGTTGAGTAACCGTCTTGCTGAATTCACTCATATTAAACCGCTCCACTGCAACAGGAACAACATTATTTCCGAGTAATTCCAGATACCTATACCCATTTAAGTTTTCGTCAATATAAAAAGTTAACTATAATATAGATTTTCAACGATGCCTACCTGCTCATACGTTTAATTTCTATAGATTATAGATGCTGCGTTTGTGTTCAAATGTGGATTTAACGACACCAGTACTAACAAATGTTGAGAGACAGATGTCTCATCCCCGTTAATTGTGT
Source organism: Protaetia brevitarsis (assembly GCA_004143645.1). Classification (NCBI taxonomy): domain Eukaryota; kingdom Metazoa; phylum Arthropoda; class Insecta; order Coleoptera; family Scarabaeidae; genus Protaetia; species Protaetia brevitarsis. The sequence continues at coordinate 1,787,723 of RXPK01000196.1, read as the reverse complement.
GAATCGAGATAGGAACATACAAACAGTTAATTTGTACAATAGGGAATCTCATGTCTCGGACTAGAATTCGTTATGAAAGATATAAACTACGTCCCAAGAACATTGCAGCACCTTGAAGGAGGTCAGTTACAACACTGAAATTTTAACAAAACAACTGGCTGCATGTAAAAAGTCGGTGATAATCATCTGTCAGAACTTCATACACGAATAGGGAGTAGAAATTCACCAGGCCTGCTCGCTCTCTGGATTTAAACCCGATCGAGCAAGTGTGGGGTATGATGGGTCACTACATAAGGCCTTTACCGCAAGTAGCAAACACTTTGTGCTGAGTGTTGATATTTTTCCAGTTGCTATGATTAACTGGACTTACTACTGAAAACTACACTGAGAAAAATGGGCTAATTAAAGTGTTTACGTGATAAAAAATATTTACAATAGATAAAGTTTTACTTGGAACTATTCTCGTTAATTAACACCTGCAACTAAACCCAGTTTCCTGAATGCAAGTTGTTACTGTAAATAGTGCTTTTATTAACGGCTATTACACAGCGTACCTGACAAATTTGTGGTAAGTAACGTATTACTTATGACTACTGCTACTATATCTAACTACAGCACATGCTTAGTAGAAGTAACAACAATGCTGATCGCTATTAAACTCATGTATTTTCTTAAATAGGTAACAACTTGCCACAACTATGATTATTTGAGTTTTGCTGCCACCCCGTGATTGTTTTACTATTCGTGATTGGCTACTACGGCGGAGTAATGAAATAGTCCCCGAGACGGCTACGCGCGCAGGCGAAAGAGGGTGTGCAAGGAGGACGGCCATTGTAGGCCAGTTGGAACGCAAATATATTAAAAATACCGGGTGGGTTAACTCGAGGCCCCGTCCGTATAAAGAATCCCAGCGAAAGAAGAAGCACCCAGCCTATAAGCAATCGGATGTTTCAAGATTACAGTTTTAAATCACGTGGTGGGATATTTGAATTCCCCATCATTGTGATGATATCTGCGCTCGCTGGTGAAGTTAAAATGTGGATGCCGCCGCTAGCTGAGTGATCCAACAGTCCAAGTGCCACCTGCAGTTAGGGATACCCCGACGAAGTAGCCGTATTCGAGGCGATCACCGGACATAACCGCCACGTACGCCGACAGAGGATCAACCCGCCGAGACAACGCCCAGTGCAAAGAACCAACAGAAACCGCAAGTCTACCGCCTATACTATTTCTTTGTTTGTTTTGTTGTAACTTCAAAGCCATATTCCTCTTTATCCTTTGTTCAGATTTAAATAATTTCAATAACTAAATAACGTTTCAAGGGGGCCCCATTTACCTTATCTTTTATTATTGCTTTGTTCATTTTTTCATTATTAAGGAATATATTTTATGAGTCATTACGTTGTAAATTGTTTTAAAAAAAACTGTTGCTAAAGTGAAGCTAATATCTTTTATTTATTTTGTTTATTAGTCAATATACAGGGCCATATTTCATATTTTTCAATACTCATTTACCATACGTCCTGAGGGCGGTTGTATAACCGATAAAAGAATCTCATGTTTATTTCAATTTATATATAATATATATATATATATATATATATATATATATATATATATATATACATCCCTCTATCAATTATGACGTCTTTTCACCGAACCGCGTTTATTGCGTCCCCTGATAGCGCAATATATATTGAAGTTTGACGATTGGATTGTAATAAGGGTTGTCCACATATAACGCTTACACTTCTATATTTTTCTATCGCGCTCATAGTTTTATTCCCATTATGAAATTAATGTGACGTCCTTTCGTATGTCGCTTCATGTGACGTCCATGGGTATGCACGCTATGTTTTACCGCTTTATAGCAACCACGAATATACTTTACTTTCATAATACCGTTAGAATGAACTCCGCCATGTTGCCATATCTATTCTATTTTTACAGCCCATTTGATTTTATGATTTTACTAAACGTTTGGTATTTCTTAATATTCTATATGTACCCATCCAAATACAAGAGCCTACACTACAAGGCGCATCTCCGGCAAAATTTATTGATTAAAGCCATTATTTATTTAATTCTTATTTTAATCTGTTTTCTTCAAATAAAAGTTCTTTTGTTTTTGTTTTTTGAATAATTATGTATACGTTTTATACTATTTTCAGAATCAGAAATTTTTCTACGTACAAATAGTTACATTTTATGAGGGTCACACATAATATTTCAACAATACTAAATGTAATAGTCACACGAAATTGTTGTTACTTGTGCCTCTGCCTTGCCGATATTTTTGATTGCTTATCAGTTGTTATTTTTTGACAATCAGCGTCGCTGTTGAAATTTCTTGTGAGTTAGTTTTAAGTTTTAGTGTGTTAAAAATGGTTCACTTAACAGAAAAGGGCAAATTTAATATTTTTGTCATAATAAGATATGGTGATCGAAAATTTACGCAAGCAAGAAGTATGCATATTATTCAATAACGTCTATTCTAACCGAACTGCTATTACGCACACTTTCCAAATTTATTGAAAAATACGCATCTAAATACACATCCCGACCGCAAAGGAAAAGTCTAAGACGGGAAGACCAAAAAACTGCTACTGGTGGTGATGCTGCATTAAATATTTTGCTGGCGGTGAACGAACGACCCCGGACATCGTGCAATGATCTACAACGTGACCATAATATTTCAGAACGATCTGTTCGTAAAGTGCTTAAAAGAGAAATTATATCCATAAAAAGTGCATTAGTCTAAGAACTAAGGGCAGATGATTTCGATAGAAGACTGCGATTTTGTGAAATCATGAGGGATGCGTTCCAAACAAATTCGGATTTCTGAAACAACATTTTGTTTCTGACGAAGCACGAAATTATGTTAAATGAATATGTTAACTAACAGAAATAATTGTCGATATTAGGCTCAGGAAAACCCTAAATGGCTAATAGAAGCTCACTCTCAACGTCCTTAGAAAGTTGATATTTAGGCAGGGATTATCAATGCTAATGTTATTGAATCATCTATGGCACGTTACCAATGGAGGAACTTTTATTGACCCAAAACGTAGTTCCGACATTACAGGCTATTTATCTCAATTGCAATAACCTCTGGTTTCAACAAACGGGGCTCTTCCACACTCTGGTTTAGAGGTCAGAAATTATCGGAATAATTTTTTCCCCAGCCTATGGAGTGGACGAAGTGGGGCAGTAAAGTGGCCGGCCAGAACTCCAGACTTAAACCCTTCTGACTTTTTGCTATGGGGTTACATAAAATATAAAGTTTATGGGGAGCGGCTAATATCTCCGAATTAGAAATATCTATATATATATAAAACTGCAATATCCAAAAATTATAAACTTATTACTACTATTACTCTTTACTGAAATGGAATAAAATTGATCACATTAGATTTTGTATAGGCAAATAAAATGAAATACGTGCAAAAAAAAATGCAACAGATCGAAGGAGGACACTCACAAAGCTGGAATCTTAACAAAACAACTGGCTGCTTGTAAAAAATCGCTGATAATCATATTGCCCATACCTGTCAGAACTTCATAAACGAAGAGGAAGTTGAAATTCTTCCCTGGCCTGCTCGCGGGATGGGACGTTTCAGCGCCGCCGTTTCATCGCCGCCGTTTCAGCGCCGCCGATTCAGCGCCAGGACATTTCAGCGCCGGCCGATTCAGCGCCGGGACATTTCAGCGCCGGCCAATTCAGCGCCGCATTATTGAATGGTTAAACTATAGATAACTTAATGATTCATAACTTAATGATCTTAACTTAATCATTCATTCTTATGAAGAATTTTTGTACGACGTATATTTGGTTGCATGGGATGTTTCGATGCGGCCGTTTCGAAGCCGGAACGTTTTGACGCCATATGCAGTGCCAGTTGAATTTGATTTGAACGTATGATACACAGATATCTAAAACGTTTGATTTTTTTTTAACATTGGAAGGGATAAGAGGAGAGAGGGAATGATTTTTTAAATGATTTTTCTTTTTGTCGAAATATCATTTTTTAAACATTGAATGGGGTGACAGGGGAAGGTAATGAATTATTTAAATGATATTTTTTGGGGCATTGTTCTTTTAATGATTTTTTTCTTTTTTTTGAAATATCTGGATAAAGGGATGCATAAGAAATGTTTGAAATCATATTTTTTCTAACATTGGAAGGAGGGAAGGGGGGGTATATTAGCTTTTTTTAATGATAGTTTTTCTTCTTTTTTTTTCGTAACATCGAGAGAGAGATGCATTAGAAATGTTTAAATCATATTTTTCTACATTGGAAGGAGGGAAGAGGGGAAATTATTTTTTTTAATACAATTTGTTTTCGAAACATCGGGAGAGAGGATGGATTGGAAATGTTTCAAAAAAAATTTTTAACACTGGAAGGGGCGAGAGGAGAGGGGAATGTTTTTCTAATTGTATTTTTTTTCTTTTTTCAAAACAGAGAAGACAGATCAGAAATATTTCAAATCATATATTTTTTTTAACATTGGAAGAGGGAAAGGGAGGGGTAGAATGTTTTTTAATGATTTTTTTCTTTTTAAAAACGGGAGAAGACGCATTAAAACGTTTTTAAACCATTTTTTTTAATATTAGAAAGGTGGAGGGGGAAGGGTATTAGTTTTTAATTTTTTTTTCTTTTTTTCCGGAACATCAAAAGAGAGAGGATGCGTTAAAAAATGTTTCAAATCATAAACATTGTCATTAAAAACACTAATGCCCCTTCCCTCCACCTCTTCCAATATAAAAAAATGATTTAAAAACATTTTTAATGCGTCCTCTCCCGTTGTTAAAACGAGAAAAAAAATATCATTAAAAATATTCTATCCCCTCCCTTTCCCCCTTCGAATGTTAAAAAAATATATATGATTTTAAACATTTCCGATCTGTCTTCTCTTTCTATGTTTCGAAAAAAAGAAGAGAAAAATACCATTTAAAAAAACATTCCCCTCCCTCTCGCCCCTTCCAGTGTTAAAAAAAGTCTTTTGAAACATTTCTAATGCATGCTCTCTCCCGATGTTTCTAAAATTATCTTAAAAAAAATAATTCACCCCTCTCTCCTCCTTCCAATGTTAAAAAAATATGATGTAAAACATTTCTAATGCATCCTATCTCTCGATGTTTTGAAAAAAGAAGAAAAATTATCATTAAAAAAGCTAATATATCCCTTCCCTCTCCCCTCCTTCCAATGTTAGAAAAAAATATGATCTAAAACATTTCTTATGCATCCTTTATCCAGATGTTCTGAAAAAAAAGAAAAAAAAATATCATTAAAAAAGAACAATTCCTCCTCCCCTCCCATTCCCTCTTTCCGATGTTAGATAAAATATGATTTGAAACACTTGTAATGCATCCTCTCCCGATGTTTAAAAAACAAGAAAAAAATATCCTTAAAAGAAATATCCTCTGCTCCCCCTTTCGTCCTTCCAATGTTAAAAAAAAATATGATTTAAAAGATGTTTAATGTATCCTCTTCGAATGTTTAAAAAAAAAAATTGCCTTCCCACCGCCTTCCAATATTAAAAAAAATATGATTTGTAACATTGCTGATTCATCCTTACGATGTTTCGCAAAAAAGAAAATTATCACTTAAAACAGTCACTTTCCAACACTAAAAAAAATATGATGACTTGTGATGTGTCCTCTCTCCTGATGTTCAAAAAAATCTCTGCATCATATGTTTAAATCAAATTCAACTGGTATTGCATCTGGCGTTAACACGTTCTGGGGTCGAAACGTCCTAGAATCTAGACCGAGGAAAAACACCAGATAAAATAAACTCTTATTGAGTAAGATATTTAATTTATGTTTTTTCTTTAGATGTAATCTGAAAAAAAAATATTATCCTTAAAACAATTTTCTATTCATCGAAGCTCACGACTCCAGTTGCATAGGATCTCATTATTTTACTTAATCAAGACTATGTTTATAGACAGAAAAAAGGAGTGGTATCACAATAAATTCGAAAAATGTTACATATGTAGTTTGCAACCAATACACATGGTACAAAAATTCTCCATAAAAATGAATCATCAAGTTATCCATAGTTTAACCGTTCAATAACGCGACGCTGAATCGGCTGGCGCTGAAATGTCCTGGCGCTGAATCGGCGGCGCTGAAACGGCGGCGCTGAAACGTACTAGACCCCTGCTCGCTCACCGGATTTAAACCCGATCGGGATGTGTGGATATGATAGGTTGCTGCTACATAAGGCGTTTACCATAAGCAGCAAACACCTTGCAGGAACTATCGTCGTCATTTACATTATGCTGGAATGAGATCCATAAGATACCATTGATCATCTCATTCAGATGTAACATTTTGATTGATAAATTTTTGCTAATTGTTGGTATTTTTTTCTAATTGCTATGATTTACTACTGAAAACTAGTAGTTATGAAATACTACTTGAAACTTCAGCCTTATAACTCTTTTAAGGTGTTGCAATTTTTTTGGCACACAGTTTACATCTATAAATTAATTCCAGATTCTTTGTTGTTTCAGATGGAATAAAATCTCTGTATTTTCTCAATTTATCACATGGATAAAAGTGAAAGAAAAATATCAACACTATTGTAATGATAATTCATACAAATTAGTATATAGCATTCGTGACGAGGACAAATTGTTAGTCTGATGGACGAATATTATCGTAGGATGTATATAATGTGGATTTTCTAAATAAACTGCTGTAATATTATAGAAGTGTGTAGTAATATTGTGTAAGAAATAACCTTCTTTACTTTAATAACAACAAACAAACAGATCTATTTTCATATTAAAATTAAACAATGCAGATAAAAAAACAATCTGCCACCATCGCCTTCTCTTGCTCTGCTATCAACCTCTCAAAACTAAAGTTTCCTACAATTGTTAATATATTTCAATACTTAATATTCTAGTGCTAATACAAGCAGCAATCCAATGCGAAATGTAATTACTTTTAAAAATTGGGGAGGGTAATGGGATAAAGATTGTTGTACATGTTTATAATGCAAACATATTTATTAAGGTCGTCAAGAAATTAATAACTAATAGTAGACATTTAATCAAATTTTATATATAATAAGTTTTATATGATCCTTAGGTAAACCCGGATCATACTCATGTAGATCTTCTAATGTCATAACGTTGGTTAGATATTTTGCGATAATTTGTACATCAAAAACATAAGTGTAGTTTAAAAGTAATTGTTACACATAAATTTGTACAAAAACAAAATGTCTTTGTTGTTGTAAAACGTTATTCTGAATTCTGTCATTAATAACACATTTTTGTCATGCGATATCTATTCGAAATTTGTTTATTTTTCAAATCTTATTTATAAACAAAGATTACACCTCAAGAAAATGCATGAAAGAAACTTACATACCTGCTTAGAAACTATAATGACATTTAGAAACAGTTATATGTGTATGAAAATGAGTTAAACATATACTGATGTAAAGAATACAGTCTTCTGACGAATAATATTTAAAATAGTTTAAAGTATAATAATTTCAATATAAAATAAAAAGGTGGAACAAATACTAAAGCTATAAAGGAGATTGTCTAGAAACTGCGGCTTCACAATTCTACTAAGATATTTAATACCCATTCATAGTTTTTATATAGTTCAGAAACTTGTTGGACTGTTATAGAACTGCGAACCCTAATAGTCCATTATTTCCTGTATCAGCTTGGGCTTGTGATAATTTTGTAGTCTATGCGTTTTGATTTCTTATTTCATTACACTTCACCCAACACTTTCGGTTTGCGTGGACAAACTTTACACATGACACTATTACCCGTTTGTTATGATGAGTGTAAAATTCACTGAAAGATACTGTGCGTCAATTTTCCGTATATTCCAACCCACACAAGGTACTACTGGCTGTTATTTTTGAAGTAATAGCATTGGATTATTTCGATGACGGTTGCTTTTCAGATGTTTGCACAATGCGCATACGTTAATTTCATTGCCCTGTGTACCGCGAAAACTTTCACTCACGAGATGCAGCAAACGGTGAAAAAGCTAGAGAATACAACCTGTAACCCGCATAGGTATAACCAGCACTGCGCATGTTAAGGAAAACGAATTACCAATAAGAGCAGAACTGCTGGTCACACCACCCGATTGTTCACGAATTTTAACGAAATGGAACATTTATATCTTAAAAAATTATAATTTAATTTTGGATCTGGATACTATTTACGTTATTCAAATTTGAAAAAAAATACATCTGTATGTAAACTAGAATGAAAATTAAACACCAATTATTTAAGAATAATAATAATAATAATACTCTTTGCAGGTTTATCACTGTGTTTGAATGATGTGTGGAATAAATAGAAATTTGCTATTAAACAAAGAATTTTCAACCGAAAAAGAAAAAAACGAATAATTAATGTATTGTTATTAATGTATCCTAGATAAAATAGGTAAATAAATTTTAACAACTTAAGTGGATTGCCCTAAATTGATTTGACTGAATTGAAAAGATATTATTTCTTTTTATTAGCTAAAACTGTTTCTTTTTATTCATAATTTACAAATCAAAAAAAAAAATACTGTAACAGGAAAACTATTATTATTATTTTGTATAGTTCTGGGAGTGAATTCAATTTTCTACAACTCGAGAAATGGCCTTGGGATTAAATTATTATTACTTTTTGGGGCATCGAAGACAGTGAATTAAACATGTTTGTAGTAAATTATATTTCTGTAACATCCCGATGTTGTGGAAATAATGTAAGGAGATGAAGCGAGCTGCGAGTTCTGCGGATCGGCTAGAATAAACATACTACACCTAAGCATTTTTAAAATTCATAATACAACCATACCGATGCAAAATTAATAAGACGCTAACACCCCCTCCCTCGCTATCAATGGCTATAACTATGCATGCAATGTTGTCAGAGCTACCGGACGTCCCATACGCGAAATATTATAAACATTATTTTAGGATTGGACGTCGCATACGCGGAAGGATGTCATAATTTGTATATTTGGGGTATATTACGAAATTCCGCAGCGCCACACTACAGTATTTCGCCGAACTAATTAATACACAAAACTTTTATCGGGGCATCAAAATAACGTCCAGCTAAAAATCGTTTTACAAGGTCTAGGCAGTCAGTACATCACATTAGCATAGAAATGTTTTGTGGCGTCCATATACGGACGTCATATGACGGTGGACGCCACATGCAATGCACCCCAACCAATGTGTGGACGTCGTATTATCGAAAGGACAAATATATATATATATATATTATATATATATATATATATATATATATATATATATATATATATATATTTACATCCCGCTAACTATTTTGCTTCCTTTCATAACGCGGTCGTAGTGCGTCCCCGGGAAGGAGCGTAGTTAGAAGAATTTTAGTGACGTATATTGAACCGCGGGAAAAAATGGGTAACCCCGATCACTTTTTTATTGCTGTAGCTTTAAAATGAAATTATACGATTTTTTATTCTACGCACTTTTTTGCTTCCTTACATTTACCTATCTATTTTGCGTCCACTGCGTATATTTTCAGACAAATTGCTAACTATTTTGCGTCCGATGTATATTTTTTTGTATAAAGTTGTAAGTATAATGCGTCCGCCACGTTGCCACATGTTGGTCGAAATAAACGTATATAGGAAGCAATATAGCATATTTAAGGAGTAATATAGAATCAATATAAAATTGTATTTTTGTGTTCTTTCGTGATGGACGCAAAATAGTCGACATAAAGTATATATCGCCAGTCGAGTACAATGTATGAACTTTGGTCTAATTTGATAGCTAACTGAATTGAAAATCAGGTTAGCACCGTTTTTTTAAAGCTTAAGAATTATTTTATATGTGTAAGCTGATAGAAACATAATATGAGTGTTAAAAAAATAGTCTTATTTATTACTTTATTACTAATTATTATGGTTTTAAAGCACATTTTATGCTTATCTGGAAAAATATTGGTACGAAGTAAATACCTTGGAACTGATTTTCCTGTGAACCAAAAGTATTGAAACAACATATACGTACTTTCCTGGAAGTATTTCGCAATTGGAAGAACTGCCAAGAAAATATCGTCAATTACAAACTTCTTACAAGCATTATTTCAGAACTCATGTAGAAACCAACAAAAGGGTGGTGTGTAAAGGAATACCTAAAGGTTCAACCTGTGAAAATTACACTAGTTTCCTTCACAAAAAGAAGAAAGCTGGGTGACCTAAAGCCACCAACTCTTCATAACGAAAAGATACAATTCAGTCAAGAATCCAAATCCTTAGGACTGGTTCTTGACTCGAGGCTAACTTGGAATCAACATCTTGACCATATGACAAATTAAAGGCATTAATGACTACCTTTAGAACAATTCGAAACAATATGGGGATAGACATCTCGTAAGTCTTTTGTTAACCCATGGCTCCCTGATTTGGTGGACAAAGACGATTATTAAACTCGCAAAGAGACAAAGATTAGCTTGGTTGTGCATCACTGGAGCTGCATAAATCTGCTGCGAAAACGATGTCAAATCTGCTCCTTTTGTTTACATTAAAGGGGCGGCAAGAATGGAAACATATAGATACTCCTAGGAATGTCAGATTAACTAAACATAACCGTATCTTTAAAATAGGCAGTGATACAATGACGCTCAAAATCTCCTTCGACAAACCCTTCAAGATTATCTTGAAAGGTGATGGTTGGACAGCAAAACCCAAACTGGTATGCAAAGCTGATCAATATCCTATCCGACAATCGAACCGCTCTAAAGGAGTATTCTATCAGGTAACCTCAAAACTAACTTGGAATTGCTTGGTAAATGTTGAGCTACTGACTAAACTCAATAAAGCTACTTTGGTGTGAGTGCCAGGGCATAAGGGCATACCATGCAACGAACTTGCGAACGCTAACAAGGACTCTTCAATAAAATTCATTGGATCTGACCCAGCTCTCGAGATAACTTAAACAATCCAAATGAGACACCAGGTTCACTGAAACAGCCTAAGGACAGACACACAACAATCGGATGATGAGGCAACCATCTAGGCATTTAGCAACAGATGTGCTGGCTAACAACCGAATAGAGCTTGGAACGGTACCGAATCTATGAACATGATACGGCTGCCTAAGATAGTACCCACATAGAATAAGCGTCTTTAAAGATGGACCTGTATGTAGACTATGCAACAAGGAGGAGAAGGTAGCCCACCACGTTGTTTGAGAATGCGTTTCATTGGAATGGCAGAGACTGCCATTGCGGGAAGCAATCAACTTAAAAGCTGATCTGTCAGAAAAAGTACCACACAGGCTGCTAAGCCTAATTAAGGGAATTAGCACCTCTTTATGTAAAGAAATACATTAACTACGGAATAATACAACAGGTGGTGTTATTGGATAAGGATAGGAAAATGATTTATATTCAGTGCTCTAATCAATCAGTTAATCTATTTGATCTACGTATAGTAATAGTGCTGATTTATCTGAAATTTACGCTTGTTTTTATTTAAATCTTTACATTATTCTTTGTATATCTACTAGTACTGCGAATCGAAATCCGTTTTATGTGAAACTGGTTTTGGACGTGGCAATTAATCGCTTTAAAATCAGAAAGTGTAACCGGAAAACCAGTAAAACTGGTTTCGAAACCAATACCGGTTTTCAAAACCAAAATCGGTTTTTAAAATGGGAAGACAGGTATTTATAACGTAATTAACTTCAAAAATGCACACATTTTTTTTGACCTCAGGTTGTAAAATCGTGTTTTTTACTGAAAATCGATTAACCGGTTTTCGATATCTGGTGATTTCTGCAATACTAATATCTATCGTTCTTAAAATTCATCAATATACAAAAAAAATCTGTTTTAGCCAAAATTGTACATCCATATCAACCGCTATCTATTTACACACAAGGAACTGCCAGGTCTATAGTATATAGCATATTCAAGTAGTGATAAGTAAATCGCACAACGTTAGCTATTGAATAAACTTAAGGAGTCACTCTTTGTGGGGATGCTATGCCATGTCATGTTTCAAAAATTTAACCTTGATAGAAAATATCAGATTATAATACGAGATAAGAAGGATCGAAAAGGCACTCCAGTGAGAGCGGACTCGAAATAGTATACAGACGCCTCTGGAACAGGCTACGGCATAGGAGCTGGAATATATGTAAAGAAGCGTAGAAAGACTCTTACGGTAAGCTTCACCAGAGATACAACGGTATAGTTAGGCGGAGGTTGTTGCAATTCATCATTGTGTCAGAGAAATAGAACCAGCCCGCACTTAAGACGTTAGTTCCGTAAGTGCTGAGTCAAAGTTGATTTGGGACTGTGCAAGCGCCCTAAATGAGGTGGGTACCCGATCAACATCGGCTTAGGTTCCCAACCACTCGAACGTGAGGAAAACGAGAGAGCGGATGATCTTTCCAGGCAGAGCTTGTCAAGGTCATTCGTCAGAATTGGTCCTTCTGTTGGCATTATCAAATCGCAAATTTATTTATTTATTTATTTATGACCAACATTTAGAGGTAGCCACGCTTTTGGCTACATTCCCAAGGCTTGGAGAGATACTAGTGTTATGTTCATTCCGAAACCTGGAAAGGACACATACTACCATCTGAAATCATTCAGACCAATTAATCTCACATCTTTTATACTGAAGACTATGGAAAAAATTATACATCTAAACATTACAGAAGGAGCACTTGTTAGATATTCTCTGCATCTTCTGCAATGAGCATACCAAAGGACTCGAAAGGAATATGGACGCAGGTGTACGCTGATGACATTGTCATGATAGCTAGAGGGAAGTTCCCAGGCGTGGTGGCGGGCATCATGCGTAATGCACTGCGAATGGTGGTGGAATAGTGTCTTTCACAAGGACTCTCAGTTAATCCACAAAAAACAAAGTTGGTTGCCTTTACCAACATGAGGAAACTCAATGACCTAGGCGGCGTTAGATTGTTTGAGCAGGGGTTACAATTAACCAAGGAAGTAAAGTATCTCGGTGTTACCCTCAATGCGAAACTAAGCTGGAAAAACCATTTAATCAAAACAACGGCCAGGGCTATGCAACTATTTCGGCACTGCAGGAAAGTTGCTGGCAAAACCTGGGGATTAAAGCCGAGGGTGATGCATTGGCTATATACTGCCGTGATAAGACCAGCGATAACATACGAGGCAGTAGTCTGGTGGAGGAGGACAGAAGTGTCCTCCGCAGTGAAACTGCTAACCGCTGTCCAGAGGCAGGCATTGCTGGGAATCACTGACCGCCTCTTTGGAGATCATTGTAGGCCTGCCCCCGCTGCAGCTTTATGTGAGAGCGGAGGCAATGAATGCGATCTTTAGACTGAAAGCCAACAACTTTGTGGCATCCCAACTTCAGGGTGGGAGGGCACACTTGCTGGACGCGCCACTGCTGCAAATGCTCACAAACAGCATGGCACCCCAAATTATCTTCACTGGAAAGGTGAAAATCTCCATACCAAACAGAGACCAGGCGCAGCCAGGGCACAGGAGCCGGTATTTCTGGGCCCAGTCCTAATCAAAGGATATCCATAAGCTTGGGGAAACATACGACGGTCTTTCAGGCAGAGGTATTCGCCCTTGCAGCCTGTGCAGAAATGATTGCAAAAGGGGGCTACATGAGAAAGAAAATTAATATAATGACTGAGAGCCAGGACAGCCAGGCTGTCATTACGGCAGTCTCGAACCCCGTAACTAGGTCAAAACTAGTTAGAGTTAGCAAACCATCCTTCAATGCACTGGCACGAGACTACACGGTGTTTCTGATTGGGGTGCCGGGATATGACTATATAAAGGGCAATGTAAAAGCCGACGAACTAGCCAAGGAGGGCTCTAAGAGACTCTTCATGGGTCCAGAGCCCGTATGTGAAATTACTAAGGATTCCGCAAGAAGGGAGATCTGAACCTGGTTGGATAAAGAAAATACAAAGAAATGGAGGTCGACCGAAGGTCAACTTTATACCAAAGCGCTGATAGGGGATGGGGATGTTAGTTTCTTTGATAACCTACTCAGGCGCAATAAGGAAGAAGTTAAAACCATTACTGGGTTGGTAACTGAACACTGTCCCCTGAAAAAGCATCTATACAACACAGACCGGGTAAGCAAACCGTGGTGTAGAAGATGCGAACTACAGAAGGAAACGAGTTTACAAGTAATCTGCACATGTGAGGAACTGAAGGTACTCAGGCAGAAATATGTCGGGAGAGATGTATTGGAGCCCTCGAAGATTCTCAAGATCCCACTGGGCAAGATACTGGGCTTTATAGAGAACACCAAGCTGCTCGAGTGGAAATAAGAGAATTAATAGGAATGGTACAATGAGCACCTAGCTCAAGTGCCCGGACATTAAGTGCCCAGCCTAACTTTAATGAATGAATGAATATGACCAACATGATACACCTACAGGGGATCACATATATGTACATAAACAGCATATTAAAAATTAACAATTGAGATATATATAAACAATAACAAATGTCCTCTCATCTGAAGCTACAGACTAAAAGCTATGAACTAGACGCATGATGAGTCCAGAGAATAGTGGAAAAAGTGAGCAGGAGAAAGACAGGCAAAAGTATTTCTAAAGGAACAAAGGTGTGAATTTACTAGAGACATACTGAGTAAAGACAGGAAGACTGTCAAAATTGTAGTAGGTCTGCTGACTGGTCATTGCAAACTAAACGGGCATATGTACAACATTGGCCTGGCAGATGATGCTATTTGCATATTTTGTCAGGAGGAGGGAAAAACACCAGTAGACCTAATTGAGACGGCAAAATTAGAGTGCGTCTCCTAGAAAAAAAGGTGACCGCATAGATCCGAAAAGGTTGCGCTGAAGCTTGTCCGTCGGCCACCTTAACCCTAACCCGATGCAAGAAAACACTTTATTATTGTTTAATTGATATAACGACAAATGTAAATAGCAAAGGTAAAAAAGTGTGTGCTTTAATGAAGAAGCATTCTCAGAGTTTAGTATCATCCCAGAAATCAGATACCCAAGCTAAATGCAAATTTTTGAATATTTGAACTGAAAATCTATTTTAAATGTTGATTACTCTACTTATTGGATAAGCAAGACCATGACATGTTTTATTTTGGTGGAGGCGCCAGGTATACTTCAAGCTTTGTAGTTCTTCCGTACTGTTACTTCTGATATACCATACCATAATCAATTGAGAAAATTGTAAACAAAGTATGGCCGATTTCACTTTCCCTTTTGGCAAAGTGTTCTGAGATTGAAGTTGTGTTTTTGATTCTAATTGATCTGTTATGTGGTCTGTACATAGCCGAGACTTTAGTGCAAGAGTTAAATCTGTCATATGATATCCATTTTCTGGAATTTGTTTACTGTAACTTAAAGATAGTCGTTGTGACTAAATTGGATTTTGTAATTTTTAAGTTCTAACAAAAAAAAACAATAATGGCAGATATCCATGACATTCTATTGAACTAAAATAAAGTAATGGGAGAAACCTAACTGAAAAATTATGTAGAGGTATTAAAAAAAGTAATACTGGAAGAGAAACGGTAATATACGTTAAATAATTATAAATTTCTGGTAAATATTACATTTTGTAATGAAAACATCTATAAAAAAAAGTCACGGGCACCTCTTACTAAACCGACACTTTTCAAATGCTTCACAATGTATTCATTAGTCAAAGGAAAAGAAACACTTCTAACATTTTTTTTTAAATTGTGTCATACATATGCCTACTGATTTACAATCACTAACCTCATCGGTTCTTCTATATGTGTGCGACGTTGCCAAGTAGAAGGACGCAAAATAATGCGCGGTATGTAATAAAAATATACGGCATGTGTATATTATTTTGGCTCTATCGGCATTTCTGTGAACTAAATTATACATGAATTTTACATATGACGCACTATTTTGCTTCCACCTATTTTCCATCTTAGATACTAAACGGGTTGGAATAAAAATATGAGAAAAAAACCTGGCAATGGTGGTGGCATGACCAACGGGCATGTACGGACAATTTTTTTTTTCTTAGCGGTTTACTCGATTAATAAGGGCGAAACTATTTTGCGTCCGGTATACGGACGCAATATAGTCGAGGACGCAAAATGTAATGTAAAATGGCAATGCATGGACGCAAAATAGTGCGTGGGATAAATATATATATATATATATATATATATATATATTTATTAAATTTTACGGCGCCCAACAACTTTATCATTTGCATAATTAAATTAAAGACCCATTACATTTTGGCTCACAAGAAGGAGCTGATTAAGCGTACCGTCGCAAATTGCTTTCATCTTGGTGCTTCAACTCCACTACTTAAATGAATTTTACAGAGGTAACATACGTAGATCATCTTTTGATATGCACCCTTCATAAAGTGATAAACAATATACTACAATGTATTAATCATTTAAAAGTACCGGCAAGTTGTCTAAGAATTACATTCAATCAGTTGGAGTAACTGTTATCCTTCTAAAGCTTATTGTTCTGAAACGTCTGTTCAGGTTATTCGGTTATTTACTTGTTCTTTGTTGTTATTAGGTAGCTTAAGCATTACATTACATTCATATCAGGTAGTCACTATGTTTGTCCTATACAAAATAAAACTAGTACTAATAATACTGATTTTTTTTCTTAAGTAATAAGTATTATGTACCATCTAGCAAATTAAATGTGAATTTAATCTTCGATTATTAATACAATCGAAGCTACAGCACACTGAATAGTAATTAAAAATTATTTGCAAACAATTTTGAATTACGCATTGCTCGGTACGCAGTACTTATAGTTGCGGTTGCATAAATAATCGAAGATTTGTGGAGCTTTTTTTTTTATTCGTTATCAATTATTCACACAGAGTACACAGTAAGCTACTTAATAAATATTAACGAAACTTCCTCGTTTCCTACACTACCTTTAGTTGAACAACAAATTTAAGGTAAGTATACTGTATATTTATAGCAAACCATTACCTTCTATATATCAGGTATTTAGTAAACGTGCATTAATGATACTCTTTCCTTATCACAAGTAATCTAAATAGCTTGTATTAATTATGAAGGTGTGATAGCCATTATAGAATAGTTCACTCACAGCAATAAACCTACTGCTTGACAAGGGCAAATCTTTGCTTACTCCAAATATTCACATATTCTTTGGCTTAACTACTTCAGTTTAATTATCATAAGTAACTTCATAAGTTACCGGTATGAAGCAAACCGTAAGTAACTTAGATTGCTTCTTGTTAGTATCAGTGTTTAGGATCTCTTTTTTACTAGTGCCAAGTAATCTGTGCTTTTGTCCCCTATCCAACTGAACTTTTTACTTACATTATCGTATTTTTATTTATGATTATTAAATTTTTTTCTCAGTGTAGCACAGTGATATCAGGTAAATAGAAAACAAGATTTTTGGTGTTCGCATTCCTTTATTAGTATAGAAAAGGAAGAAACATCAAATATAGATACAACAACTCTTTAAAAATGTGAAAGTGTGGAAGCACAAACTGTACAGGTGATCCAAATTATTTGCTATTACATAGGCGAATGAAGGTACTTTTGTATTTTTTACACACAGAATCTCACTCTTACTGTTACAAGGCAACCTTTAACGAAAGAATTAACTATCACATATAAATTTCTACACAAATCAATAACTAATTCAAACATATTTCAGTGCACAACATTTAGTCGTTAATTAAAATCGAAAGTTTAAGGCACAATAAGTTATAAATTCAATCAACTGAGGTTTTGGTTAGAAATTTAGACCACCACGTATGTTGACGACATAATAGGAATAACGCCAATGATAAATGCTAATTATTTCTTTTCGTAAACTTTATACTCTTGCAACATGCTAAAAAATACTTTTTCTCGTCGAGATATTTTAACAACAGTATTTTTTTTCAACATTAAACCAGCTGCTTTTGTGATTATCTGCTGCCAAAAGGGATGTTCCATTTTCAAAAATTCAGTTCAATTTTATGTTGATAATCGCATTTAGATATTAACTACTAAGGTTTATTGATATGACTTATTGCTTATAAACTTTTATTGACTTGGAATAAAGAAATATTTATCGCTAAACTAAAGTTAAGCACAGAATATTAATGAGTATCTGTGGAAAATGTTACCTTCTTTTATTTTGTCGCGCATAGATGCATTTTCTGCTCCATTTAATAGTGTTAACATTTTATTCCGCTTTATGCTGATGTAAGTATTTACTAATGTAGCAAATAGTTTTACATTTAGATGTATAGTAATTTTCCATTAGCTGGAAATATATTCCACATTACTCACTATTATATTTTGCGTTCTCTATCATTTATAAATATACAAAACAAAACAACTTCTATGTAACTATATATATTATAATATAATAATAAACTCAGCACTACAGGCCTTGAAGGCCCTTGGCTTAGGGTGCCGGAACACACCGAGACGCTGAGAAGTGTGGTCCGAATGGTCACCTAATCAGCAACCGTTACCGCATATTGCTGCTTGACTCGCAAGATTGGCAATGATACAACCTTGCTTCTCAGCCGTACTGCTGGCATAACTATATACAGGCTATCCCACCGAACTGGGTCATTAGATTTTTTTGAACTTCTAATAGAAATTTGATTTTGAAACTTGCAGTGTAGTCATGGCCCACTGTGGTCTATTCAAGGAAAATATTTTCAACTTTATAGCTCTTTCGATACACAAGGTGTTGATATCAATTTTCTTATTTCAAATGGAATGGTATAATTTTTATCGGTCTAATGAATTTGGCGAGTCATTTGCAACTAGTTTATGTGAAGTTTCCCTACCCCTAAACTCGACCGTTTTTAAGATATGTTCTTAAAAAATATCTTATAAACGGCTATAGCACAAAGCTAGGAATGTAGTCATTGAACTAGCTCGGATAGTTCATGGACTATCAGTATTTAGGCATTTTTTCTTAGATGTTTTATTACGTCATGATAAGCCGTTCTTGGAGTCACAATTATACGCACTCTGGTTGTTTATACTAGCTAGTTAAGTGACTACATAGCCAGATTTATGCTAGAATCGCTTGCGGGTGAGAGTTTAGCACGTGGCTCCTACGGGGCGCACAAACTGAACTCGTTTCACCTAATGGGTGATTTTACGTAAAGCTTTCAGGTGTGCTAGAGATGAAAGTGGGTTTATACACTCGAAGGAACGCTGATGACGCCTGGTAGGCAGAAACTCAGGTCCGTTCCTAGTGTTGTTTCCGTTTCATTGCTCTCGCTAGTATGGTAATTCCTACAATAGACCATGAGCCCCATCTAGTGGCATATTCTATCGGTTCATTGCATTTAGACGTTTTTTTCTTTGGTGTTTCTTCGCATCTCCTTTAACATTTTTGTTTGTCCAGCGCTTTTGCATTTTTTATTTTCCTGTTAACTTCTTCGCAGTTCTTTACCTTTTATTGTTTACACTTAGAAAAGTGCACGCATTGAGCCAACCATTTTTTTTTGTTGCAGCAACGAAAAAAAATGTTGTTTATATTGTTATAGTAATCCTAGCAAAAGTTCAATCCAACCCTATGAAACGTATCACGTGAAAAATAATTGTTGAAATAATTCTGTTATGATAACAAAAATTTAAGCCAAATTAACTAAATCATCTTAGCTCAAATATATATTGTGCTTCAATTTATCAAATTTCGAATATTCCATTTTAATGAATTGATTTTGAATTTTTGAATTTTAAAAAAGGTAATATTTCTACCATGAATGTTAAATTCGTGTTAACTTATTCTAGCATTTTACTTTATATAAATTTAACATCTTAAATTTGAATTCAAATTTGTTACCAACGTAACAACACAAAAAAAACCATAGTGACTGTTAGAGAATACACAAAATGTCGTATCGTGGTTGAACGGAGTTTGATACTAGTTGCAGATCGAACCAGCAGTACTTTGTTTAGTTTAGTGCAGTTTAAAATAAATAACATTTATAACAACGGTGTTTTTACTACGAACCAGTTCACACACACAACAATCTCATATAATTTTAAATAAAAATTTTAGTTTGAAAAAGGCATATAAGGGCTGCCGAAACGTCAGACGCCACATGAAATAGAAACATTGTTTTTTAATTCCCAGCCATTGTCCAACAAATTAGAACCGAAAACAGAAATGAATGGAAATGCAATGTGTTCGAATGAACTGCTTCTCTATCTTGCTAACGCTTGTCCTATATCCCCGCCCTCACCTAGCATGTTAAAATGAAGCCTTAATTTAGAAATCCTTAATAGCAATAGTAGCTGCAACTTTGCATCGTACAAAACGTCACACTTCCAATTATAAATCCCACTTGCTTATTTATGATTAATTAAATTTTGCCCTCTATTAATAGCACCTGTCTATTTATATGTCTGAAATTCATCAACTACTGGTGCAGTCATCTTATAACACATTATCGCTATGGCAGGCTTGAATCGTCGAGTGCGGCATAGCACATAGATGATGCCGAACGTTGCATTAATATTATTTATACAGGGTTTTCCACGGAAGAGGCTAGTTAGAAGTTTTCCGACTTAACGAAATTCCTCAGTTTTCAAAATTTGGGGTTGGCAATAACGTGGCACTTACTTTTTTTCTAAAATATTTTCAACTTTTTTGCACTTCCGGTTAACCGGAAGTCGCCATGAACTTTGTTATTTTAAATAGAACACTCTGTATATTATTATGTTTTTGAATTTACCATAAAATTCTATGACGATTACTACTATGGTTTCCTATACCTATCTTCAACTGTTTTTGAGATATTACGATTTTAAATTTTTTTTTTAAATTTTGACATTTACATCGTCATATGTAATTGATTGATTCTCACTTGGTTCAAGTGTCAGAAGTCTCCCACTTTAAAATTAATAAGTATTAACATTGTTTTACCAAAACGTAATAAAAAAATTCATTGGAATTATACAGCGTGTTTAAAAATTTGTGGCATATCAAAGAATTTTGAAAGTTGCAAAACTTAATTTTTTCAAATAGAACACTCTGTATATGTTTGTATTTTTGGATGTAAAATTAAATTTTACACCGATTTGCTGTAACATTCCCTATACCCATCTTCAGTAGTTTTCTTTTAAATTACTCGTTTTGTTTATTACCGCTTCCAAATGGCCGAATAATTTCTATCTGGTGGGCCATGACTTTAACATCACAACAATTTATTATTATTAGTAAATATTATTAATTTTATTAACGCACACGTTGGCAAGCTAAAATGCCAAGAACTAAATATGAATTTAACAGTGAACATATAAATTTTCCCCAATAAATCAATTAACACCGAATGGTGGAGAGTTGAGAAGATATTCCCGGTTCAAACAGAGCCTTTTATCTCAGAAGTTGCATTGAGAAAAATGGATATTTTCACTTTTAAATTCATCTGATTCTAGTTCTTGGTATTTTAGCAGGCCAAAGTATGTTACGACAGGAGCACACAAATATCTTTGTAAAGTAGGGATACCCATGTATGTTTAGCTATTATATTTCTCCTTAGTTTATTCCGTCTTCGGTTGATATTATAATGGATATCTAAGAAATTGCCAAAAACAATTGTCAATAAATCAGTATAGCGCATACTGATCGGATATCTTGTCAAAGACAAAAGATATTTAAGAGTTTGTGTTGCACAAAAACCCATCATTATGAATTAGTTATATTATGCTTCAATTGATTGAAGAAATGACGCAAATTTAATTTGCATAAAATTTGATAAGGTCTACATAATATCGATATGATGACTCCTCTGTCTTTCCCTAATAAATAATACATCCAGAGTACACAATAGTATCATGAAACATCCCTTAGACAAGCAGGAAACCGAAGCACTTCATATTTTACATACGCTTACTCTTAAACATCATTATTAATAAATACCTTTAATTTATCAATAAAATTTTCTCGCTCAAATAAAAAAAAGATATTGATAATCACAACGGGGAATCAAGAATTTCAATTCCTTTTCATCACCACCAGAGTACCAGGAGGAAGATATTACATAAGTACGCGTCATTTATATTTTTTGGCAAGTCATATCGAAATGGTTAGATCTATTTGAGAAATGATTGCATCTGTTTTCGCTGGTGTTGCATGCTGAAATGAGCGCTGTCCACCTTTTCCAGCATGGTGTCCAGCTTGTCCACGTGATTGTCGAGAGCCTTGGCTAAGTCGCTCTTCCTCTGAGATTCTGGAGGGATGGGTTTGAAGTCATTCTGCTCCTTCTGTTCCGGCGTGGATGAAGGATTCTCATCGTCCTCTTCTTCGATCTTCTTACTTTCGATGGAAGAGCTGTCCAACGAGCCTGAGGAGTTCCAGTTGCCTAGTCTAGATTTCATGTAACTGGTGACGGAGTTGCATCTATACTGAAAAGTTTTAGAAATAGAAATATGATATCACTGGGAATATGCAATGCATGACGAGAGATTGTTGCCGATGAATGAATGCTTACGTTGTTGTTTGGACTATTTCCATCGTTTGTAGGATATTGATGATCCGACGTTTCGGCAGTTCGTCTGCTGTCGTCATCAGTTCAGTCACTGTCTTGTTGTTTTTGGAAAATTAAGATTAAAACAGAATGGATATACAAACAAGGTGTTGTCATTAGCAAGGAAGAATCGTGTAACACAGCAGAATCAAAATCAAGAACAACAAGACAAGGTGAACACAACTGTAATCCCGTACGTAAAAGGCCTATCGGAAAAAATCAGGAGAATAGGCAACAACTAATTATAGAATTAAGGTTTTAAATTTTTTTGTGTAGTTACGTACGTCTAAGAGGAACTAAGAGTTACGTCATTCGAAGTTGTAGTATTAAATTTTAATTTTAATTATTAATGTTTAATACTACAACTTCGAATGACGTAGCTCTTAGTTCCTCTTAGACGTACTGCTGTGGAATGTCTCCCCGGTTGTGTAAACTCTATCGCTGTATTTTCTAAGTTCATGTTTTGGCTTTGACGCGCGCAAATTCTCACTAATTTTACTTTTTCTTTGAATTTAGTAGTTTTGTTGGATAATTAATTGTTCAGTTAGTTAGTTCATTTTTCTTTGATTATAAGTTTTGCAGTAGTTTATCTTGTTTATGTCCTTCTTTTAAGGCGATTTCTTTGTTTGTGCGGCCGTTGCTGAGCGCGCGCAGTCAGCTGTTTTGTATATACGCGTTGCGTGAGGCCACTTTTAGGGCAGAAGCTGAATAGTGACGCGTGTATGTAGTTGTAAATTTTGAGATCTTTCATTTTACCCATTTTACGATTTTTCATTTGTTTCGGTTTATTATAATTTTTAATCAGTATTCAGACTTCTCCTCTTCTTATTTTGTGCACAATTTAAGTAAGTTTTTGTTTATTAATATTCGTTTTAGAAGCGAGCGCGTGTAGAGTTTAAATTTTCCGTTGTTTTTTTGTAGTTATTAATTTAATTTTAATTTTATCACCTCGGGGAAGGTGAAGTGAAGCTGAGAGCTTGTTTTTTATTTCATTTTTAATTTTGCTTATTTCTCCACGTTATTTGAATTAAAATTTTTAGTTTGCTTTGAATTTTTGAAACCACGTGGATTTATTTTTTTTTTGTATTGAAATTCCTTCTAGAACGAATTCACCATTTTGTTTGCTGAAGGATTTAAATTGTCCTTCTTAAATTTTTGTTTCACGAAGGGGTTATTTTAATCCGACACCTTCTGTGTCAAGGTTTTTTCCCCTATTGTTGTAATCATTTTTTTTTTTTTTTCTTTTTCAATAAATTTTATGAATATAAATATCACTTTAATTAGTTCTTTTATTTTTAATTCTCCATTTCAATTTTTGGGGATTTTAAAGAAAGTAAATTTTTCAAAAGCCCACTATTAGTTTTTGGAGAAACTTCCTTGAGATTTAAGTATCTCTGGCGCCCTTTTGATTTCATTTTTGCTGAGCTAGCTATATTAATTTTGTCATTTTTAATTTCCCTTTACTTATATGCTTGGACCATCAGTTCACAGCATATATTTTATGTCGCCCAACGTGCGAGGCACGATTTTGTTGCAAGAATCTTATATTCATGCTTTGTAATTTTGTTTTTTTTTATTTTTGTAAACTCATGCAGTCACAGAATAATTTATGGCAATCCCAATGTGCGAAGCACGATATGATTGTAATTGTAATTAGTAAGATTAGGATCCCGTGTTTGGAATTTGTGAGAATTTCTCGTTGCGTTGATAAGGCTGATATTCGTGTGTTTAAAAACTTTTTATGTACACCGCTGCGAGTATGAAGATGGACAGGACCACGAGGGATCAGGAAGTGGACGTTCCTGGAGACCAGAGTTGGCGGAGCCAAGGAACTCATGGCAGGAAGGAGTCGGTTGTGGCAGGACAAAAGGGAAGGATGGATGAAAAGGAAATTGTGGCAGGAACAAAGGGAAGGATGGATGAAAAGGAGATCCAGAGAGATGGAGGAAGCAGGACTAACAATAAGGAAAGTATTAAGAGTATGAATGATATGATGGCAATGATAAAAGGGTTATTGAGTGATACTAAAAAAGAATTGATTGCTCAGAATAAAGAATTGCTACAGAAGCAAAATGATTGTGTAAAAAGATTAGAGGAAGTAGTATTTGGTAGTAAACTCGAGGTTGACAGAATTGATAAGAAAGTTGATGAAGTTATTGATGATTTAGATAAAGAAAGGGAAGATAAAGTTCATGAAAATGTTGTTGTTTTGAATAAAGAAAGGGAAGATAAAGTTGATGAAAATGTTGTTGTTTTGATTAAAGAAAGGGAAGATAAAGTTGATGAAAATGTTGTTGTTTTGAATAAAGAAAGGGAAGAGAAAGTTGTTGATGATGTAGGTAGAGAAAGGGAAAATAATATTAATAGTTTAGGTAGAGAAGAGGAAAATGTTGATGATGATGAAAATGTTGATGATGAAAATGATGATGTTGAGATAATGGAAAATGATGATGAAAAGGATGATGAAAAAATGAAATATTGTGATGATAGTTTTAAGTTTGAAAACAAGGTTGCGGAAAGTTAGAGGTGATGATATACAAGGTAACGAAAAAGTTGTTGGAGATGTTGGATCCGAAGAGGATACAGAGGTTGAGGTTTTTGGTGAGTTAGAGGTAGAGAAAGAAGAAGTCAACAATTCCCAAGAAGAATTCCCAGAAGTAATCAACAATTCCCAAGGAGAATTCCCAGAAGTAATCAACAATTCCCAAGAAGAATTCCCAGAAGTAATCAACAATTCCCAAGGAGAATTCCCAGAAGTAATCAACAATTCCCAAGAAGAATTCCCAGAAGTAGTCAACTATTCTGAAGAAGAATTCCCAGAAGAAGTTATCAATTCCCACATCGAATCCCCAGATGTCGAAAATCAAAGTAAAAGCAATCATAATGAGAAGAATGAAATTGAAAGCAATCATAATGAGAAGTTTGAAGTTGAAGTCAAGGAAGTTACCAACCAAAATGTATCCTTACAAAATAAGTTGCCCATTATTGTCGATGATGATGAACACTCTCTTCAAGTCAAGTCAAACCCTGTCAAATTTAAGAATCCCGTTCCTGAAGCCATGTTGGAGCACAATTTAAAAGAATTTCTCTGTTTTTCGAGTTATCCTTCTGGAGTCACAAGCGAGAGGTACATCCATGGAGTGAAGAAGTTCTTCATGATGCAGACCCACCACTGCCACACCGACTGCCACATCGTCTGCCATACCGACTGCTATGCCGATTGCTGTTCGAAACTGGATCAACGATGGTATGTTGGACTCTCCCACCACGACCCGGTAGTTTTCATCACCCGGAGTGACGTTTTCACCCCTGTGTGCGGAGATACGTATTGTTCGTTTGGTGCGGGAAACTTTAGAATATTGCTTTTTTGTGTGCCGACAATTTCTAAGCGGAAAAACTCAATTTTCGTTGACACTTTCGTTTTCCCGTTAGGAATTGGGAGATGTGCTGTGGAATGTCTCCCCGGTTGTGTAAACTCTATGCTGTGTATTTTCTAAGTTCATGTTTTGGCTTTGACGCGCGCAAATTCTCACTAATTTTACTTTTTCTTTGAATTTAGTAGTTTTGTTGGATAATTAATTGTTCAGTTAGTTAGTTCATTTTTCTTTGATTATAAGTTTTGCAGTAGTTTATCTTGTTTATGTCCTTCTTTTAAGGCGATTTCTTTGTTTTGTTGCGGCCGTTGCTGAGCGCGCGCAGTCAGCTGTTTTGTATATACGCGTTGCGTGAGGCCACTTTTAGGGCAGAAGCTGAATAGTGACGCGTGTATGTAGTTGTAAATTTTGAGATCTTTCATTTTACCCATTTTACGATTTTTCATTTGTTTCGGTTTATTATAATTTTTAATCAGTATTCAGACTTCTCCTCTTCTTATTTTGTGCACAATTTAAGTAAGTTTTTGTTTATTAATATTCGTTTTAGAAGCGAGCCCGTGTAGAGTTTAAATTTTCCGTTGTTTTTTTGTAGTTATTAATTTAATTTTAATTTTATCACCTCGGGGAAGGTGAAGTGAAGCTGAGAGCTTGTTTTTTTATTTCATTTTTAATTTTGCTTATTTCTCCACGTTATTTGAATTAAAATTTTTAGTTTGCTTTGAATTTTTGAAACCACGTGGATTTATTTTTTTTTTTGTATTGAAATTCCTTCTAGAACGAATTCACCATTTTGTTTGCTGAAGGATTTAAATTGTCCTTCTTAAATTTTTGTTTCACGAAGGGGTTATTTAATCCGACACCTTCTGTGTCAAGGTTTTTTCCCTATTGTTGTAATCATATTTTTTTTTTTTTTCTTTTTCAATAAATTTTATGAATATATAAATATCAGTTTAATTAGTTCTTTTATTTTTAATTCTGCCATTTCAATTTTTGGGGATTTTAAAGAAAGTAAATTTTTCAAAAGCCCACTATTAGTTTTTGGAGAAACTTCCTTGAGATTTAAGTATCTCTGGCGCCCTTTTGATTTCATTTTTGCTGAGCTAGCTATATTAATTTTGTCATTTTTAATTTCCCTTTACTTATATGCTTGGACCATCAGTTCACAGCAGTACGTAAGTACACAAAAAAATGTAAAACCTTGATTCTATAATTAGTTAATATAATTCTGTAAATTTCATATTCAGTGTTGTCCAGATGATGGCGAAAAGCCAAAACCGGTAGACCCAGAGAAATTTAAAATAAATGATTGGATAGAAGATATAATTATTATTATTAACAACTACAAGGTTAGAACAGCAATAAAAACGATGGTGTTGTCGTCAGATCAACACTAACCAAAACAAAGCCGGCCAACGTAAATCACAGAACGCAAGAATGTATATATAGAATACCATGTGAACATGGAAGAACATCGGAAAAGCAAGAAGACCCATGCAAGTCAGAATCAAAAAACACCAAAAATTAGTTCGATTGGGAGAAAAGGATAAGTCCCGCTTGAATCAGCATGCTTGGGAAGAAGTTCACAGGGTTGAATGGAATGAAGCAACAATCCTGGCAAGAGACGACAACTTCACAAAAAGAACTGAACGAAGCAGCATACATGGCCATAATACCAAATGCGATAAGCACACCAGGCCTGGAAATCAAAGATGTCTGGTTACCAATGATTATGGATAGCTTAAGCAGAAGACCGGCAACCACAATCCCGGAAACATAATAATAATAACTACGCATGCAGACTTGCGCATACCAGTGCGCATCACGTTCTGCGCATATACCTGTAGCTTAAATATAGGTTTTAAGAATGCATAGATTAGATAGAATATCTGTCCCCCCGATTGGCTGAATGGTTAAGTGTTAGATTAGCAAATATTCGGAATTACGAGACCGAGTTCGAACCTCACACGAGACAGAGTAAAATACAGTGAACATCGTTTAAAGATTTTAAGGGCATGTAGTACGATCGAAAATAAGGTTAAAAGTCATAATAAACATATATCCACAAATTAACTGTTTACGAGATAACAGCGATTCTATCACAATTGCAGAGTAAGTTTGCTTTAGCGGTTTTTATTAAGATGTTATTGCATTTTAACATAAAATAGATCATAACTAAAGAAGATGTTCAAAATGACGTCCTTCCATTTCGACACAGGATCTACATCTGCTTTCAAAGGAAGCGCGCATTCTTTCAAAAAACAAGGGTTTTTCTCGTATTATCTGGCAACAATGTTCTATTCGTTGACGCAACTCTGGAAGGTCGTTTACCGGTGTTGCATACACTAAACTTTTCAAATAACCCCAGATGCTAAAGTCCAACGGGTTAAGATCCCGATCTTCTCCCGAGACCTTGGAGGCTAAGCAATGGGACCTGCTCGCTCTATCCATCTCCCAGGAAATTCATTGTTAAGATGTTCCCTAACAGTACACGTAAAGTGCGGCGGAGTTCCATCTTGCATAAACCAGAGGTTCAGTCTTAGATTTATAGGTAAATCTTCCAAAAGTTCAGGTAAAGTATTTTCCAAGAACTCGAGGTATGCAGGACCTGTTAAACGTTGTGGCAAAACAATCGGTCCTACCAACCGTTCCCCTATCACGCCTAACCAGATGTTTAGAGAGAAACGTTGCTGGTGCCTGGCTTCAACGGTAGCATGAGGATTCTCGTCACACCAAACGTGATTGTTGTGGAAATTAAATATTCCATTTTTAGTAAAACCAGCTTCATCAGTGAAAGGGATGTTATTAGCGAAATCTAGCCGAACAGCAGCTGTTCGCAAAAACCACTCACAGAAAGCCCTTCTCGCTTGATAATTCGAAGCAGTAAGGGCTTGTACCCTTTGAATATGGTAGGGGTACAGGAGTTGCTCATGAAGAGTTCTCCAATAGTTTCGCGATTTTCATCAATAATATTCAAAATTCGATCTTCTATCTGTGGAGTACATGCTATTCTCTGCCGTCCAGTATCACAAGACCGCTTCTCAAACGAACCAGTTTCTCTTAGTCTTTGAAACACCGTCTGAAACATCACCTGCGAAGGCAGTTGGCGATAGGAAACGTTTCAGCATAGAAGCGACGTGCTTGTAAAGAATTCCCATTAGCACGACCGTACATGAACACCATATCGCTCATTTCAGCATTAGAATACGCAACTATTGTAATTGCTACAAATTGCACAAAACGTCAAATTAAACTGTCATAAAACAATAGCTGATAAGCACCTGTTTACTGGGATATGTTATATCCATGTACTACTAGAAAACTCGCTGTTATCTCGTAAACGGTTGATTTGTGAACATATGTTTATTATGACTTTTAACCTTATTTTCGATCGTACTACATGCCCTTAAAATCTTTAAACGATGTTTCAAAACACCCTGTATATTAGTAAAATATATAAATTAATTGTCAAATCGGACATATTTGTCAAATTAATTGTAATAATGAGTTTGGCAAGAAACAGTCCTATTCGTTACCCTGATGACGGCAGTAGACGAACTGCCGAAACGTCGGATCATCAAAATCCTACAAACGGTGGAAATAGTCGAAACAACAACGCAAATACGCAATGCGTTAGGATTTAAAAAGTGCTTTTAGAGCACAATAACCACAAAAGAGAACAATACTTTTCTTAATGGAGTGTTTAACGCTTAAGCAATTTGGTACTTATCAAGTACCATCGCAGAGCCAAATACCCCTTCTAATCATCTTTATAGCCAAGTTTTTGTACGCGTGTAGTAGAAAACATCGTCGTGTAGTTGGTATAATTGTTATATTATAGTATACAGAAATTGTCGTAAAGATGGCAGTACTGCTTATTTCATTGGCCTTGTAATACTCATCCAACATAAAATCACGGCTAAATCAGTTATCTAATAACTATCATGCACAGGTGTCCCACCGAAGACTGGGTCTTTGATTTTAGGAAAAAATCTAAATATTTTGGCTATACAGGTTGTTCTAAAATTGGGAAAACTCATATTTATTCCGTTATCTTAAATGGAAATACCTATATATTATTCTGTTTTTAAATTTTACGTAAAAAGCAACATCACTTTATATAACGTACTATATGTCTATCTACAATAACAATTTATTTACGCTTTTGTAAATAATGGCTCCGCTGCAAATTTTCGGTTAAGGCGGCGTAGTTTGTATATGCACTTGTTTTATATATTCATATTTTCAATACCATACACGCATACCTAACTTGATACAACAGTGAAACTAAAACCAACATAATTACATACAGGTGTACACTATAATCCTGACCATTTGTTTAACTTTAGCCCACGTTTATTTGATTTTTTTTTAAATAGCACCCTATATCTTTGCTTATGTTAAATCAACCGTTACACGAAACCCTTTTAATTTATATTAAACATTTATGGTACCTCATGCGGAATTTTATATAATCAATAATTTTAGTAGGTCTCTCTCTCTATAGAAAATCTGACCGATCTTCAATTAATTTTCAGGTTGTCTTAGTATATAAACTTTATATAATTGAATAAAGCCTCGAATTAGTATATATGTATTAGTATTAAATAATAAAATATAAAAGTGATGACGTATTTTTTTTTTAAAAGGATGATATTTAATGATAATTAGCAGAAATAATATTATATAATATTATTTCTGCTAATGGAATAAATAATAAAAAATACTAAATAATGGTAAAATTGTCATACGTCAAATCAATAAAAACAAAATAATAGTTGATTTGTGGTATATCTGGTTGCCTACTCGTCAGTTACCAATGCATTGACAATTTGTTTTTTTAACTTTACACATAGGGAAATTGTATGCGTACTAGAAAAAAAGAAGCCGGTATATAGGTTACATTTTCGAAGATTTTGATATCTTTAAAAACTGCTTTTATCAATGACGAAGTATCTGATTACATATCTATTAATTTTCATCAACCTTTAAGGCGCTGTGTTTATATTTTATTTTCTTTTAACGAAAAACTTTATCTGTTCTCCTATATATCACCTTACCCTGTTCCTAAGTAGGAACTACGACTCAACTTATATTTTCTGATGAAACAATCATCTCTAAATTGGGTTATTAAAATTATGTAACATCATTGTTCCACCGATAGAATCGAGTTAATTACGAAATGGGCATACTTAAGAGTAAATAATGAGAAATTTATTTTCTCGGTCAGCCTCAGGATACCTATTGTATATTTTGAAACAGCAAGCAATCAACCAACTGTACACCGTGCGTGCGTGTTTTACTTAATTTTTTGAGTAATTTAAGCAGACCTATTATTATATAAACAGAATATCCTTAACAAAAAAGGAGTTTCTAAGAAGTATTTACCTTGAAATTGTTAATCTTCTTTTGCGTCATCGAAAGCAAATTGTTCAGTTCATCCAGTTTCCCTCCCACAGAGTGAAGTTCTTCACTTTGCGCCTCGGCCTCCTAAAGAAATTATCCTAAATTTTAAAGTTTATATTGACAGTTCTTGAATGTAAGATTTAATGCAATAGCCACTTTCTATTGATCATGGCAATTAATCTTCAATGATGATGATTTTGCTATTCCACTTTTTCTACCAATTTTTTTTTCCGATTGTGTTTATTAATAATCATACACCAGTTCTGATCTTTGTCATTGCCATTTCAATTCTCACACACAAAGTTCAAAGTTAAACATGCAATTTTAATTTTTAATCATATGTTGGCGTTGATTTCGTTTCAATTTATTGATTATCAAATTCACGCATGCTGATCTTATTAATAAACCTACCTTCAAATTTTCTACATCTATCTGTTCGCCTTCAACCGCTTCAGTTTCTTTTTCCTTTTGCTGCCTCAAAAACTCGTCATATTCCGGTTTTTCTGTACCCAGTAATTCAGCTCTCATACATTCGTATTCATATGTTCCTTCGGCCATGCCTCTTCCAGATATGTCCTTTCAATATATCCTTTTTATAGTGTTACAAAAAGCGCCTAATCTCAATTTTTTTTTAAATTCTAAAGCCCGAATGGAGAACTAAATTTTAGACTGTCACTACAAGCATGCTGGTCGCTTTAACGTACTATAACCTAAGGTTTGACTTCGTTAAGTTGGCAGCGCAAAATTAAGCTAATGGTATTGATTTTCCTAGCTTGAGTGAAACGTATTTACGATAAAAAAGTAGTTTAATTCCTATAAGTTCTTTGACTAAAAAGGACTTTTTTGGAATAAAGTTATGGAATATAGGCAACACATTTTATACTATCTACATTTCCTGATACAGATGTCTGCATTCTGAAGAAACAATTTCAGGTTGCAAATTCGCCTTTTTAATCATAGATGGCGAAGATAGAATTGCAATGAAGAATTGTTTTTTTTTTTATTATTGTAGAAGTAATTGTATTCTATACTTTGAGTAAACACGATTTTATTAAATAATTTTTAAGATATTACTATTTTATATGGTTGTCACAACTACTTACTGCAATCATACTAATATTTATAAAAGAAATTGAAAAATGTGATAATCATATTTTATATTTAATCTCACTGCTTTGCGAGTGTGATACAGGGGTAAACTGGGAGAAATTTCTGCTAATTCTGATCGATTGAAAGTAACCTAGTGACGGGCAAGATGGCGAAGCACAAATCACTTAAACCCAGTCGAAATTCTGCGCAATTAGAAAAAAATAGTTTCGTATCCAGTCACCGACAGCGCTATTTTACCGCGCTAATTTGAAAATAATTATAGTTTCTTAAGTTATTTATTATTGATAAGAGATAATTTATTGCCAAACAAGAACATATTATATGAGCATTCTTTTATTTATTGACAATATATAAACAGAAACACACTATAAAAATTATGCATTATGACATCGTTAGCGGAAATTTGTTTGAACCGTAAAATCTCCGGGACCAGATGGAGTGTTTCCAAGATTGCTGCAGGAGACAATTGGAGACATCATGGGGGCCCCTCGTGGAGATATTTAGGGCTTGCCACGCCTTGGGCTACATTCCCAAGGTCTGGAGAGATACTAGGGTTGTGTTCATTCCGAAACCTGGAAAGGACACATGCTACCATCCTAAATCATTCGGACCAATCAATCTCACATCTTTTATGCTGAAGACTATGGAAAAAAATATACACCTGAACATTACAGAAGGAGCACTTGCTAGGTATCCTCTACAATGGGCATGTAGATGTAGATAGATAG
The DNA here is from genome assembly GCA_004143645.1 of Protaetia brevitarsis. NCBI lineage: Eukaryota > Metazoa > Arthropoda > Insecta > Coleoptera > Scarabaeidae > Protaetia > Protaetia brevitarsis. The sequence goes on along the minus strand of RXPK01000196.1, from coordinate 1,754,569 downwards.
AAGGGTGATATTACACTGCGACCTAAAAGATCTGTTGTGTCCCCTATTCTTGCTGCTTTACAGCTGGCCTTCCAATCCTATTCCATTCAGAAAGTGTAGGATGTCAGAGAGCCCCAGTCTAGGTAAGTCTCCCTCTTCGATTTCACATGCTCCCAGTTGCACAGTGCTACGCAGTTTGAGAGGAGGTGGATGGGTGTTTCATCCTGTTCCCCACAAAATCTACATTCAGATTCCTCTTCCAATCCAAGCTTACTCAGGTGTCCCCCAATGGGCATACCAGAGGGGCAAATCAGGAGAGGCTGCCTTGGATAGTTTGGTGGGAGGACTCGAAAGGAGCCTACATCAAAAGGAAGTTGCCCTTGCAGTATTTTTAGACATAGAGGGCGCCTTTGATAACACATCAACGCCCTCGATCAACCGATCCTTAATGGACCGGAACATTAGCCACACGACCAGCAGATGGGTTGACTGCATGCTAAGAAGCAGAGTGGTCTATGTCCAGATGCTAGATAAAAGTATCGCCACGAGGACCACTAGAAGGTGCCCTCAAAGAGGTGTGCTGTCACCACTGCTGTGGAGCTTGGTCGTGGATGATCTCATCAGGTTATTAAACGACAAAGGAATATGGACGCACGGGTACACCGATGATATCGTTATGAAGGAAGTTCCCGGGTGTAGTGGTAAACATCAATACACTGCGAATGGTGGAGGAATGGTGCCTTTCACAAGGACTCTCAGTTAATCCACAAAAAACAAAGTTGGTTGCTTTCATTACCATCAACTCCATACTAAAGCGCTAATAGGGGATGGGAATGGGGATGCTAGATTCTCTAATAACCTACTCAGACGCAGCAAGAAAGAAACTAAAACCATTACTAGGCTATACAACACAGGTCGAGTAAGCGAACCGTGGTGCAGAAGATGTGAACTACAGGAGGAAGATACTCAGGCAGAAATATTTCGGGAAGGATCTATTGGAGTCCTCGAGGGTTCTCATATTTCCACTGGGTAAGATACTGGGCGTTGTAGAGAACACCAAACTGCTCGAGTGGAAGTAAGAGTTTTAATATGAACGGTACAATGAGCGCCTAGCTTAAGTGCCTGGACTATAGGTGCCCACCCTAACTAAATGAATGATGAAATGACATCGTTAGTTTGAAATAAAACGGTCGAAAAGATTTTTATTTTCAAAGTTGTTGAAACATACTGAAAATGTGTAGGTATACAAAACTCCTAAAAATATTAATTACTACAGAATGATATACACATTTTGGACATGTTTTAACATTAATAGCAACTGTGACTGTTTTCTTCCAAGTCAACATGTTCTTATTTTGCATCATTTAGAGAAGTTGTTAGTTGCAGTAGCATTCATCGAAAGATAGCGCTAAATATTGAAAATCAAGAAATTAAGGACCCATCATGCCTTGCCAACACATTTAATGACTTGTTTACATGGTCAGCAGCGAAAACTGTGGCAGCTCTGTGCCCTACCCTCGATAAACATGGTATTATAATGGATTTTCAGCGTAGTTTTAAGGGATAAATTATATCTATGACCTTAATAAATTTCTGTTAGACTTTTTTGGACGGTATTGAACAAATAAAATCTGCAACTTGGTACTTTATGTGATTTAAAAAAGGCTTTGGATTGGGTTCAATACACGATAAGCTATTGGAGTTGTATACATACGGTTGGTTGCTGCATATTTATATTTGTTAGACCAAAACACATCACACCAGAAAATAAAATACATTGAATCTTACTCCATTAGCTGTTAATTAATATGGCCGTGTCGCAGGGATCGGTTTTGGGACCTATACTTTTTAGTCTATATATTAACAATATAGTACGTTTTGTATCGGACATGCATTTAACCATTTATGCCGATGACTAAGGCGTCTCGACAACCAATGACGACCAAAGAAGCCGTCATTAAATCTATTTATCTTTAATACGAGGCATATATTTTCCGAGATTGAACCATTTTCCATGAACCACGTACAACTACTGAAAATCGAATCCAGTAAATTCTTACGCGTTACTTTTGAAGAAAATCTTCTGTAACGAACATTGTCAAGGTTTAGGTAGCAAATTTTACATATTTCATTATTTGCGTTCGCAAGTAACCGTGAACCCAATAAACATAACATTGTTGGCCATCATCTGGTTAAGTGATGGAACAGTCGGCATCCTGTTGGCAATGATGGCTAGTGGTTTTCCAGCAATGAACATTAAATCGGAAATGTGTATTTAAAATTGTTAGCATTGTGCCATCGCTAGGCCAACGCCCTAATTTTTGTGTAAATTATTAACTGGAGGCCCGGCGACGGCCCATATGTGCATTTACTAAATATTTTATTGTGCATATTAGATAGATATTAGATACATATGTACTTGTTTATTACGCCGCTTTGGATATTAAAATAAATAAAATAAAGAATAGACTTAACGGTATGAAGTGTTGTAAAAAAATTTGAATGTATATTTCCGGCAAAACTATTACACGACAAATTTTGTTAAATGCCATGAATTTTGGTTAACCAATATTCAAAGGATATATCGTCTGCATTTCCTTCTCAGCTTCTATCTTTCTGTGCCTGTGTTCAGTGCCATTCCGTCTCAATTATGTATGATTTGGCAAAATTATTAATTGTTGAAAATAATGTTTTAAGTTTTCCAGAAGTAGTTACAGTACTCTTGTTATTTCTGACTCTTTCTATGACAGCACCAATTGAGAAAAGATCGTTTTCTAAATTAAAATTAATAAAAAAACCATTTAAGAAGCACAATGGGACAAGAAAAACTTAGTGGACTTGCTATTATTTCAATTGAAAATGAAAAAGCACTAGTGATAGACATTGCTGAACTAATTAGTTCTTTTGCTGAGAAAAAAAGTGCGACGAGAATTTTTTTTGTTACCTAACTCTAGTACCTAAATATTTTAAGATTTTTTCTTTGTAATTGAGAGAGGGGAAGGGGCCTATTCATAAAATTTCGCCTCTGGTTGTGGGGTCCTCAACAGTTGCCAGAAGTGTTTTCTTTGCTCAAAAAACAATAATTGTAATAATTAGATCCTTAACGGGTGCACATTTTAGTGAATCGTGTAAACCCCTGTTTCAGAAGTTTGCCGTTAGCTAGTATTATCTACATAATGGAAGCAACAGTTTACGTATTTAAGAACAAAGATGCATTTAGATTGAATTCTGAATATCACCAGCATTTCACAAGAAATAAAGACCAACTACCTATGGCTGGATGTACTCTTTCTGTTACGAGTTTAAGTTTAAAGGGTATGAGTATTAAAATCTATAATTTTTTACCTGTTCAAATTAAAGAACAAAGCCCTATTCATAATTTTCGTAACAGGATTAAGAAATTTCTTTTGTGTCCCAACTTTTATGACTTCTATGAATATTTACACTGGGCCCTCCATGATCGCATTTTCTACCATTTTGAATTTCAACTGTCTTGTTTTCTATCAGTAATTTTAATTTTGTTTAAAAGTTATAATTCTTTTCCCAGCAGAGGGAAAAGTGGACACTTTGATGGAGAAAAGTTGTATTTTACCTTCCTATAGGGAGGAAAAGTAAGTGACATTGACATGATGAAACCGTACATCTTATAATATGTGACATTATTAATAATAATAATAATAATAATAATAGACATTTATTTGCCGAACAGGTAACCTCAATTGCAGGACAAAAATATATAATGGGAAAATGTCTTCCTAGTAGACTTCCGCATTCCGTGTCATGTCGTAAAGTGGTGCTCTAAGTAATAGGTTAGTTCTTGGCGTTGGCATGTTGAATGTAATAGAATGACGAGACACAATTCGTGGAACGGTTGAAACTTAAAGCTGACAGTAAAGAGCGAGAATCAATTTTATTATTAATAAGCTTGTATAAATAACGAGCACTATGAACATTACGTCGATGGCTGAGTGGACGCATTTGATGTAAATTTAGCAGCTCCTCATAAGAAATAAACCAGTCCGGATAAGTTCCATTTTGTTTGAATGATAAAAATCTCAGAAATCGACGTTGAATACGCTTTATAGGAATCTGTTGAGAGGCATAATAAGGGAACCAATTTATAGAGCCGTATTCCAACTTAGGTAGAACAAAAGCAAAAAAAAGAGATTTCAGAAGTGCGATATCTTTAAACTGTTTGTGTTCTAATGAGGAAGCCAAGCATTCTAGATGCAGATAAGCATGGACTTTCGACGTGTGAAGAGAAGGACAAATCAGCGTCAAACGTAACTCCCAAATCTTTGATAACATTTAATTTGTTTAAAACACGGTCAGCAATGGTGTACATAAAGTTATGTGGCTTAGTTTTTCTAGTAAATGACACAGTGTAGCATTTGTCAATATTCAGTACCAAGTCGTTAGCGTCAGACCACTCAAATAAAGTGTTGATATTATGTTGCAAGGAATCTGCATCATCAGGACCAGATACACAGCAGAACAACTTGACATCATCAGCGTACGCCAAAACAAGACAATTCAGGGATTCAAGAAGATCATTAATAAATATAATGAAAAGTAATGGTCCAAGATTGTAGCCCTGTGGAACACCGCTCGTCAATCGAAATTCAGATGAACAAAATCCGTTATAAAATACGTAGTTAATTCTGTCAGTTAGGTACGGTTGAATCGACAAATACAAGTTGGGAGAAAAAGCCAAGGGAATCTAATTTATGTAGTAAAAGTGTGTGATCTAAAGTATCAAAGGCGTGCGAATTAATAGATGACATTAGTACATTCGACCCAGTATAAGCCCATTTATGAGATAATTGCTAAATTATTAGGTATTCAATTTCAATTAAACTATTACTAAACACTTTTAAAACGCCTTCGGCTCGATTTGTAATATTTGCCCGCGGTCCGAAATAGAACACTTTCCTCCCTTGGTTTGAAATATACTATTAATTGATTTAATTCATAAGTTAAATTTAGTCTAATTTAATTATGTAATTTATATAAATTTTTTTTTTCATAATGTACCTTCATTTTAATAATTTCTTTTTTATTGTGAGTGGTTATACACACTTTGTACCGTTTAACCAAATAAATCATTCTGTTCTATTTAGACGCTCCTAAACAAATTGACTAGCTAAAACAAAAAAAAAAGACAAAGCAAACCAAAAGATTTTCTTTAAAATTTCAAAAATGACTCGATCTAATATTTCACAAAAATCGGCGTAAAAATGTAATGTTTCAAAATGCCATTAAAATGAGGTTTTCCATTTAATTTTTTTAAGAGAACAGTTCCCGAGGTCAGGGGCTTAAAATGGCTGAGTCAAGTTTTGCACCAAAAGTTGTCCCCTTATATATTTCCTGCTGTTTGATTTCCAAAAATTCAAGTTTTAAAATAAATACCCTGTATATTGGGAAAGAGTATAGGAAAGGGAACAAAAATAATATCCGAATAACAGCATCGTTTACTAAATTTCAATCATTTTATTCTTAAGTATTGATTTAAATTATATAAATGCATCCAAATACACCTACAAGAAAAAAAAAATATTTGCAGTTTAAGCTAGAAGTTTCACCACAAAAATAAAGTCAAAATATATATAAAACGAATTATTTACAAGTATTTAACATAGATAAGAGAATATATTTCGTTAAAAAGGTTCCATAATTATAACAAAGATCGTAAAAAAGTCAAGCAACAATGTATTATTTTTCTCTTCTCCTTTTTTTTTTTTTGTATCATTTATCCTTTACATTCTCATTCGTCGCCTTCTGCGATCGCGCTCTTTCATTTATCCCGAAAGGATCGTCTCGTCATTTTCTCAAAAAATCGTCAGTTTACTTGTTTAATTTCCATAGTTTTTTAACACCTAAAAAGACTTATCTCGTATATTTTTATTTAAAACAATCGGCTGTTGTATGTCGTGTCGTTTTTTTTTTTTATTTTGTTTTTCTCCTTTTGTGTTTGTAGTAGTAATGTGAGTAAAGTCATTTTTCCATCTCTCTCTCTATATATATATTTATAATATTTATATTTATATATATCACTTATTATATTTATTTATACTTATTTACACAGAAATAAAAGAAAAAAAAAGCATTTTTGTGTTTTCTGTTCGTAAATTTTATAATGTTATAGTAGTATTTTTTGTAGTTCTTCTCTTCAATGCATTATCCCATCCGTCGATCTTCTTCTTACCTTCCTAATTTTTCTTTTTTTTATAATTCGTCAACACACTTTATCAACATCAAAATAAGAAATTAGTCATAATAGTAATTAAAAAAAAAAAAACAAAATAGAAACGCCAACACTATCCATATTATCCTTTCTGTTCAATACAGTTACCGAACGAAAAAATTACAACTAAAATCAATAAATCACGCACTTATTTTTCCTTAGCTATCAATCCTCGTCACTCAACGGTTCGTATTTGGAGTCTAAAAGGGGTTCTGGTTCATTCCTAGTATTATCGTTGGCAGTGCTGTTGTCTTTGACGTAGTTATAAGTGAAACCGGCTTGGGGTTGAGGCTGGAACTCGTTTTCGTGTTTCTCCTCGTCGATCACCATCTCCCCAGGGCTATCGCTGCGATCGTGGGGTTGGTGCGTATCCTTCTTATCGTCCTCGGTGCGCATGACTTCCACTATCCGATTTTTCACGTAATCCAGAGCGGATAGGTGAGGTTGGGGTTGCGTCTGTTGCGGATATCTCCGGTAATTCTGCTCGGGCCAATGGTTATTCTCCGGAGGAGAGACAGGCTCAACGGATACTTCTGCGGCTGCGCTATCCTGATGATCTGTCTCTCGTCTTGCGATTGGGTTGCTGTTGCGGAGTACCGGATCGCTTCTCCTCCCTCTGCTGTTCAATCTGCGCTTCCATTGCTCGTTCAGCGTCTCTTGGTGGGCGTAATAGGATTGCCGCGTGTTAAAATCGTGACTTATGACGCTATCCGTCAGTTCTTTCACGGTTAGATTCTTATTCACCGTATCCGACTCCAAATCGACGCTTATAACCGAAGGTGAGCGTTCCCCGTTGTTATCCGGTTGAGGTTGCTCCCGGTGGAAGCTTTGAAACAGCCTATCGCTCACTCTAGGCGGTTCCCTGCTGTTACTCACCACCTCCCTAGCGTTTTCCGACTGATTTATCTGATGCGTGATGATAGCGTCGATCAAGTGCGCCGTGGTTAACGTCGAAGATTCGCTCCGACCCACTTGCTGCTGCCTAGCTTGTTGTTGTTGTTGGTGTTGTTGTTGTTGCTGCCTGTTGTTGCTGCTGCTGCTGTTGTTGCTGCTGGTGATAGCGGCGTTCGACTTCGATTCTCTGCTGCTGTTGCCGTATCTGTTGCTGTTGCATCATCTGGAACCGATGCGGCTGTTCCAAAATGTTATCAGCGATAGTTTTCCCTAATCCTTCGTGCGGCGCAGTCGGTACAGGTAAACTAGGCTGCTGTACGGCCACGTCGACCAGCGAAGTCAACGCTTCGTGCCCTGGCGGAGGGTAATGCGGCCTGGTGTGCCTCTGGATCACCCCTTGACGTTGTTGCGTCGGCTGAGGCGCCGGGGGTGGTGTCCTGTGTTGCGGACTCGACGGTATATAGTATTTCTCGCCCCGTCTCCCTAACTTCTCCATCTGCTGCGACGTTATATAATCGTTCATGATGATCTGCCTGCTCAACTGTTGCTCGACGGAATACGGCTGCCGATACTGCCCGGGGAAATTATTCTGCTGCGGTGGTGGCACGTTCTGCGTTGGTCGTTTACTGAAGTAATCGTACATCCTCTTATCCTGCATGTGTCCCGGCACGTGAATCGGCGTCCCCTGCGTTATCGACCCCATCTTCGGATCCGGCGTGATCTGCCTCAACAATCCATCGTATCTCGGTTGATTTATGATGGGAGTTCCCATGGTTATCGAGCCGGCTTTGGGATTCGCCGGCTTTGGACTGGGTAATTTCGGCTGCAACACCCTGCTAGAAGTAAAAACCCTGGCCCTTCCTCTCGTGGTAGATGTACTGTTCCGGTCTGATCTGATGCTTAGCGTGAACCGGAGGCGGTAGCTCCCTATTCTTCTTGATGCTCAAATCTAACGTTAGATTTTCCGGCTCGCGGCCGTCCTGCACCTGCATCACGACCAAATCCTCGCGATTCTGCGGCTCCTGCACTACGGGCGTCGTCTGCGGCGGAACTTGCACCGCTGTGATCGTCGCGCCGATCAGCGGCGTTAGTTTCGCTATCGAAATCTCATTGCGTTGATTCCTAGGCGGCTGATTGTTGAGATTATACTCGCTGACGATCGTCACCTCGTTGGAGTCGTTCAAAATGGAGGATATCGTCGGAGCCATGCCGCTACTCAACAGCAACTGGGGCTGCTGAGGTCCGGAGGGAGTCTTCAACGATCTCTCGATCACGTTCAGCATTAGATCCTTAACCGTCAGCGGGGAGGTGTTTTGTTTCGCTTGCCCGTCGGGATTCACCGGCGTAATCGTAGCAGAGCCTTGGTAGTGATCGGGTGTTTGACCTTCATCCGCCGTTTCCGTCGCTGAAGAGTCGTAATCCTCCTTCCGCGCGGGATTAGCAGGTTGTTCGTGATTAACAGGTGGGCTCTCGGCGCTGACCGTATCGCTGGAATGTCTCTCGCGTAGCGGCTCTTCGCAACTGCTGGTGCTCGATCCGCTCTCTCTTCGTCCGTCAGTGTCGGCTTGCGGTCCCCCAGGCAGGATTCCAACTCCAACCTCTTCCTGTTAGTCGCGTAGAAGCTCCTAACCTGCGGCGCGGTCTTCTTCAATCCGCTCAGCCACCAACTGCCAGTTCGCGCCGACCTCCGACAGGAGGTTCTTCAATTGGTTCACTTCTTCTTCGGGCCAGTCCTCGACCAATCCCAACCTCCTCTGGATGCGATTGAAGCAGCGCCGAACAGCATTTGGTGACGCCGCTGGGGACGTGGAATTCGGCGAGGAGTTGGTCGCGCACGTCCTGGGGTAGCTCCTGGAGGCGTTGCGGGAAGGAACGTAGACGTTTGACGCGCCCTCTGGCGTTCGGGCAGGTGGGCAGCGGGCAGTGAGTGTACCTGGAGCGGACGCTCTTGCAGCGGCAGGTGTTGCAGACGCGGCCGTTCGGTGGGACTTGATCTTCGCGAAGGCCGTACAGGCTGGCTTGATTCGGCGCTAGTGGTCTGGATTGCAGTTGAGGTCCTAATTGGGAACCGCAGACTATACATTGACCCTGGCTCGATTTGTCTGCAAAAAATAACACGACATTAGCCAAAGTCAAAAAATATATACAAAAATGAAGTGGTAATAAAAAACTCATGGTGTGTTTAAAGTACAAGCAAAATGTCGTTTTTTTAAAAAATTTTTTGAAACACTAAAGCAACAATTAAATAGAAGGTAAATCGAGCACTGTGAGATACTGATAACTAACAGGAAATACCAATAAACTTCAGTCTCACAAATTCTTTAATCTTCAAAACACATAGGTAATGAAATGTACATTGTTTTTTTTAAGATTAAAGAATTTGTGAGACTGAAGTTTATTGGTATTTCCTGTTAGTTACAAAAGCAACAAGTTGCACATTATCGTAAAGAGTACAAAATAAGCTCTTTTTTACTAGTACATGTTATAAGTGGCATTATTTGCAAAAAAAAAAAAAACAAAACAGTAAGGATTCCAATCTGGAACCATGAGGTTGCTATTTCAAACTGTCAAATACGCCAATTTTCATTTCAGATAACGAGCAATTCATTAATACGGCAAATTACATGAAAAAGTTGCTTGGTAAGGTGAAACATAGTGCTGTGGACGGACACCCAGTTTTTGCGAGTTTTTTTTTAAGTTGCATAGATTTTGTTATGTTTACTCCGTTCAGCCTTTGTCAATGCTTCTAAAGAATTTTCACAGATGTAGATTTTATTTTTATATAAGTTTTAGTTAAAGAGTTAATTGTTTAATTTATTTAATTAAGTGTTCAGTTTTTTAAATAATTTCATTTATTTAAATATCTTTTATTTGCTCATGTATGTTAGCGCCTTTTCTTCTAAATGTTGGTGTGTTGTTTGTGCAGTTGCGTTGTACGCAGCTGTTGTTGTTTGAAAAACGACTGTTCAACTTTGTCACGCAATTCCTTGGTCGACTGTCAGCGTGAGTACATGTATTTTTTAAATTGTTTGCTGCTATTTTGTTAATACTTTTGATATCTTAATTTCATTCGCATAATTGAATATATTTCGTCCATCAAGGAATTCGCATAATAATAATTGTTATTATATTGGTGTGTGCACACTATAGATGTAAGATCATTTATTACTTCGTGCAGGAAGATTTTAGTTTTATTTCCCTCATTATAATTTTAAAGAGTTAATTTTTGGTTTTCTAGTTTGCTGATTGGTTTTGAATTTATTTATCACCTCGGGTTGGGTGAAAGCTTTGCGCTTTCTTTTGAATTTTTCTTTTGTTAATTACTAGAAATTGTCCACGTTTAATTTAGTTTGTGTTAATTTGAAACCACGTGGATTGTATTGGTACAATTACGATTATCTTCCTGGACAAACCATATCTTTTGCTTTGATATAGGAAATAGCATTGTCCTATTGTAATTTAGAATCACGTGCAGTTTTAATTTTAAGCCAGAACTCTCTGTTCACGGTCTTTTTTATTCTGTAGATTGTAATTAACTTTTTTTTCTTTTTTTTTAAATAATAAATTTTTGATTGTTAATTAACGTTGTCGAGTTAAAATTCTGTTCTTTTATTTTTAATTAAACCTTTTCAATTTTTGGGGTATTTAAGAAAGTCAGTTTTTTTCCACCCACAATTTACTTTTCGTGATTAGATTCAAGTTTTATTTCGCGAGGGTAACTCTGAGATTAATTGTTCTTTTGCGCCCTTTTGAAAATTTTATCCGTTGAGCTAGCTAATTTTATTTAATTTTTCATTTTCATTTTTTTAAATTCATTTTGCATTTTCAAGTCAGTCAGTACACAGCAATGGGTATGGCAATATCAACCGAGTGTTACACACGCTTTTTAATGCAATGTAATTGTCAATTAGCGTTAGTTAATTACAGCATATATAGCGGTTTGAAATCGTCCTACAATTATTGTTATCCTTTATATTTTAGATCGACAATTTGGCAAATATCTTACGTTAATAAGAGATTTCCATCTTAAATTTTCATTCAATTATTTTTCCACTTATTAAGTATACAGGGCGTCTCCCCGTTGTGTTGCATAACTTCATAGGGTTATTCCTTGTATCAAAATTAGCAAAACACTTCCAGTCAGCATAGGTCCAATTCTCAACCGTTTTCGAGATATGGGTGGTCAAAAGCGATGAAAGTCACTGGTTACGGTAACTAATTTAGATGAATCATGGACCTCGCGGGTTCATGGGGCTTCCAGGGCTGGAAGTCAAGTTGGACCAAAGTATAATATCATCATCTTGAACATGATTCTGGTAGATAAATTTAATCAATTTTTATTAAGCAGTTGTTACTATAACTTTGACTATCCATAATTTCACCTCTAACTCGTCCAATATAAAGTCTGGAAATTCCACCAATTGATATCATGTACCAAACCAAACGTTATCGACAAATTTGGTGTTTTGCTTGTATTTTATATTATCCTGGACATTCTTCTACATTGTTGGTGTAAAAATCGTCGTTTTTTTTAATTTCGGAATTACTACTTAAAGTGAAGTACTTTTTATCATCTATGACAGTGACTTTGTTATTTACAAAATGAGTGCGCCTTAAAGTACAGCAACATCTCGGTATTTTAACTAACTGGTTTGGGCTATATTGAGGAAATTTCTTTCTTTTGCGATATTTTCTGGAAATTGTATCCTTGAAAACCTCGTAATGTCGTGATTTTTTTTCTCAACGAGTGTCCAATTTCATTCTTGAAGTTTTTCTTCAGATCGAAAGATGTTAACAAGTATTTTTATTACTCTGTTTTGCCGACGTATTTGGGGTACCTCAGTATTCGATGATGCTGGGCCCAGTACTATTTTTACTTCTCATTAATGACATAGTGGAATACTAGAATTACAGCAAATTTCAGATTGCCTTTAAATCGATAGCAAATCACTAAGAGGTCTCCGATTTCGATAAGACTTTTTTTTAACTTGCTGCCCGATGCTATTATGGGGCTACAAACCTTAAAAACGTTTGAATCTGCATTGAAAAATCATTTGCTCATCGAATATATGGTTATTCTTGCCCAAGAGCACAATAATGTTTAGTGTCTTTATATGATAATTTTATTTCTATTTCGTATAATTTTACAGTTTATCTATGTATACAGGCTGTATCAGATATAGAGGTGAATATAATAATATGTAGCAGCTGTGATCATATACAATCAAAAAGTCTTAATGCACACGGGGTCTATCTGTAAGCATCAACGAGAAATAAAAAATTTATAAATGCCGTGGGCTAGAGCCGCACCTGTGCCCAACCTAAATGCTGTCCCGAGTATACCCCCACATACCACTATCATTCAGCCATTACCGCTGTTAGTTTTGTGTGGATCGCCGCTTGGAGTGCAAGCCATTTCGAACATTTTATTTAAATTCTTCCCGTCTCGAAAAAACGATACTTTTCAGGACCATCACGATTTCATATAAAGAAAATCGAAGTTTGATGCATCGGCAAAAGCGCGGGAATGTATACATAGATAGTAAAAAGGCGTGTTTGCAAATTTTCTGTATCTACATTTATTTCTGTGTAATTCGATTCAATTCATTTTGCGTTATATGATTAAATAAATCCAAAAGAAATCTCAAATTCATGTGGTACCGTTTATTAACAACTAACTCTCGATTTGACAAAGCAAAAGAAAAATATTTACGTTTTTTGCAACTACTGAACTAGCATATCCGGTGAAACTCGAACGTTTTATCAGGATATTAAAAATAATACTTTGTAGACTTACGTAGAATGCTCTTAACAAAAAAGGAATGTTTATTTTATAAAAAGAAGAAATTTAAAATGCCTCAGTTTTGCTATTTTTACAAGGGCCTTTATTTATTCAGAATGACATTAAATGAACTTACGGGATACCATTAAGAATAATACTAAATGAGTGCAATGTATTTATACATAATGCCACGTTTAGCGGGTGCTTAACATGACGTTTTTTTGCATCAGGCCCGGACTAAAGAATTTTTGGCTCTAAATTTTACTTTTTTTATTCTTTAATGACGAAATCCGGTTTCGGTGGATTTGTGCTTTATTTGTAGTGTAGTTAACACCCAAGCAAAATTTACTTTTTTATTTGATACACCCTGTATTAAACTTCATATAGAAATGTCGACATTTCTAAGATATCCATTATTTTTCTTTGGACAATTATCCATCTATCTATTTTGTCACAACAGTATAAGCAGACTTCATATGTCTTTCGATCACTATTCTCTAAGCAAATACAGTAACTGCCTACTTATTTACACCACTTAACATGCTACATTCAAAAATTAACCGCAAATACAAATCATACTGGTTCCCTTTTTACCCGGTTAAAATAAACATCAATTCAGCAAATTTCAGAGGTATACAACGAGAGACCGTCAGTCAGTTGTTTTCGGCGAACGCAGAAAGGTACTCACATACATAACAAATATCATAGAGATGGTTATCCGGCATATTTAGTGTAAATGATCTCCCCTGACGGCTGAGCGTTTGCTTTTCCAATTCTGATTACTAAGCATGTTGTTCAATTAATTTGCGTGCTCTCGTTCGGTCATCGATATCGTATTTGTTTTAGCCGTTAATTAATTTTAAAGCTACGTCGTGATTAGATGGGGTGTGGAAAGAACGTGGGATGTCTCTCATCCCACACGACTGTATGAAGATTTCTGTGTTTATTTTTCGTCGTGGAACTTCGGAAAATGAATAAATTCATGTTTGCTACAAATTCACAAAGCACACTGAGAAAAGAGATTGCATTAAATGAAAAGTTTTATAACTTTTGGTTTTTATCATGTTCAACGAAAAAAAATACCTTTTCTCAGAAAAATGTTTATTTTAATTGAAAGTAACGTGCTGTTTTGCCGGAAGACTATTTTCTTCTTAAGTACATGCTTTTCGACGAAAAGTAACTGTAATTAAATGGAATGCACCTTAGTTTTGATTAATAGTTTATAATGTCTTTATAACTTCTGTTTAAGTAAGACAATACACATTACATATTATATTGTTATTATTATGTTCATATTTAACAACATATTTTAGTTTCTATTAAGTACTGCTGTGGTCTGGCGCCCCGGTTGTCGCAAATTCAGATTTAGTCGTGTTTACTCTGATCTGCCCTTGTCAATGTTTCGAAGGAATTTTCACAGATCTAGATTTTATGTTTGTATAAGATTTTGTTAAAGAGTTGATTGTTTGATTTATTTATTTATGTGTTCAGTTGTTTTAAATTAAATTCATTTATTTATTTGTCTAGCGCGCGCTAGTTTGATTCATTGTTTATTCTTTTGGATGTTGGTGTATAGATTCTGTGCGTTGCGTTGCACGCAGCTGTTCTTGTTACAAAAACGTCTGGTGAATTGTATGAGCCAGTTCCGAGATAGACACAAGCATGAGTACATATATTTCAAATTTGTTAGCTGCCATTTTGTTAATACATTTTGATTTAAAGATTTGTTTCGCTTAAATTGAATTTTTTTCTGTCCATCAAGGAACTCGCGTAATAATAATTGTTATTATATTGTTGGTGTACACATTTTAGATATAAGATCATTTATTATTTTTGTTCGGGAAGATATTTTAGTTTAAAGAGTTAATTTTTCGTTTTTTTTTTAAATTTTGCTGATTTGTATTTAATTATTAATCACCTCGGGTTGGGTGAATAGAAGCTTGTATTTAAATTTTTCTTTTGTAAATTTACTTGAATTGTCCACGTTTAATAAGTTTGTTTTAATTTGGAAACCACGTGGATTGATTTGATATAAAAAGGATTATCTTCTTGAACAAATTTGTTTTTTGCTTTGTTATAGGATTTAGCATTGTCCTATTGTAATTTAGAATCTCAAGCAGTTTTTGATTTCGACCAGAGCCATCTGTTCAGGGTTTTTTTTTAGGCAAACTATAACTGACTTGTTTTTTTTTCTTTTTTTTATATAATAAATTCTTGTTTGTTATTTAACGTCATTCAAAATTCTGTTCTTTTATTTTTAATTAAACCTTTTCAATTTTCGAGGTAATTAAGTAAGTCAGATTTCTTTCACCCACAATTTACTTGTCATGTTTAAATTCAGGTTTTAATTGGGGAGGGTAACTCTGAGTTTAATTGTTCTTTTGCGCCCTTTTAATTTTTATCTATTGAGCTAGCTAATTTAATTTTTCATTTTTAATATCCATTTTTGCAAGTTCATTTTGTACAGTCAGTACACAGCAGTACGTTATAACATTATTGAATTATAAACAGTATTTTAAATAAAAAAAGCCGGACGTTTTGGTTTATTTGCGTGGACACATTGATTGATTTAAAACTTTTGCCTTTTGACGGAAAATGCAAGCACCTGTACACATATTCAAGCTGACCGCTTTTTTACGCGGAATTATTTTAGTTTTTATTCATGTTCCCACGTGCATAAGTCTCAAATACACAAACAATAATGAACAAAAGTGAATATTTTTCGCGCGAGGTTAAAGAAATTTCAGAGATAATTGGAATCTTTTCAGTTAATGCTGACTTGCTTATAAGCCAAGGAACTTTACAGTAGTATATAGTGTTTGAAGGTTTTAAAACTGTTATATACGGGAAAAAACGATCTTGTTGTTTTCAACCATTTTTCATGCATTCGGTTACAGTTACTAAATTATTACTTGATTTAGGAATATTAAAAATATTCCTGTATTCGATCAAACAAATAATTTGGTTAGTAGATTTATTTGAAGCTAGCGCAGTATTTATTAATTTAACTAAATATTTACATGGAAGTAAAAATAAATATCGCATATTATTTTCGTATAGCCGTTTTCTCCCCATATAGTACAGCAGATGAGCAGATATACTTATAGTAGAGAAATTGTCGCATAGATGGCGCATCTCCTATTTCATTCCAGTAACAGATAATATTTCGCACAAAATAGGCTGGAAACTACGATCGTAACATACTAATCTGGTATATTTACTAGAACAACATCTGATAGGAGTCATCGCCATTGAAAGGACGATTTCTTTAACGGCACACTTAGAGTGTTAGGGTGGTCACTGGTACCAATTCCCAATACTACTCGGATTTACAACATTTTAACGGCAAAACGGTTTTTGGAGATAATTTATTTTCATTTCGATTGAAAATGATCACGGCATTTTGTTGTGTTTACGCTTAAGTCTGAAATAAATAAATGTTATAAGAAAAGGAAAAAACCTCTTGAATCAAAATGCTTACGGTTTTCTGCCAATCTGCATAGTTTTCAAGTTCAAAATAAAGAGGACTTGAATCAACTATCAATATCTTTCACTTAAAAGAATAAACTGTTTCGACAAAAATATATTATTTCCGAAGAAATGCGTGAATTTAAAATTATATTCGTTTTCAAGGAAACACCAAATCATATTGGCCATATAGAAAACGCAAAAACCTTTGGTTTAATGCTTCCTTTTAAATGAAAGTGATATTTCTCTCAGTGTAGTTCATATATGTAAAATGTTAAATATGTGGATAATATTAAATAAATAAAATGTATTCTTTTAAACCTGTAACTAAAGTGTATCTAATGACTACATCAAAACACATTCAACCAAACCTTGCTGACGTAAAAGACGAGATCATTAAAAAGAAAAAAAACAAACAATTACTGTTATTATAAAGGGCTGTTCGAGGTTTAGTGTTAATAAATAGGATTCCCCTTATCCGGCAAGGATCACAGATCATTAAAAGCATTAAGTTTTCATGAGTCTTTTCGGCCCTAAAGCTCGATCATCGCCGTCATTGTTTCTAGCTACAAAATGAATTATTTAAAAAGATGACATTATTTCCGATAATAATGAAAGAACCCAACGTATAGACATAACGTACACCAAAAGGGACCGTGTGTGATCTTTATCGCCCATTTTCTATATTGCTCTTTAATTATACCAATTTATTTAATTGATACATATATCCCTTTCTAATTTCCTGGAACGATGAAATTGGTATTGTTTTTGATTTCCACGCGAAGGTTTGATCGATATACGGTAATACCAAGAGTATAAATGTATACGTATGTATCTAAGTACACAGACCCAAAGCGAAATGTATTGCGTTAAAAAAAAGTGACTATTAATTTCATTTTATCTTGACGTGTGTATTATTTCCCATATTCGTTCTGTAATTTAATATCGAGATAGGGGATAGATTAAAATTTCTATTAGAACAAATTGAAGAATATTTTGACACACGCATCCACAATATGTATGCACTTATGTATGTATGTATATAAGTAAGTGTAGATATAATGAATGAATGGCAATTATTGTCACGTTTTATTATGCTGGTCGTGAAATGACAATTTACCATTTAAGTTATAGGAATAAAAGAAATTATAACTGTCTTAAGTCAAAAAGTATACCGTCTCCAATTAAACAATTAATTCTTAACGCAGAATTAATATTCCATTTATCTAAACCAGAAAAATTATTTTAAATCAATAAAATTTCAAAGTGTTGTGATTTATTTTTTATTTTATTTTATTCTTAACAGGAAACCAAGGAAGATTTATGTTGTTTTTTCAGAAAAAATGCCCGGAATTCAAATGTTTGAAATTTTTAATTTCAGTAAAATACGATATTCTAACTATTTTCATGTACAACGTGTCTTAAAAAGTTGGAGACAAATGGAAGTCTTTTTTCTGCCATTAAACTTAAGCAAATGCGCTTTTCGTAAAAATGTTCTGCATGTTCCCGGGCTTAGTTAACTCTCATAAATTGATCGAAAAAAACAGTTTTCCTGGACGGAGAAGATGCAAAAGTAAAGGATCGCTCAAGAGTAAAGGATCCTTTATTTACAAGATACAAAAAAAGTTAATTAAGAAAAGTTTTTCTAAATAGAACTTTTTTACCATATGTGGATTAGCAGTCCCGAATTGCTTACAACATTTTTCCCACTCCCAAAAAAAAAAAAATTGCGTTTACTGGGATTCGAACCCTTGTCCCCAACAATGTTACTAATTGTACAAACTGTACAATTTAGCATTCTATGAAAGAATAAAGAAACAAATGCCTATGTATGTCAGTTTTGTAATTACACGTTCAACATTGTAAGTAAAAGCAAGTGCATTTTAGTAAAAATGCCTACAACGTTAAGTTTGCTAGATAAAATACGAATTGTCTTGATAGTGGGTGATAATTATAAAACCTACAGAGAGGCTGCGACTATTTTTAATGAAAGGACCCAGATAGAGCACTACACACCTCTATTGCGGGAAAAATACAAATCAAATTTAAGTATTCTGGGAGCATTGAGAATACTTTTAAGAGGCAACATCGAAAATGGGTTACAACCGAAGATAACGAGATAGAAGTGTTGCAAACTGTGGTGAACACCAAAAACGTCATTGCACAGAATATCAGATGTAAGTCGATCTTCAGTTTCTCGAATTTTGCGTAAACACAAATACCATCCATATAAACCAAGGTTCACTCATACTTTAAAACCGGGTGACTTAGACAGACGCTTTGAATTCTGTGCCTGGGTTCAAGGAGAAACTGAAAACGATCGTCCTTTTCCCGCGAAGATTCTGTTTTCAGATGAAAGTTGTTTTACATTCAATGGCGTTGTTAGTTCACAAAACTGCCGTTGGTGGAGTGATGTGAATCCTCAGCATACAGTTCAAACTCGTGACTAGTATCACTGTAAAACTAACGTATGGTGCGGAATGCTTGATGATCGAATCGTGAGGCTGGTTTCCTTTCGTGATAATATTAACTCGAACAGGTATCTTACGTACCGATCTTTTAGAATACTTGGACGACCTTCCTTTGAATGTAAGAGAACAAATGTGGTTCCAACATGATGGAGCCCCATGTCACAGTACAACAGTTGTGAAAGCATATCTCAACAATGTGTTTGACGGCAGGGTGATACAAAGGGATTCAGAATTCTTTTGGCCTGCAAGATCATCGTGTGGGGATACTTGAAGGAGCAAGTGTATTTGCATAGACCATTTAATAATATTGAACGGTTAGAAAGGGTTATAAGAACAACGGTTCAAAACATCAGGGCAAGAACTATCAAAATGTCATTATGGAGTTTTCAAAAAGAATTGTTTGTTGCATGGAAAGAAAAGGAGGTTACGTAGAAGCGCAGGTACTTATAAATTAACAACGATTGAGCCTTTTGAAATAAATTATTTTTCGTATCTGACTGTTCTTTCTTCTAATTTTTTTGAAAAAAAGTTAAATTTATTTGTGGCGTTGCATATCGAGAGTCAACTCAATGATGCCAACTTAAATTTGATTTTTTCCTGTCTCCTACAGATGGCGCTGTTTCATAGCATAAAAAAATGTTATTATCTACATTTTTATTAGCGTTTTATTAATAAGATTTCATTATTGTACACTCAATTTTTTTTTAAAGTTCACAAAAAGTTAAAATTTAGTGCACAGACACAGCATTGTACAAAACCGTCAAGTTTCCATTGACGTATATAATATGTCAAAGCTTACTTTGCAGTTTAGGAGGCCAAAAATGTACTTTACATTTGGGTGAATACTAACTTTTTGCATTTTCACCGTCTAGGGATCTTTTTTTTTTAAGTTTAGTAGTGTCAATGTAGGCCGGGAAGATGCAGACTTTTTCTACAAAAAAAAAATATCTGCCTTGGTTTAATGGCAGCAAAAACTTCCATTTGTCTCCAACATTTTGGGACGTTGTATAACTTATTTCTATTCAATATTTTAACTAATTTTATGATTATTTATATATTTTAAAAATAAAAATAAATGCGATAATTTAGCTGTTCTAATTCACCTAGAGACCTCTCTGATATCGTGAGTGAATATCGTGATCAGTGACCGTCTATACTTGACTTAAGTGGCACAAGAAACTTGTGGAACCACTAGCTTTGCTGACGAATTAGCTTTTCAGCCGCTTGCTAACGAATGGGTAGTTTCTTATTGTTAGTTAAAGAGTGCGCCGGCAAAGCTTCTCCTCGGATTGTTTAAAATTGGAAAATGTACATTTAATATATCGTATATATTTAAAAAGCAATTTAAAACACACATATTTCTCTATAGGAATACCTTGTAATCATCTATTTTATTTAATTAGAGATTTTCAGATCACAGGTACCTATGTTGGACTCAAATACTATATAAAATAAATTTATGTCAATTAAAATACGTATTCAAACTTGCCTGGCACTTTAATAAATTTAAGTTATAGAAATGTCAAAAATTACAAAACGGTAAAATTTAAATGGTACTTCGGATTCTTCTCAGGATACTTCGTAAGAAAATCTCGAAGGTCATTCAGGTAATTATTATTATTTATATACTATACAGGTGATATATTGATACTTTCTAGGTAAACTTTTATGGAATTGGAATATTTCTGAGTGTGTGGGTGGATTGGCATGAATGTATTGAAGAGTATCGCGAGAAATTATCACATAAAGAATTGGGAAAATTTGTGATATCATCGGCACAAAAAGAGGAAGATGAAGAAATTGACCCACGACCAATTGAATGGTCCATGGAAATTTTGGCGAAGTATTTCGGCTTGCACAGGATTTATAACAAATATGCATTATGTTTCTTCAATGAAGTACTTCCATAACAATATTTTTCAAGAGTGTGGTTAAAACATAAAGAAAAAATGACAATCCTTTGCCATTAACATTATTTGCTTCTACTTCACATTTATTGAAGGTGCAATAATCAGTAAACGCTGATACTTTTTCTAATCTTTAAAAATATTTTCAATCTTTTTTTTTATATATTTAATACGTAACAAGTTCGTTTTAGTTTTGTTCCTTATAGACACAATTTTGTGTGATTGTTCACTATAAAGTGCATCTGGTACATATACTACCGGCCATTGAAGTTATGTCAAGTAAATAACTGCTAAGTAAATAAAACAGAAATTAAGAATAAGACAGGAATTCGGAATAAAATAAAAATGTATTCGTGGAAACAAAAATATAAACAAATGACAAGAAAAAATAAAACAAAACATTCTCATTAATATGAATATATAATATTGTACTTTGTACTTTCTTCTTGTCAAAGTTTTCATTACGGCATGGACCACTCGTTTGGATTTGAACCCCATCGAATTACTGTGGAATGAGCTGGAGAGGCAAGTAAGGAAAGTCTACCCAACTTCGAAAGAGCACCTGTGGCGACTTCTCCAAGCTGAACGGCACAATATTTCCCAGGAAACTCGGACAAAATTAATGAAGCCCCTGTCATTAATGAATCGATGCATCGAATGTTCCGGTGTCTCGATAGCGACGAATAGTGTAATGGACTGCAGATTTTGTCACTCCTCATTTTTCTGTTATTACACTTACAGAATGCCCTTTCTCGTGTAATGTGACTATAGCCGATCTCTTTACACTTATCGGCTTTCTTTTCGGCATTTTTTAAACAAATACTTCAACTGAATAACCGTATCATAACTGGCTTCCTAACGCTTTTATTACTTGCTATTAGGTTAATAAATTTTCGTCTTAAATACTTTGTTGTTATGTTTACTTTATTGTAGAAATTTTTACAATAATGTTAAAAGTATTAAATATTGGAAAAAAAATGATTTTTTTTAAATTATACTAGTTGTCCTAACCGCAAGGGCCGGTAAAGTATATTACCCTATTATATATATTTGTGTGTACTCGTCACAAAATATAGATAGACAAGTTATTGAAGCTGTTAAATTGAATTTCTAGCAGAGCGCCAACATTCAACCGACTATATAACATCCACCGTATCGAAATAAGTATAAACCGTTAACGACGATAAGGCAAATATTAAAGTGCGGGTAAAGATTAAATAGCGCTGTGCGCTCTGTAACCGCCCTGCCGCGTTATAATTGGCCGCCTCCGCGCTATACGATTGCCGGCAACCGCCGTTCTGCCACGTCGTGTTGTGCAAACGAATTCGCTTAATCCAGCACTAATTAGACGGGAAAATCAACACACGGAGGAGCGAGGAGGAACACGGAATTCCGCTAGGAATACCTTCATCCGCCCGATTGCCACCCTCCCACTACCTTCCCGATGCGAGACTCGTCAGGAATCGGTGCGCTAATTGCCCACCGCCACCGGTTAGGAAACTTCTGTGCGCACCGATTTGCTGCTTTGCACTAACTGTGTTATATACTTTAGTAAATCCGGTAAGGAGAGATATTCGGCCAACAAGATAAGTGTATGTATTAAATAGAGTCTGTGCACTGTTAAAAAAGATTTCGATAAGTTATTTATTAAAAAATTTGTATTAGTATCAAGTAAAATGAATATTTGGAAAGACAGTATCACATTCTTGCAATAACAATAATGTTTATAGTAAAAGTTTTAAGAAAAAAAAATTATTTATTCGATCCTAAAAAGTAATAATAGGGAATATAGCCGATTGGTAACAATATTTCTATTGGTACATTCTGTTGAAGTAAACACATTGTTGCCGTTGGATTGCGATCGCTTCATTTTTAGATTTTATTTAAAGATTTTTATTTCATTTAATTAAGAATTAGACCCTTGCGGCTGACTGGTTCGCGTCATTCTTGACTGATAGGTCGCAGTTTGTTGAAATCACTTATCGCTCCAGTTCCATTAGGACTTATACATCGGCAAAGCTTCCAGTGGCTGTTGGTGTTCCACAGGGATCCATTTTGGGACCTGTTTTGTTTATATTGTTTATTAACGATATTGTCGGGTTTTTAGGTGATTTCCGAATTCTCATGTATGCTGATGATGCTTGTGGCTTGACTGCGGATAATGATCTTACGGCATCCGCAGTTGCTTGCAATAATTTTTTAAATGATGCTGCAACTTGGCTTTCCAATAATGGTTTATATTGAACAGTTCCAAAACTAATTATATTCATTTTAGAAATATTCATAATAAGAACGATCATGATATTAAATTATCCATATTGGGTGAGAATATAGTGGAAGTAGATTCAACTAAATTTTTAGGTTTAAAAGTAGACAAATATCTATCACGGGAGAGTCATTGTATTAGTGT
Source organism: Protaetia brevitarsis (assembly GCA_004143645.1). NCBI lineage: Eukaryota > Metazoa > Arthropoda > Insecta > Coleoptera > Scarabaeidae > Protaetia > Protaetia brevitarsis. The sequence goes on along the minus strand of RXPK01000196.1, from coordinate 1,731,414 downwards.
GATTTCATGTTTGAATACTATATGTTTTCAAATGCGAAGTATGCGTGAAGCGATTGGGCGAGAGTCTATGCTCAAATTCTATTACGCTGTTGTCCATTCACGTTTGTTGTACGGTATTTGTTTGTGGGGTTCGTCTGTGCACGCTGGTGATGTTTTTTTTTGGCGCAGAAGAGGTTAATACGTTGCATGGCGGGCGTTAGGTAGAATGTTTCTTGTAGACGGCTGTTTCGGGAGTATAGATTGCTCACTTTGCAAGGCATTTTTATTCTGGAGCTTCTGCGGTATATTCATGCAAAAAGATCCAAATTTATAACGCACTGTGGCGTACACTCTCACTATACACGGAACAGAAATAATTATTGTATTCCTTCTACAAAATACCGGGTGGCATCTCTTTCTCCTAACTGCTTAGGTTTGAGACTTTACAATGCTCTGTCAGAGGAGTATAAAGCATGTCAAACGGCTCGCTCACTCAAATCCAGAGTAAAGAATCTCCTTTTGGAAAATGTTGTGTATTCTATTGCAAATATATATGTATTTTTAATCATTCTTTTAATGTGTTCATTTTTTTCTTCTTTTTTTTATCTATTTTATAATTAGTTATGACGTATCCAATGTAATATTTTATATTGCCTAATGGATCTAATAAATACATACATAAAATAGCTTTTCATTATTCAATTATTAGTTCAAGTTTCATTCATTAAAACCTTTTCTTTTGTGTAAATTATTCCGCATTTTTAAGTTTGTCAGTGACTTATTTGATTCACGTTGCATTTCCGACTTCCGCCCTTTCGCTAGCTTAGTAAGAGAGACGCACAGGCTTACACACCGATCTTAGACGCGCTGTTCAAGTTGCTCCGTGCAAATTGCAATTAGACCACATTGTGGGATTTTGTCGCGCGAGAAACTTCTAATATCGAGTGCATTTTTGTTCGTTTTACCTGGGAATGCCAGGAGATTTGTGTCCTTTGCATCGATATTCCTGAAAAGGGTTTTGCAGCAGCGTCAAGCCGGCATTTCATTTTGTTAATGGCGTCATCTTAGGTCACTGGATCTATTATCTATTATCTACTATCTACTATCTACCACAACTACTAGTGTTATTTTGGCGTTGAGTGAAACCAAGAGGGTGAACGAAGTACTTAGTTTGGGAGACCAAATCCAGATCGTTGAATTCGAAAGGGGACCACGCCTTGACATCAGCGTAACGCGCTCAAACCACCCTTACGGACGCAATACACCGACACTTCTGGAAATTTACCAGCTAAGTCGTATATTATAGTTTTATTATTCTTTTTTTCTTTGCACCAAATTCATATTTGTTTATTTTATTTTATTCATTTTTCTAAAATCCGATCACATGACATAAACCTTCCGGCCAACATTATTAACCTAGATATTAAGCATAACCTCTATATTTCGGAATAATATCATAATTTATTAATAGTTTAATTTATTATTTAAGTATACAGGTTAAAACCGAACATCAATATATAGATTATCATCGTAACCTATGTTAAGAGTGGTTTTATTGTAATTCATTGTATTTTTTTATTTATCTTGAATTTAATTTGTTTTGTCAAATATACAGTGTCATCCAAAAATTTGTGTGTCGAACCAAATTATTTCGAGCCAAGACCTTAAGCTTGAGAGCAAACGAACCCCGTAACAACATGTAAGTAAATTCTTGCCTAAAAGTGGTTAGTGTTTAGTGAGATCATAATACTTGTCTGTATGTTTCTTTATTATTCGTATTAATAATTAAATGCATGGTGATTTGAAGAATTGATATAAGACTTATTTAACCGTTAATACCTACACACAGGTATAGAATGGTATCATTTTGAGTACGCATTTTCATACAAAATCAGATATCCAAATAAACAAACTTCGAATAACAATCAATGCAATACAAAGATTTGCAAATGTTCTGAAATAAAATATTAAAAAGAAATAAAAAAGGAATCTTATAATATCAATTAAAAATATACTTGTAAATGTTAAAGAGAATAGAGATGCTTATACGGAAACTAAATAAAAATAATTCGCAAAAACTTTTTAAAATTAACTTAAAAGAGCATTATTTTAAGTTAGCGAATTCCTAAACAAATCGCCTCTTTTTTTCTGGCAATACCCCATAATGTGGCCCTCTTGTATGTATAGACATGCAAAACTGTTTTACACAGCCGCAATAGAATTGTTTGTCATTACGTTTTGACAATTGGTGACACAACACGTCACATCCACCACACTTGCGTATAATATTTAAGACTGTTGCAACAGTTAAGCTTAGGCTATTTTGAAAAGCGGACATAAAACGGCCAAATTAGTACAATTAATTATTTTTCCCTTATATTCGCACGTGTAAATTAACATTATAGCGAAAAGAATTTCAAATAAATAATTAAGAAAAAAAGTAATAACCCAAAAGATTATGAATATTTTAAATGAAAAAGAAATAAATAAAAGGCCGAGATGAGAAAACACAGCTGATAGCAGCGAAGACCTACATTCATCAATGCCGCCAGGTTAGTACTGAACGCATGCCATGTAAACTAGCTCAATTTTGCATTGAAAAATAAAGCACTTAGTCGAGTTGCAAACCCTCAGTTCTACCTCCAAACAAAGGAGCGCTACAATCGGAAAGTTCGTATTTTTATTTTTTAAACGAAATGGAATGCACCTTAGTTTTGATTAATATTTTATATTGTCTGTATTACTTCTGTTTAAGTAAGACAATACACATTACATATTATATTGTTATTGTTATGAACATATTTAACAACATAGTTTAGCTTCTTTTAAGTACGTTATCATATTATTGAATTATAAACAGTATTTTAAATAAACAAAGCCGGACGTTTTGGTTTGTTTCCATGGACACGCATGTATACATTAATTTAAAACTTTTGCCTTTTAACGGAAAATGTAAGCACTTGTATTCAAGCCGTGTGCTTTTTTAAGCAGAAGTATTTTAGTTTTATTCATGTTCCCACGTGAATAAGTCTCAGATACACAAACAATAATGAACAAAAGTGAATACTTTTCGCGCGAAGTTAAAGAAATTTCAGAGATAACTAAAATGTTTTCAGTTAATGCTGATTTACTTACAAGACAATGAACTTTACAGCACTATATAGTGTTTGAAGGTTTTAAAACTATTATACACGGGAAAAACGATCTTGTTGTTTTCAACCATTTTTCATGCATTTGGTTACAGTTACTAAATTATTACTTGATTTAGGGATATTAAAAATATTCCTGTATTTAATCTAACAAATAATTTGGTTAGTACATATATTTGAAGCTACCGCAGTATTTATTAATTTAACTAAATATTTACATGGAAGTAAAAATAAATATCGCATTTTATTTTCGTATAGCAGTTTTCTCCTCATATGCTACAGCAGATGAGCAGATATACTTATGTGTAGTAGAGAAATTGTCACATAGATGGCGCATCTCCTATTTCATTCCAGTAACACATAATAGTTCGCACAAAATTGGCTGGAAACTACGATCGAAACATACTAATCTGGTATATTTACCAGAACAACATCTGATAGGAGTCATCGCCATTGAAAGGACGATTTCTTTAACGGCACACTTAGAGTGTTAGGGTGGTCACTGCCACCAACTCCCAATACTACTAGGGTTTACAACATTCTAACGGCAAATCCTTCCTTAGTGCATGGGTTTTGGAGATAATTCATTTTCATTTCGATTAAAAATGATCACGGCATTTTATTGCGTTTACGCCTCAGTCTAAAATGAATAAGTGTTATAAGAAAAGAAAAACTACTTAAATCAACATGCTTACGGTTTTCTGCCAATCTGCATAGTTTTCAAGTTCAAAATAAAGACGACTTGTGAATGAACCATCAATCTTTCACTTAAAAGAATAAACTGTTTCAACGAAAAATATATTATTTCCGAAGAAATGCGTGAATTTAAAATTATATTCCTTTTCAAGGAAACACCAAATCATGTTGGCCATATAGAAAACGCAAAAACTTTTGGTTTAATGCAATTCCTTTTAAATGTAAAGGATATTTCTCTCAGTGTACAAATTCATGATCCTACAACAATTTATATAAACTTTATTTTCCTACCTGTATAAGGATATTAAAGAATAATTAAAGAATGGAAAGAATATAATTTGTTACTATCACATTATTATCGACAATAAATGTATGGATTTACTTCTTGACTTAAAGATTAGGTACCTATAATAAATTTTTATGACTCATAAACTACAATCATTATTTACGCCAATATTGTAATGGCGATATAAAAAAAAGTGTATTATATGCCTATGCATGGCGTACTGTTCTCATCTCCCACGGGCACTCACAGTGCCGAGTACAACAGAGACAAACAATCAGCGTACGCCTCGTTGAACAGCTCACGGATCCGTTCAGACGACAAATGAAAGATTACACGCTCGACTTTGGACGTAATCCGACGCATCTCTTGAGGGAGATCCGCTTTAAACTTTAGCCGTTCCTTTGGGGAATCACCGATTGTCGACGTCGGTTAAACTCTCTTCATGCTCATCTATGCTGGGTTCGCGGTGAATGAACGGTGTCTATCCGTGTATAATGCTCGAAAAAGAATTTTATACCTCTGACAGTAAGGTAAACAGATTACACATATAAATCCAAAAAAAAAAAAAACTAAAATATTTTTACATACATACAGTGTGACCTATTTGAAAGCGGAACACCCAATAAAATTTGTATCTATTGTCCCATTTTGATAGAGATAGATAGAGATAAAAATGCAAGAAATCCTTCTGCTGAAGCCAGAGCGATTTGGGAGGCACTTAGGTACGCTAATTCTTTAGGAACACCGAAAATCGCTAAAATATCAGACTTCTTAAGTGTTAAGAGGGAAGAAATGGTTCACCTCCGCTAGTGTTGAAGATTCGAACCAGTTGTGCGGAGCTGGAAGCACAGCAGAGATACGTGGAACTGTTTTGGATGAAGGGTCATGTAGGAATTACTTCCAATGAAAAGGTGGACGTCTTAACCAAAGCGACGGCGGTTAGCCTGGATAGAAAAGACAGTACTGTTTTTCCAAGTGAAGTTGGCGGTAAAATTAAGGCCCATTTCTTACAAGAGAAATGGGAACTGAGATGGCGCTGAGGCAACAACGAAAAGCTACGCAAGTATGCTAAGCCCATGACCTGGCGCCCATCCAATAGTAACATTAGATGTTCCGCCTGCTGTTTAAGTTTTCTGTGGCACCCCAATACCACCTCAGAGTCAAATCTGACAGCCCGCAAAGCTTTGAGGACAGCCTGGATGTCGGTCATGATTTCTACCCTTCCATTCTTGCGTAGATAGTTTGAGATGCCCTCAATCGGGATGGTAATACTTTCGGCCTGAAAAATGGTAGGAGAGGTCCCTAGGCTCTCCCCGTCTCTCCAGATTCCTTCCCAGGCAACGACGAACCAACGGGAAAGGCCCCGATTTAGTTTGCGGATGTACGCTTGCAGTTTCCAAGCTGGAGATATTTGCGCTGTATCCCCCACAGAAGCTGAAAACGGGCGAGATCTTATGTGCATTTACGGAGAGTGGTACTGTCTGTTCGATATATTGAAGATGCTGCTGTAGTCTCCGACCTTGCCGGAGAAGCCTTTGCCTCCACTCCATTTAGCTCTGTGATAAGTATTAATTACTTCGAATAATTGTTTTAGACAACCGTGAACTACATTTTGTTTCTCCATAAAGAGAAATAGGTATCCCCTAAAATGGTAGGCAATTTTTCCATATTTCTCCTATAGGCCAATTCATTAAAAAAAAAAAAGTGGGGAAAAATATCCCAAAAAATGGGAAACAACTTTTCTACTTCCTATTATTGGAAGCAATTTTGCACCTGCAGAGAAATTTCTCCTGCAAGTGAAATATTACTGTTGTAAGGAAAAGTCTCTGCTCCGATAAGCCATTGAAACGTGCCCCTAAAGCTATCGACCTGAAATTAAAGTAAATGAGTACTACCGCTACACATATTGTTAAATACAAAAATTAGCTCCATCGATGCCACCCCATTCGAGATTTAAGCATAAGGGTGGAAAATTCAATATTTTCTCTTCTCAGGAATTGCTTAGCTATGAGCTCAAAAAAATTATGTAAGTAAACACTGACGATGGGCATTCTATAAAAAAAATAAGGACTAATTCTGTTCACTCAATTCATAGTTATCATTATTTTCCCCTTTTTAGGGATGGTTTTTTTGAGTTTGGTTCAAGGTGCCAACTTGGCTTTTTGTTATATTAGACTGTATACATTTAGGTTTATTATATATATTTTTTTCAGTTCTTTCTGTGTGATAGAACATGTAAAATAAAAAATAAAATCTATTTGAATGATATTAGTAGAAGCAACTTTTATTGTTTACTTTAGGGTTAAAATAATTGTTCAGCCATCAATTTTAGGATTATCTGAATGTATGTTTCAGTCCTAGTAGTTATAAAAGTATCGAAATATAAAAGAAGAATTATAACAAAATAATATTTATTTCCTACACGCAGTAGAAAGTTATTGTTATTTTTCCTTTTTGAAGAGCGGTTTTTTTTGGGTTGTGTTTAATGTGTCAATCTGATTTTTTGTTATATAGTAATGTATGTATTTGGGTTCATTACATATTTTTTAAGTTCTTTCTGTGTGGTAGAACATGCAGCTGAAAGAGGAAAATCATCGAGCGGTTTCAGGATTATTTATATGTTGTACATTTCAGACCTAGTAGTTATGAAAGCACTGAGCTATAAAAAGTAATTCTGTAAGAATAAATAGTAATAAGTAATATATTATCATATAATATATTATCTCTTGTTACATTTATTATTAACATATATGTATTTATAATCAATATAAAATAATATTTAGGTCCGTACATGAAGTTCAAAGTTCCCTTTGGGGGGTGGTTTTTTGAATTTAAGGTTCCAACTTGACTTTTTGCTGTATAGTAATGCATTTGGGTTTACTGTATTCTTTGCAAGTGATGTTATATGTACTGAGAAGTATGCTCTTGATTTGCAACCTTCACTGATTCTTCTGGGAGGAATGAATAGCTCCAAATTTCTATCATCGTCATCGTTTATTTATCTATTTAGGTTTTTTTCTTCCAGATATTTTTATTAGCAAACCACCGCGATTAATACATTTATGTAAGAACATATTTTAACTTACTTTCTACATCACTGCTGTTTATTCTACATAAAGAAATTACATTAAACAACAGTCTCCAAACTATCACAATCAAATAATTGTGATACTAAAACAAATTATGCACGTCTTAGAACAGTGATTAAAGAAATGTATAATAAATTTATATATCTATTTAGCGGTAAGAACAAAAGTAAAATATGAATAGCGGTTCTGTTCAACATTAAGAAAATCATAACAACTATAAATACATATATAGCTTGTTGCAATAACAAATTTGGATAGAATTATGTTGTTACTAGAACAATAAATATCTAACAGAGATTTGATTGATTTATATTAATATGTTATATCATTTAAAAATAAATATATTGTACCAAAACGCATACATTTATAGGTAACAAAAAATCAAGTTGAATTCTTAAATCCAACTTAAAAAAAATATCCCTCAGAAGGAGAAAATACTCATAACTTCGAACAGCGTGTACGGAATTAAATATTATTTTATTGTTACAATATTCGTTCTTATATGTAGATGTTTTTATAGATTCTAGGGCTGAAATGTACAAAATAAATAATCCTGAATCCGATCGATGAATAATTATTTTATCCTTAAAATAATCAATAACCCATGCTGCTGCTAAGATCAAACAGGTTTTATTTTTATTTTGTATTACTTCCCGGAAAGAACTTGACGAAATATATAATAAACCCAATGATAATTATAAAACACATCATGTATAAATAAAAAAGTCAAATGGGCACCTTAAAACCAAACTCAAAAAAAGATCACTCAAAAAGAGAATAATAATAAACTTTGAATGCGTGTGCGGAAATTATATTATTTTATTGTTAAATACGCTTGTTGTATATTTTCGGTGACTTTATAATCTAATAGGGCTGAAACATATTATACAATATCCTGAATTATCGATGAATAATTATTTTAACCCTAAAATAACAATAACAAATTGCTCCTATAAAATCATTCAAAGAGATTTTCTTATTTTATTTACATGTTCTACCACACAGAAAAAACTAAAAAAACCTAAATGTATACAGTCTAATATAACAAAAAACCAAGTTGGCGCCTTGAACCAAGCTCAAAAAAAACACCCCTCAAAAAGGGGAAAATAGTGACAACTTTGAACTAACTCTGAACTAATTCCCTAGTTTTTGATTTTTTATAGAATGCCCATAATCAGTGTTTATTTACATATTTTTTTGAACGTGGTAGCTTAAGTAATTCCTGAGAAAAAAAATATTGAATTTTTCCACCCTTATGCTAATATCACGAATGGGGTGGCATCGATTGAGCTAATTTTTAGTATTTACAGTATTGTGACAACAGTAAGTACCATTTGCTTTAATTTCAGGCGATAGCTTTAGGGGCATTTTTCCATGGCTTATCGGAGCAAGAGCTTTTGACACTTAATTTTTATCATGGTGGTATGCAACTCACTTCATTGTCCAGTTATTTGAGGTTACTATGTACTCAGTTTGATATCTCACTAACTTTATCGTCATTCCAGCCTTTATTCTTTACACACAGCTCCAGCTTTAATTCACCTAATTCCTCCATCATGCGAGCACAAAGCGCCCTGCTAAACCCGACACAATTATCCAAACAATCTGCCTAGAGTCCTCGAACAAAAAAGAGCCCCTTTTAAAAAATTAATTAGGCGGTTTCCGTGTGACACGAGAGAAGAGAATAATATCCCTTTCTCCGATTAGCTTCATAGATGCCAGCGCCCTCCCACGTGCGAATTAATAATTCAAATTGCAAAATGCTATCACCAGCACATATTAGGATAATCTTCCTATATATTACGTACGCGTGCAATACACACACACGCCACTTGAGGGCGCTTCAACAATTCGCCAGTGCTTCCCCCGAAAGCGCGCCGACAAAACAATTGAAGATCGCGCGCACGCGCGCCATCTCCCCCCTCCCATATCGTCGTGCACGGATATCCCGTCAACACGTACCTCATTAAGTTAAAAACCGGTTCGGAATTGATAAAATATTCTCAAAGAGAATGAAAGTTTCTCGTTCGTAAAGGGATGTGCAGAGAGAGAAGAGAGATGGCCCCGTTTCGCATACACTCCCATACATAGCCCGGAACGATGTTTTGCGTTATGCCGCTTTAACGAGATTATTAATATTTTATTTCATTAGTTTGAGAGCCGAACCGAAGCGGCCGAAGGCCCGGTCCTGCCCTGCCTCCGCCGCTTTTGTCTCAACGCGGAAAATTGCCCGTTTATATTTTATAAGTGGCGGAGGAAAAAAAAAAGTACAAATTAAGTATTTGCCAGAAATGAGGTTAAATGAAGTGGATGTACTACGTCTCTGACTGATCAGTTATGCGAGACGTCGGCGTTCCGTCTCTTGCTTGTGATCTCTTAGTAGGTGGTTTGTAATTTTTGCGGCCCACCGGAGATGTAAAATTTATGGAAGTTGAAAATCTGACAATGATGCTGTTAGTGATAAACAGTTGACGTTTGAAGGATTCGAATATTAGAAAAAGGAGCGAAAGTGACGACAGAGATGTAAAAAAACAATATGGTAAAAAAAAAATGAAATACGAGATATACAAGCTGTCGAACTGTCTTATTAGAATTTTTAACAGCCATTAATTGTTTAACCTATTTAGTTTTTTGTTTTGACTATTAATATATCGTGTGATCCAAAGAAATCCTCCTCCTCAAGGGTTGCTATGGAAAATGCCAAGTATATATTTACTAAGTTCATACATATATTATGTGCGTACATCGTGAGAGACTACTAAATACACCGACAAACATACTTAAAAGAAATAAAGCATTGAAACTGAAAAAGTAATTAAGTAATATTATATAGTGGTCGCCCGAGGTTCATGACTGCTTGACGACGTGGCATAGATAAAACTAATTTTCTGTTTTGGACAGGCTTTGTTAGTTCTTTAAGAAATTTCTTGCTTTTTGAGTTGACGATCAATTTTTCGAGCCATATACCAACATGTGAAATTGGGTTAAGTCTGGTGATACGGAGGTTAGAGCTGCGTGGAGCATAATAAACCCAATTCTTCAAACGTCGTGTGTTGGGCTCATATTGTGGAAGATCCAAGTTCTTTTCCAGACCAAACTATCACAGAAGGCTGCAAATGTTCCTCCAATATAGTTTTTATACGGTTGCCTGTCATCTATAATCGATCAAAAAGTAATGTCTCTTCCGGCAGCTGATCGCTCCAGCAACAATGTTGTGCCTGGCTTGCGCATTTTTTTTTCGCCACACCGCGCCAAATATTAAATTTAGATACACCGTACATAGGATCTTCCAAAAGTCCACGTCTTATCCTGTATTGTTTCGCAGAATTAGACGAGCTCCGATTTTTCAGATCAGTGGAGCTCTGCTTTCGATAGCCCTTATCCATAAAGTATTTGTACTGTTTGGGTGACATGTTTGCCTGATACTGGCAGCAATCTATCGGCTAATTTTGGCGCTCTTTCCGATTTTGTTATTCGTTTAGAATAAGCTAACATCTTCGGGAGAAGTTCTTGGGGTCGTCAGTTTGGGTTGCTTTCACTGTTTTATAGTTTTTATTTTCTCGATAATATTTTGCACCGCAATGCAATTTAAAGTTTTGCCATATTTCCGGTAAAATTTGCCTTCTCGAACATATTTAATATTAATTTTTTACACTAGAGCATGTCTTTGATAAGGAAGTGACTGTTGTCGTTTAGTGGAGCTTTTTAATCTAAAGGAATGTTTATGGAAATATTTTAGGAAAATGTTTAAGGAGATGTTATATTTTTATATTGGTGTCTAATTATGTTATGATAATCTCCCAGTGTTCTGAATAAGTATATGTTTATTTCATATTACCAAACACTATGAAACACTCAATGAAACGGATACTGACAGTAGTACACTGCACAAACTGACATAGAAATTGCTATTAAAACTTAGGCTTAAAAAGAAATCATTTAAGTGTATAACATTTCGAATAAGCATATCTTTTCACTTTTTGAAAGATTTTAAGTTTATGTTTCTAAGTATAGGTTGTGTTATAAATTTTTAAGATTGGGGTCACTCACTTTATGATCTGCATAGTATCATTGTAGCACGAAAGGTTGCTTTTTGACACTCCCGAGTATTGTACTTGTGATTAGTTCATAGTCGGAATGAGTTCTTTATAATGTATTTTTCGCGAAAAACACAACTATACAATAATTATGGAAGGTAAGTTACGTTGTCTATAACACTTTTTTATGATTCTCTTTTTTTAAGGTGGAAGATGCGTTAGGCACGATTTGGAGTACTAAGTCTTTCAGCATCAAGAATTTACCAGAATGATGGCGTCGATAGGCGCGACCTACATAAGCATGGTAGGTGAACATGAGCCTCTGTGGATCAGTGGATGCTTCGCAGTGCATCGTATTCCAGATAATTTTTAGCGAGCAGGTGATGTGATCTTCAGGATTTGTACTATCAAGTAGCAGTCCCAAAATTAGCATATTTGTAAGTTATGTGATTATCGCGACTTATGAGAGGCTATTTTCTTCTTTAATGAGAATTTTTTATATAAGTTTTGTTTCTTAAGTTTAACGTGGGTTTCAAAAACCAGTTGTTTGCTTTATTAGATTAGATCTCATTTCCATGTGTTGTCTTTCGTTTATAATTATTGTGTGTCAAGAGATACATAGTAAGAGTGCGATGTTATTTCCGGAAGGTCATTCATGATAAAATAAAAGAATGCGCTAATATGAACCTTGCAAGATCTTTCTTGATTTTCAGCATTGTGACGACAGGTTCTCCATTGAATTCACTTGTACGCATTGCATCTATTTGTCAGATAAGACTTTAATAAGTTGTGTACTTTCCTCTAAAAACCCATTCTCTCCAGTTTTTAAGTAAAATATATGATCTACGCTATCGAGGCTTTTGATAAATCTAAGAAAACTCCACTACTTGATTCTTTTCGGATACCGCTTGTGTTATTTTACTATCGCATGTAGATAGGCTTTGGGGTTGGATTTCCTTTTGTGTAAGCATTTGAATGGTGTTAAGAGATTGCAGGATTCATTGATGATATAAGCGTGACAATATAGCCTTTTCAGCGATTTTAGCTATGATAGATTTAGTGCAATGGGTCTGTAATTCGTAATATTGTTTCATCACCATTTTGAAGATACGTTAATTGTAGCGGTTTTTAGTTGGTCTGGATAGTATACCGTCATAAAGAAAGGTTGAATATCTGTGTATTGGTGTGCATGAGTATGTCTGCAAAACTTTTTATTAATTTGGTTTGTATTCATCTGGTCCTACAGATGAAGTACTTTCAATTCATTTATTATGTAAAGATCTCTACGGGATCCACATTATATAATCCAAAGTCTCGTTTATGGGAGTGAACCGTATTTCCTCTATTTTGATTACAATTATGACCCAATGCTTAGTAGTAAGAATTGAATTCATCAAGAATTCATAGGAGTTTGTTGCAGATGTTCACATTTACCAATTCAATATTTTCCTAAGGTTTGTGTCCAATTATTCTTTCCACTAACTTCAAGTGCCTGATTTTTGTTTGTAGAACGTAAAATGTATCGGTGTTGTAAATCCTTTTTCTTTTGTTTATAATTGAGTTTAGATTATGAACAGTAGTTTTTGTAATAATCTTTTGTAATTCTTTTGTTTATCATAGCTTCATATAGCTGAGTTTGATGAGACATTTATTTTTAATGTCATCGCTTAACAATCTGATTTACTTTGTGGCTTTGTGTATTTTTCGTAGTTTTGTAGGCATCCACTTTCAATATTTGCATCAAAACGAAATAGCATATAAGTGGAATTTATTCGGATATTGGTGAAGGAGAAGTACAATCCCAGTCAACTGCTGTAAGTGTGCGCGTAATCTTACTGATTCTGTTGTTGGATAAAAATGTTTGACTGCTGCTTGTTCAGCTTAGGTTGTTGCGACTGATTTCAAAATATGTTTCTTGTCCATGGTGATCTGAGAGGCTGTTTGGTTAACTGAGCTTTCAAAGGTATGTTTGTATTTTATAAATATGTTATCTATTACGTAGCGCCACTTTATAACTGCTGGTCGGTTCTAAAATTGTTTGTTTTAGACAAAAGAAAGAAGCAAATCTTGGAACGTTCTAATTTTTTATCATTCCCTTCATAAGATTTAAGTTAAAATCACACATAGCACATATAGTATAGCTATTTGCATATGCGCTATTACACTCGCAATATATCTTCCAGCGTGTGAAAAAATCGTTTAAGAGTCAGCATCTGGTGGTCTATAGATGCATAGAATTATAAATTTGAACTTTGGTAGGATTACTGCGGAGCATTCTATTATATTTTCTGTTTTTTTGTTGTAGATGTAGCAGTTCGTGCGCTTCTATCCCGTTGTATATAAAGATACAGGAACCTCCGTGACTATTCGCTGATCGTATGACAGAAGAAATCATTGTATAGTTTGTGATATGATATCACTTTAGAAGCTTTGCTAACGTCTAAAAAAGATCATACCATAAACCGCAGTTCTCGAAGGCATCCCAATGTTGTTGCAGAACTCTTTCCTCTAAAGAAGCCTTGCTGATTTTTATGAATTAGTGCATCTAATAGACAATCTAGACAATAGTTTAAATATTTTTGACATAGCATTTAAAAGAGCAGTTTGTATAAAATTATAGCACGTGAAATCTTCCTTTCTGATGTGAACCCGTCTTGCAAATATATGTGTTATTTCACAACTTTTTTTTTATTTTAAATAACGAATAAGTTACTTAGGTAACTCTATTCGTCTTTGGCGAATTTATTTTAGTCATATCATTTCACTCACATCGCATCACACATATAGTAGAAATTTTCCGCACGTATTTTGCAAAAAAAAAAAGCTCATTTAAATTGAAACTTTTAAAAATTGAACTTTTAAATCGAGACTAGATTAAAATTGCTCCAATATTTTATTATTCCTGTTCGGAAGGTAATTTCAAGCTGAAAAGATCTTCAAAACGACGGAAAAAAAACCTCTCTCCATCGTGTACCGTTCGCCCGGCTCATTTAATTAACTTGATATATTTAAATATTTATCCGTCTCATCCTGATTTTATGGCGCGGAAAACTGGTAGTAGTACCAACCGTCCCTTATAAAGATGAGAACGGCAGAAGCGAACGGCAACTCTGCCTCCGGCGGAGGTCTGTGCAATTTTTAACGTTTGATTATTTCATTTACTTGCGGCCGAGGGGCGCGCGCTCTTCGTAATTAAACAGTTTTTCATTTGTTTAATTTAATTGAGTGCCTAACCGTCGTCGAACAAGCCGACCGGTCTGGTAAAAACTTCTAAAACGACCTATTCCTACGGCTTTCCTCGTACTATTTCTCTAGGAAGATAAAATAAAAATAATTTTTTAAAGCACTTTAAACTTAGGCGATGACACTACTGCGGCAATAAATTGAAACAATTTTTTAAATAAACAAATAATTTATGCAATGTAAGTCGTTAAGAATGGGAAATCTGAAAACTGAGAATAGTAGAGCCTACAACGTGAGGATTGAGCGCAACATGCCTTATACAAATGTTGCTCGTTTAAGATGTACAGGACGTTCAAGTTAATAATAATTCTTTTGCACCTCCGTCCAGAAACACTCATTTTGCAGTACTTTAAAGCGGCAGGAAAAATTATCATTAAGTTACTGTTCAACCATGCTAAGATGAACTGGTGTCTTCATTGCACTTATTATTAATAAATAGATATTAAACTAGAAAAAAAACTTACAGAAAAAAAATCATTCTCAGTAATGTCAAAATATTAAGGCATGTAACATGTGTGCCAACTTGTACTGTCAACTCCCTAGTGTCAATTTTTTTTCCTATTTTCA
This sequence comes from Protaetia brevitarsis, assembly GCA_004143645.1. Lineage (NCBI taxonomy): Eukaryota > Metazoa > Arthropoda > Insecta > Coleoptera > Scarabaeidae > Protaetia > Protaetia brevitarsis. The sequence continues at coordinate 1,716,368 of RXPK01000196.1, read as the reverse complement.
ATTTAAAATTAAGATCTGTCGGCCCAAAAAGCATTGTGTATCACATGGCTAGAAACTCTTTTGCGAGTGTTCGTACTTGCGGACCTATGCGGACACCCTGCTGAATAGGTAAATCTAAGCTTATCTTTCTCTGTATGCAGAATCACATAAACTGAATAGGAAATTTGGAAGAGCCACCTTTTTTATATGAAAAATACATACTTGTTTAATTTTGATATCTTGATCCGTTTTAGAGATATTTGTATTCGAAAGTTTCAATGCAGTTCGCCGTATTAACACAATTTTCGACCTTTACATTAGGAAGTTCAGGTAAATAATAAATAATAAAAAGAAATAATGTATACACATTCAATCATACTTTATCAGTGGAGTAATAACATACTGCTGTGGCAACCCATTTACCGCATTTATGCTGAATCATTGTATCGAGAAATTTTCATAATAATGTTTATTTTTGTATAATTTTAGTTAAAGAGTTAATTGTATAATTTATTTAATTAAGTGTTCAGTTTTTTAAATTTAATTCTATTCAATTAGTTGTCTAGCGTTCGCTAGTTTGAGTCAACGTCTATTCTGGTAGATTTTGTCGGTGATTTGTGCGGCTGCGTTGTACGTAGTCGAGAGTAGGATTTTTGTAAGAATACGCAGCGGTAGAATTTTTTCAGGCTGTTCCTTGGTAGACGCTAGCGTGAGTACATGTATTTTTAAATTCTTTGCAACCATTTTGTATTACATTTTTATATCGTAATTTAATTCGCGTTAATTGTTTTATTCTTGTCCATCGAGGAATTCGCTTAATAATAATTGTTATTATATTGATGTGTACGCATTTTAGATATAAGATCATTTATTATTTTTGTTCGGGAAGATATTTTGTTTAAAGAGTTAATTTTTTCGTTTTTCCATTTTGCTGTTTTGTTTTAAATTATTAATCACCTCGGGTGAATCGAAGCATTGTTCTTGCTTTTAGTTTTCATTTTTGTATAATTTCTAGTGTACCTCGAATTTATTTTATTTTATTTTGAAACCACGTGGATTACTTAAAAAAAAGAATTATCTTCCTGAACCAGTTAATCTTTTGCTTTGTATAGGAAATAGCATTGTCCTATGGTAATTTAGAATCAAGTGCAGTTTTTAGATTTAAGCCAGAACCCTTTTTATACTAAATTTTTGATTGTTAATTAACGTTGTTGAGTTAAATTCTGTTCTTTTATTTTTTATTAAACCTTTTCAATTTTTGGGGTATTTAAGAAAGTCAGATTTCTTTCACCCACAATTTACTTGTCGTGGTTAAATTTAAGTTTTAATTTGCGAGGGTAACTCTGAGATTAATTGTTCTTTTGCGCCTTTTTAATTTTATCCGTTGAGCTAGCTAATTTAATTTTCTTTTTCCTTGTTATATTCATTTTGCATTTTCTTCTATTCATTCAGTACACAGCAATACGTATGTTTGAAAATAATGTCCTATAAAATTGATTTTCCAAAAGGGTAGCAAGCTGATACAACTGTCATTACAAACGCCCGCACATTATACTACTGGTGAATAACCAATTTAGAGCAACTGCTCGGAATGTCCAATAACCACCCTTCTCTATGCGTTTTCTTAAAGTTGACATTTATATTTTTTTTTAATTGAACACCCTGTATATTGTAAAAATAAACATAAAAGATATTTTAATTTATGATGCAAAAGTATCAATGCTGTATTGTCTTAAAACGAATAATAAAAAAGTTATGATGGTTTTTATTTTGTAAAATGTAGAGCAGTATAAAGAATCAACTTTTAACAACAGATACATATCTTTGTGCTTGATGTTTATTTTAACATATTACATCTTAAAATAATGTCGTTGAAATTAAATTGAAAAGGAAAAAGTAAATGCACAATTTATGAATACTGCTCAAAGGTATCACCTTCATTCTCAATACATTTTCGTGCCCGCTTGAGTACACTCTGGGTAGCTCTTAAGATTGTTCTTCCATCCATTTGGCGGAAAACCTCCCTAACCTTATTTTGCAATTCGTTCACGTTGTTGTACCGGGTTCTGTATACCTGATCTTTTAAATATCCCCAACCAAAAAAGGCGAAAGGTGAAAGGTCAGAAGAGTGTGCTGGCCATCAAATTGGCCCATTTGTACCAATTCACTTATCGGCAAAGATGATGTCCAGATAGTTGTGAACTATACGGCAGTTATGTGCCGGAGCACCGTGCTGCTGAAAGTACAAAATTTGACGCATGGTAATTGACGTTATCAAGGAAATCCTCTAGAACGGTATGAATAAATTCCAGATATCTCTCTCCTGTCAATGTACCATTGTAGAACACTGGACGAACGACTATCGAACCAATTAATCAGCACCAGACATTAAAACTAAATCGAACTTGTGCAGCATATGGACGCATTATTAATAAATGTTCTTGCGACCAGTAGTGTTCATTCTTCTTATTAAACATTCTTCTATTGGAGAAATTAGCTTCATCACTCCATAAAATACATTGTGCTCCATTCAAGTTTTCATCACAAAAATTAATGAACCATTCACAGAAAGCAACGCTCCTGTTCGAATCTCCTGGTTGTAATGTTTGTGAGGTTCGGTACTTAACTGGGATATACTTATGCTTTTTTAAAATTCTTTGAACTGACGCGTAAATTAACCCAATTCCTTAATAGCATCTCTAATGGAAAATTCGCGATGGGCTTCAAAATATGCTAACACTGTAATTTCTACCTCCTCGGTGATAATGATATTTTTCTTTGTTTCTTTCTTCTTAAATAAGCAATCGTGTTGCCTAAATTGTCTGTAAAGTTTTCGAAAGTAACGTCGATCTGGCTGCTGTCGTAAAGGATACTGTTCTGCATAATATTCGACAGACCTTATGAAATTTTTGTCGCATACAATGTATGCTTCCAGCATTTAGCATTTCTCCAAATGAGAAAATACCATGGTGAGATATTATCTAATACTTATATAATATAACGAAAACTGTTCAAGCTACTAATGATAATAATGTAATAATAACAATTAGAAGTAAAGAACACAACACAAAAATGAAATAACCAACTTTTTTTAATAATTAAACGTGTAAAAGATTTAAGCTCAGTGCGTTTTTGACAGTTTCAAACAACATCCTATTTGTTTTGACTTAAAGTGTTAAATTTCAAAATTCCTCGGAAATGCGTCATGCAATTTTTTTTGTATATTGCATATTAATCAGCGTTAAAACACTAATATTTTGCTAATTTAACCTACTTTCTAGAATCAATAATAACAGAGATAGCAATAGTGCGCACTTAATTTGAATCAGCTTGTATATTGTTTCATTTTACCTTTATATATTATTAATCTAATTGATTATAATTACATTTTTTACATTTATATCCTATAAAATAAAGACACAAATTTGTTTTACTAAAAAAAACTAATATTAACATAAAAACATTGGAAACTTTGATTAAAAAAAAAGAAATTGAAAAAATATAAGTAGATTATGAGACATAACCTCTATTCTAATTAAAAATACCAATCCAGCAGTATATCACCATAAAAAAAGATAAGTTCTTCAATTTGGGATCTCTTAAAAAAGTAGTAATTTTCTCCAATGTGCTCTAGACAAACTAATCCCTATGTTTTATATGCATACTAGTTTTTTCCCTACTTATAGTGCCTAGAGGTTTTATTAGACTGTTGGTACTATAGCTGGTCTAACATTACTTATTTTAATGAATAAACAGCTTCTATCACGTGGAGTAAGCAAAAAAGGCTACGCCAGCAAATACTTAATAAAAAAAATTACAGATATTTAGGGATATTTTTGAGTCGTGAAATTCAGTTTTTCTTTAGGAGTGCAAAGAAATCTTTGGTAAAATTTAAGGTAAAGAAGGCGTCTGTAATAATGTAGCTGGGCCATCTGTGACAGGATGGGAGGCGTAATTAACTCTGCAATCATATTTCTAGGTATATTATTTACACAAGCTATAGAGTACCTAAAATATTAACACAAGGTTTGGCAAAAAAGCAAAAATTAATTAGTTTAACTCAAAAATTATTAAATTACCATGTTAGACGTATCGTGTGAAATTATTTAAAGAATAACGAGGTTTGTACAACACTTTTTGTATGAATAGCAAATACTTTTAACAATAAAATGTTAATACGTTAACATTTATAACGATTAAAGCTGACTACTTGTACTGTCCAAGATAGCTATTAACTATCTATATTATAACGTTTGATAGTTTAATTGCTTCACGCCTTAAATGTCACCAGGAATGTCAATGCCTTTGCATACATCTGGTTCCTTCAGTAAAAGTACCAATTTCACTTTACTCAGGCTTTTGAATGCATGAAATTGCTTATTAAGCAATCTGATTGCAAAAAAAGTATTTAACGTGATTATCCACTTAGCAATTATGTATTTCAAACAATGCTTCAAATCACCTCTAAAACCGTTGAATGAGAGAGGATTTAATTTCTGTCAGAATAGACAAAGTCTGACCATATTATACTTGAAAGCATGCCATTATCAATTAATTATCTGGAGTTCCTTAAGGATATGTATTATGCTATTTTTGATTTTTGTGGATGATGTAGCAAAATTTATATCAAAATCCAGTTGTTCCTTGTACCACGATGACTTGAAAATCTTTCAGCATGTTTGACACCTTAACTAATTACACTGCGCTACAAAATGATCTGACAGCTCTTTGTGGTTGGAGTGACCGTAGTTATTTGTCGTTAAGTATTAGCAAATGCAAAGCTACGGTTTTCAGTAGAGGGCAATCTATAATTACTTAACCAGTATTGAGCACTGCAAGCGTTTTAAGGGCTTGGATATACTTTTGAATTCCAAACTTTCAATGACCATGTATTGGAAATATATATGCAAGCGAATGAAGCGTCCTTTATAACTAGAATATGGGACAATTGAGCAGTTCTGCTCTAAGGTCAGCTTATAATGACTTTGTTTGTCGTAAAGTTAAAATACCTGCTGCGCAATTGTGTGGAATCCAGAATATTTACATGAAATTAATATGATATAAAGAATCAGAAAAAAATACGAAGATAAATGTAGATACACTACCGGTCATAAGTTCGATCGCATGTAATATATTGCGTTGAATGCAGTAGAATCTAAAAAAAAAAAAATTAAGACAATTTATACTACTTTTTTTCAAAAGATATTTACAATCTGATGTTGACAATATATACCTATTACAGTAGGGCTTATTTCAAAATTCCATTCACGCATAAAAATAATGTATTTCTGTTTTCAAATTTATGATGGCAATAAAGTAATAATTGTGATGCGATCAAACTTATGACCACTAGTATATCTTCAATGTTATTCTGAACTCTGTAAGAGCATTACTGTTGGTTAAATACAATTGCCTTACTGTTTAACAATCATTAACATTTTTCCGCGTCTTTCTTTCTGTTCATACTAGAATATTTATCTTATAATAAGTAATCTGTTATTGTTAGATAAATAAATTAACAAAATAATGTTAGTTAAAATATCTATTAAATAAATTTATTTAACAAATATTTTAAATGACCATAGGTCCGGACGGAATTCCCAATTTTATTGTTAAGGATTGCCGTTATGTTTATTAAAACCTCTTTACCATTTATTTAATTTGATACTCTCCAAAAAGAAGTTTCCTTCTGCTTGGAAAATTTCGCGAATAACCTCTGTTTCTAAAGCTGGTAATAAGAGTGAGATTTGTAACTATCGTCCTATTTCTATAATATGCAATTTTTCTAAAGTATTTGAAACTGTTTTATTTAAACCATTGTATACCTATATTGTAAGTAAATTATCAACTGTCCACATGGGTTTATAAAAGATAGTCAACTGCAACAAATTTATGTTCTTTTACACATTTTGTTTCTGAAGTCTTGGATAAACAGTGTGAGGTTGATGCAGTATTTATGGATTTTTCAAAAGCGTTTGACCGTGTACAGCACCATTTAATTCTATAGAAAATTACATAATTATGGAATTTCTAATGCCATTATTGCTTTGTTCCAATCGTATTTGTATGATCGAAATAATTATGTTGAATACCTTAGTTACAAATCTCATTATTATAAGTCCACATCTGGAGTTCCGCAAGGATCTGTTTTGGGGCCATTGTTATTCCTTATTTTTATTAATGATATTACCAGGGTTGTAAATTATTCTAATTGTCTTATGTATACAGATGATTTAAAAATTGTTCAGGAGATCAATTCTTTAACTGATAGCCATAGTCTGTAAGAAGATTTAGCAGCTATTTGTTGTTGGAGTAAGCGTAACTGCCTGTCATTAAATATAAATAAATGTAAAATAATGACATTTAGTAGGAAGCAAACTACTATTATATTTCTTTATAATTTAAATGAAGTAAATATTGAACATTGTAAATTGTTTAAGGGCTTAGGGATTCTGTTTGGCCCTAAATTGACGTTTAACGAACATGTGTCAGAAACATGTAATCATTCATTTAAAACATTGGGTTATATATGCAGAAATACCAAACCGCTAAGCATTTTTGCGTTAATTAAAACTTATAATCCTTTTGTCCGTCCAAAATTAGAATATTGTTCAATTGTATGGAATTCTAGATACTTGTATTACATAGACGTACTAGAAGGAATTCAGAAGAAGGTGTTAAAAACTTTATACTGTCGTAAACATTCATTATTTCTTTCGTATAATTGCAGCTATGATGATCTTTTACAAGAATTTGGCTATATATGTAACTCTTTACAATGGAAAAATTACATCCCAAATTATTTTTGTATTTAAATTAATTACTGGAAGAATTTAAGCTCCATATTTATTTAGTTTACTAAATTTTTATGTTCCCAGATCAAATAGTCGTAATAATGCTATATTTACGCTCCCTCATTGTAATACACGTCATTATTCTCGTTGAGGAAAGACGCTAGGCAATTACAGACATTTGTAGGAAACCGCATTGCAAAAATTCAAAATCTTACAGATGTAGACAAATGGTATCATGTATCATCAACCAACAATCCAGCTGATATCGCATCAAGGGGCATGTCACCTAAAGATTTAATCTCATCAAAGTTGTGGTGGCACGGTGCACCTTTTTTATCATTGCACAAGGAGGAGTGGCCAATTACAGAGTTAGAAGAAATACCGCAAGAAATTCCAGAAATAAAGAAGAAGTTTAAGGCATTTGTGAACGTCAGTTCAAACCCCTTTCCGTTTCAGAATTATTCAAGCTATAACCGTTTAAAACGAATAATTGCATATTGTTTAAGATTTATAAAAAATGTAAGATTACCATCAATTAGTAGAAAATTAGGTTTTCTGAAGAGTTACAAAGCGCCAACATTGTACTCATCAAATGGGCTCAAGAACAGAGTTTTGCACGTGAATTGACAGCTTTTAAAACAGGTTCAATTTAAATTTAAAGGTAATTTATTATCACTTTCACCATTTATAGATAAGGATGGTCTTTTAAGGGTAGGTGGTAGACTGAGAAATTCAGGGAATTCTTATGACACTAATCTTCCGATTCTATTAAGTGGCAAACATCATATTGTCAAACTAATAATGGAAGAGGAACATAAACGACTATTGCACATTGGTCCTCAGCAATTACTCAGTCACATTCGTCAGCAATTTTGGCCCACATCTGGGCTACAAGTGGCAAAACGCGTAGTTAGAAAATGCGTAACATGTTTTAAATTCAAACCCCGAACTCAGTTTCCAATAATGGGCGATTTACCAGGCGAACGTATAACTTCCAGTTATCCTTTTTACAATACAGGGGTTGACTTTGCAGGTCCTTTTCTCTTACGCGATCGCAAAGGGCGTGGCTCAAAATTATCTAAAGTTTGGATATGTTTGTTTATCTGTCTTGCTACAAAGGCGATTCATATTGAATTAGTGACAGGGTTGTCAACAGATGCTTTCATGACATGCTTTCGCAGATTTGTAGCTCGAAGGGGTAAGCCCTCAAAATTATTTTCTGACAATGGAACAAACTTCATTGGCGCTTGCAATAAATTAAGGGAATTTTATAAACGTTTACAATCAGATATTGCTCCTGCATGCGCTAACGAAGGTGTGCAATGGAATTTTATTCCACCGCAAGCACCGCATTTCGATGGTCTTTGGGAAGCGGGTATAAAGAGTATTAAGCGTCACTTACTTAAGGTTATTAGTAATGTAAATTTAACTTATGAAGAATTCTTAACTGTTCTCACACAAATTGAAGCTACCTTAAATTCCAGACCCTTGTCTCCTCTATCGACTGATCCAAACGACCTATCCCCACTCACCCCCGCACATTTCCTTATTGGAAGAGCTCTTGTCGGTTTGCCTGAACCTCAAGTGACGACCACACCTATGAATCGGTTAACAACATTTCAACTCCTACAACAACTTTATCAGTGTTTTTGGTCAAGATGGTCAAAAGAGTATCTCCATCACTTGCAACAACGCACAAAATGGAAGCTGTCCTCACCAACGAAGCCAATTGGCACATTAGTGTTAATAAAAGATGACCATTTGCCTCCGTGTCACTGGCGCCTAGGAAGAATAGTGGAGTTTCATCCGGGTAACGATGGAATAACAAGAGTGGTGGCAGTTAAAACAGCAGGTGGTACCTTGAAACGTCCAGTTACCAAGATCTGTCCCCTCCCAATAGAAGACGACCCGACAGAGGAACAGTATTGAAAGACATTTGTGTTATTCAGATTTCGTACGCACTTGAATATTAGTTACGTGCATAATTGTTTGGCGATTGTTAGGCCAGTATTATGTTTATTTTTTGTGTTGTTATTGTACCTTGATTTGAGTTGAACATCACATTTTAAATGCTTGTTCAACTGGGGGAGTATGTTTAGAGATGTTGTAAGTTATAATTTAAAATAGGGTTGGTAAACCTGCTGACTAGTTCCAGAAAGAAAAGAGGAGGGAAAATTATTAGAATTACCAATCGAACCATTGTAGTGATTGTATTGCTATTGTTTAATATAATAAATTCGTTTGAATACAACCAAAACCGATTGTACTTTTACAAAACAATCAGATTTATCCTGTAATAAGTAATCTGTTGCTGTTGCATAAATAAACTATTATTATTATTATTATTATTATTATTATTATTATTATTATTATTTACAGAAATTACTGTTATATACAGATTTTTACAAGGAACTAACAACACTTTCAATTAAACTTCATTCATTCTGTCACCAATGAAAGTATCGTGAATAAGTTTTTTATACGTCAGTATTTAAAATCAACCGCCTTGTTTATAATGTTAAACAAATAATTATAGTATAAATTAGTTTATAGCTACGATACAACACATTTCAATGTACCTATAATTTATTTTTCAGTAAGGTTTGATGAAACATGCTTTTACAAATTAACAAAATTACGAGATTATATCGTTTGTACCACAATGTGCGTTTAAAATTTAATCAACAAGATGCAGTTTAATACGCAATTTATTTGGATGCGGGCTAATAACTGCGACTTTATTAAATCAAATAAAAATCAAATTAAATTCATCATTGGAACGATTTAGATTGCCATCGATATGTAAAATTAAATCGTCATTAATCTAAAATCAATACCTATGTTCCACGGTCGGCTCTAATAAATAAAACAAAATCCATGTAAACGCAAGTGGATATAAAGTACACAACTACGCTTCATAAAGGTTTCATATTAGAATATGTATAAATGTGAACGTACATATAAAAAAAAGATATTGATTCCGCATGGAGTAAGCTATCTAAGTGTGATTTAATGATAAAATCATCAGGGTACCAGCAGCATAAAAAAGGCTTATTGTGTGAAGCGGACCCTGGCTCTAGACAATATGCCTTCTTTGTTGTGAAAGTTCTTTGTGAGGTCTCCGAAAACATTGCAGCCTCTTAGCTTTTTGTATTTGGTCTCCTACTTCCTTTACCTATTAAATTATATCCCGCTATCCTAGTAGCATTAATAAAATTAATTAATCTGTACATGTCTCTGACTGGCTGATCGAAGTAATACTCTGGGTTCACCTTTGCCTTGCCAAAAATTGTCTGTCTTTTTACATTCAGAGCCTGGCATTCACACAGAATTCCGATGGAATGACAACGAGTAATATTTCATACAGACGGACACAAACTACTACTGGGGAATCCCACTAGGACTAAGTGAATTTTCGAAAAGGGATAAGGTGAAAAGAATCAATTGTCATTCATTCATCACCGTTTCTTTTTTTGACTTTATGAAAGTGTTGGAATAAAAAGAGAGTAAGGGGAAAATTAACACCTCCTGGGGTAATACCGATCAATTTGAAAAGTAAAAGAACAAAGAACATGCTCATAGAACAACGTAGAAATATGACATACTCATGTTTCTACGTTGGTTTTATTGAAAATTATGGTGAGAAACTATAAAAGAAAAGTATGGCCTGGCGGGAGACGGCAATATAACCCCAAATACCTCCAAAGCGTTATCAGGGCAGTAAAATAGAACACTTCATCCATTATGAAAGCATCAGAAAACAATGGGGTGCCATATTCATTACTTCAGAATACTTTAAAGAACCGGTAGTTTCTAAGGAAGAGAAAAGATGACTTTTGTATTTCTCCAAGTTAACGAAATTTAGGAAATTTCCAAAAACCGAATTATCCAGCTGGTCATAGAAGGGGAAGGTACGTTTTTGAACTGAGGGAGGCGCATTGAATGAAATTTTGTTTTAGTTTTAGTTTATTGAATTATTATAGTTTATGTCTTTATTTATCTGTTTGTCATTTGTATAATACATATTTTCTGTTATTTCCGTAAGTTTCCTTTTTTTTTAATCAAATTTTTGTTATTGGATTTACCTCGTAGCTTTCAAATCGGTTTTTATAAGAAAATAGATGGGTGATTAGAATTGCACCCTATTGTGGGGCAAAACCGATCACGATTGATGTATTAAAAAAATAGCGTTTTTAATACATTGGGTTAATATACATGATGATATGTGTAGCTACAAGATGTATGATTATATATAATTTTTTTCGATGAATAATAATAATTGCACCTCAGAAATAGTACATAAATCAGATCGGAATTGCCCCATTTATATATAGTATAGTAATGCACTGAGAAAAGAGATTGCATTAAATGAAAAGTTTTATAACTTTTGGTTTTTTCATGCTCAACGAAAAGAATACCTTTCCTCAGAAAAGTGTTTATTTTAATTGAAAGTAGTATGTTGTTTTGCCGAAGGACTATTTTCTTCTTAAGCACAAGCTTTTCGACCAAAAATAACCGTAATTAAATGGAATGCACCTTAGTTTTGATTAATATTTTATAGTGTCTTTATAACTTCTGTTTCAGTAAGACAATACACATTACATATTATGTTATTATTATATACATATTTAACAACATATTTTAGTTTCATTTAAGTATTATTGAATTATAAACAGTATTTTAAATAAAAAAAGCCAGACTTTTTGGTTTATTTGCGTGGACACGCATGTATACATTGATTTAAAACTTTTGCCTTTTAACGGAAAATGCAAGCACCTGTATTCAAGCTGAGTGTATTTTTACGCAAAAGTATTTTAGTTTTATTCATGTTCCTACACGCATAAGTCTCAGATACACAAACAATAATGAACAAAAGTGAATATTTTTCACGCGAGGTTAAAGAAATTTCAGTGATAACTGGATTTTTTTCAGTTAATGTTGATTTACTTATAAGCCAAGCAACTTTACAACGGTATACAGTGTTCGAAGGTTTTAAAATTCTTATACAGGGGAAAAACGATCTTGTTGTTTTCAACCATTTTTCATGCATTTGGCTACAGTTACTAAATTATTACTCGATTTAGGAATATTAAAAATATTCCTGCATTAAGTCAAATAGCAGATTTATTTGAAGCTAGCGCAGTATTTATTAATTTAAATAAATATTTACATTGAAGTAAAAATAAATATCACATTTTATTTTCGCATAGCAGTTTTCTCCTCATATAGTACAGCAGATGAGCAGATATACTTATGTGTAGTAGAGAAATTGTCGCAAAGATGGCGCATCTCCTATTTCATTCCAGCAACAGATAATATTTCGCACAAAATAGGCTGGAAACTACAATCGAAACATACTAATGTGGTATATTTACTATTAGAACAACATCTGATAGGAGTCATCTCCATTGAAAGGGCGATTTCTTTAACGGCACACTTAAGAGTGTTAAAATGGTCACTGCCACCAACTGTCAATACTACTAGGATTTACAACATTCTAACGGCAAATCCCTCCTTAGTGCATAGGTTTTCGGAGATAATTCATTTTCATTTCGATTGAAAATGATCACGGCATTTTGTTGTGTTTATGCTTAAGTCTAAAATGAATAAATGTTATAAGAAAAGGAAAAACCTCTTGAATCAAAATGCTTACGGTTTTCTGCCAATCTGCATAGTTTTCAAGTTCAAAATAAAGAGGACTTGAATAAACTATCAATATCTTTCACTTAAAAGAATAAACTGTTTCAACTAAAAATATATTATTGCCGAAGAAATGCGTTTATTTAAAATTATATTTCTTTTCAAGGAAACACCAAAATGTTGGCATATAAAAACGCAAAAACCTTTTTGTTTAACGCATTCCTTTTAAATAAAAAGGATATTTCTTTCAGTGTGTAATAGTAAGAAATTTCGCAGCCAAAAATATTTTTTATGCGCATTTGTATTAAAAGAACGTTTGTTTCACATGATTCAAATTTAGTAAAAGGAGCCTTTCTGTCATTGTACAAGTAATTACAACACAACCAATTGCAAAAAAGTCCATTTATAACGAATCTAAAGAAACGAACAATTACCCATCATTACCAACCATAGACGTCAGTCGTTACATCAACTAACAATTCAATCCAGCAAGTAAATCACCCTGACGGCCTGACAGAACGAAATCAACCGAAACAGAAATCGTTCAATAACAAATTTTCGCGTCCCTGCAGGTGCCAAAACCGAGTTATCAATTTTAACGTGATTCCAAAACGACTGCTGTCAAGTGGTTTATACGGATGTAATGTAACGTTTATATGAGCAAGTTAAACAGCGAACTCCCAGAAGATGCATTAATGCGTACTGTCTACAAACGGATGCGTTTGAATTATTGAGGACGAAGTTAAAACGCCGAGCATGACGAATAACCAGGTATACTCGAACGCTGTGAGATCGAGTTAAAGCTCAATTTGATGAAATTAATGACGTTGGATAGAAAACATGTACGTTAAATAGATTTGAATTAGTATCAATCTTCTAAAATTGAGTTTTAATATGACGAGTGATCACAAGAAGGATTATCAATAAACATTTTCCTTCAAAATTGGATATAACCGATACATAAATCTCTTTTAATACTGTTTTCTATGTACAGTCTTTACCAAAATATAGGGAGTGACTTCTGACGTACCATCCGCTTAAAAAAAATCAAATTTTGGTAAAAAGAGTTTGTGTTTAAATGACCACACTTCAGTTAGTCAGGTACACCAAGTCACACTACAACCCACAAATAATAGCCATGCACACTGCTCGACAAAATTAATTGTCGTCGCCTATAGTGCAGTAACTATCAAAACTGCTCATCATTTGAAAAGAAGCGCCCCTTCAGCTGCCTTCCGCTTATGCAGATAGGAGGTTCATTGGGGTATCTACACGTAAAACACTTGAAATTATAAAAATGAGATTTGAAAATACGAAAATTCGATGTGGACGACGACATTAATTTTGTCGATCAGTGTACATATACCAGTAATATATGTTTTACTGGTATATAAGGCAGCAGATTAACATTATTTAATTATTAATGCAGTTTGATCTCATTCCAAAAGGTTGCCTTCCACATAGTGGACAATGTTATTGTGTCTCAATTCTTCATATCTGTCACTTGATAGTTAGTTCTTGCAATCTGAGATTCCCTATTCTCAGCCGCATAAGAATTAAAAACATGCAACAAGCAAAGAAGTAATGGTGATCATGTCAGTTAATAAGAAATGAGAAAGAAGTGTAATTAAGTTTAGGTGATCTACAGAAGGCACAATCAACTCAAAATATAATGACACTGGTAAGTAAAGTAAATATTCTAATGCATCTACTTTAAATGCAATGCAATCGTAATGCGGGTAGTGCGAATAATCGTCCTGAAAGATAACACTCTTTAGTACAGGCAACAAAGATACCGCAACCATTTTGTCTTGTGCAGAGATTTACTTTCGCAGAATTTGACCTTAATAGTTTCCGCTAAAGGATTAAAGGTAAAAAAAAATGACTTTTAATTCCCTTGTTTACGTTGAAATTTTATTACAATCAACTATTCATATTTTTTTTTTAATATTTTGATTATCATTGACTTTAGTTGCATAGTTTAATTGCTTTCATTGTAGTAGTATTTACGGAATTGTTTTTACGTTATATTACAGTGTGGGTATATAATTTATTGTTACATCAACGAATAAATGTCCACACTCCTTATATTTCTTCTTTACCTTTAAAATATCAATGCCAATTTATTCATTTACTTATTTATTTGTTCTTTATAGCTATTTAAATAAGAGTAACGATTTTTTTTCCAAAGTATATTTTCCTATTTTATAGACTTCCTTTCAATATACTTTATCAGTTGGCATTTATTCCTGATAGATTATTTTATACATCCATATTAACAAATTCCTGTGTAATTTACTTTTTAGTGGAATTGTTGGTCTCAATTTTAGATACAATTAAATCGGTATATGGAGAAATAGCACATGTCCATATTTCCTAAAAAAGACTCTATAGATGTCAGTTCGTAGTTTTAAAACGAAAAAAAAAATGGTCAAAGTCGCAACAACTGTGGAATGTTTTCTACGATTCCCAACAATTGTGTTTTTGGATATGTGTTGTTTCTGCATACACCGATTCAATAACTATTATCCTTTATAGATATATATTGTAGTTTCAGATCGACCATTTAGCAAATATCTTTCGCTCAATCGTACGGCTTGAAAATCAATGTGGACAAGACCAAGGTGCTGACAACGGATGGATCGCAGGCCACCGTTCACCTCGACGGTGTACAGATCGAACAAGTGCAGGAGTTCAAATACCTTGGGTCACTGGTTCAGGAGAAGAAAGTGGCTTCCACAGCAGAATTGGACAGGCAGCCGCGGCATTTGCCTCTCTCTCAAATGGTGGCTGTGGAAGAAGATTAACATCTCCATGCAGACCATGAAGACGCTGATTTTGGCAATTCTCCTCTATGGATCAGAAACATGGACCCTACTTGAACCGGATTTGGACAAACTTGAGGTATTCCAAATGCCATGTCTGCAACAGATCCTGGGAATTTCATTGCGCTATTGCATTACCAATGAAACCATTCGGACAACCTGTCAACAACAACCAGCCATCGGTGAAGTGATCCAGCAACGACGATTGAGGTGGTTTGGCCACGTCTGTAGAATGTGCGCAAACCGAATACCACAAAGACTTCTCTGGAAACAGCGACCCGTCCAGTGGAAAGTACAACGCACCGCGCCAAAGAAAACATGGACAAAACAAGTGGAAGACGATTTGAAGAACCGGCGTCTGAACCGGAAAAGCGTGGAGAGCGATCATAGATTTACAAGTGCGAAATGCTGCGGCACCTACAGCAGCGTACTGATTGCGTGGGCAACCTCCGCCAGCCGCCAGCTAAGGATCAAAGAAGAAGAATGATATTTCCATCTTCAATCATTTATTAAGTTAGGGTGGGCACCTATAGTCCAGGCACTTGAGCTAGGTGCTCATTGTACCATCCCAGTGTTCTCTATAAAACCCAGTATCTTGCCCAGTGGAAACTTGAGAACCTTCGACGGCTCCAATAGATCCTTGCCGCAATATTTCTACCTGAGTACTTTCAATTGCTCACATGTGCAGATTACATGTAAACTCGTTTCCTCCTGTAGTTCGCATCTTCTACACCACGGTTCGCTTACTCGATCTGTGTTGTATAGATGCGTTTCCAGGGGACAGTGTCCAGTAAAACCCAGTAATGGTTTTAACTTCTTTCTTGCTGCGTCTGAGTAGATTATCAGTCGAGCTCCATTTCTTTGTACTTTCTTTATCTAACCAGGTCCAGATCCCCTTCCTGCAGAGTCCTACGAACCTATGAAGTGTCTTTTAGAGCCCTCTTTGGTGGCTAGTTCGTCGGCTATTACATTGCCCTTTATATCCTCATGTCCCGGCACCCAAATCCGAGACGCCGTGTAGTCTCGTGCCAGTGTATTGAGAGATTATTTGGATTTCCATCTTAAATTCTTAATCTTATTATTCTTCCACTAATACTAAATTAACTCCTACTTTTCGTAATTTTAAGATATCACATATAAAATTTAATATTACTTCTTTAAAAAACAAATTTCATACAAAAATTAGTCCTTCAGGCACATTATATTAAATTATCTTATTACAGATTGCATTAAAACCCAAAAATTAGTTAAAAAATATCCTACGCACGATGTAAATTGAGGGATGTCTTGACAAACACACAATTTGTAAAATTTATGAATTTTATCAATTCAAAAAAGCAATTACATTTTAGTAAATTAGAGAAAATAAAAAAAACCAACAATTCCGTTAAAAAGTAAATTACATACGAAGTATTTTATTGGCTACAACATTGAAACAAAAGAAATTAAGAAATTCTCCAAAGCTAAACCTTCAAAAAAATTTTGTAACATAGGTAAAAGCTTCAAGAAATTTCTTTTTTCAAATATTCATAATAAAAACACAATTATTGCTAAAGAATTTCTTAATACGGCCAGGCACAGCGATATAATTAAATGCATACTACATTAGGTATTTGAAAATTATATTATCTGAACATCCGCGAGTCATCGCATAGAAAAGGATAAAATAGAATGGTCTCTCTTTGTATAAAAATTGGTTATTTTTTTAAGAGCGCCATCTTACCTATGGATTCACAACTATTGGAGATATTATTGAAACCTACACCACAATGGTTCGTAACTAAAAAAGGCGGTATTTTTTGAAAAATATACCCCTGATATTTTGGTGTAGCTATTACATTTGTACCTCTGAACTAAACAGTATTAAGCCTAATTGTTTTGCATTCCACTTAATACTGCTTAGTTCTGAAGTACAAACTTGGTTCAAATGAAAATTGATATTTTACCAGAAAAATTAAATATTCAATTATTGTTTTCTTTTTTAAATGAAAAAAATACAGATTTTTGGTAAAGTATCATTTTTTTTACAATAGAAATGTCTGTTACAATTAAAACACATAATGTAAGTAAATATTTTATTATACATTTCACGATAATAAGCTGTGATTTCAGATCTTAACACGAAAAAAAAAAAAAAAAAAAATAGGATTGTAAATGTCTTGAAATTAGTCAAAATGCACTAATTAAAAATTGATTTAAAATTACTATGTTGCACATTATTTCTGTTTCTTTTGCTGTTTATGGGAAGCTATGTTTTTAACAGGGTCATTAATAGTTAAAGGTTTAAAACGACTGTCTTTGCCATTAAGAATCTTATTTATAGATTTTGTCCCACCGAAAATCATAAGGTTGACTAAATTATTTAGAAAAATTCTACTAAATTAGGATGACGTTCACATATAATATTGCTAAAATCCATCCTACTTTTAACACATTCTACGACTGTGCGACGAATATTATTGTTTAAACAATTTCTGACAATTTCTTGGGACACTACAATTGCACATTCATGAAAAATACTCATGAATAATGTTGATGGCAACATTAATGATTTAAAATCATATCGCTTTGCCATTATTAATTTATGTTGTTCTCTATCAGATGTTACGAGTAAATTTTTCATGCAGGTATCGCATTTGTCCACTTGTTTATATATTTTTCTGGCAATGTAACCGCAGACGTAATTTTCTATATAAACATGTACCGGCTTATGTGTTACATCTACCATTAAATTAATTAATACTGGTAATGGATGGTTTAAGAAAATAAATTATTAATTGTCAATGTTTTAAATGAATTTATGAAGCCCTCGCAAGTGGGGTTGATGTTCCTCACACCATGACTTCTGATGCAGCAGAAGAAATTCTCGATGGCATCTTGATTAAATCGCCTTGGCATGATGTATGTAAAGCCAAGTGAAGAAAATTTTCTCCATAAACCAATCAATCATACGTATTCAATTTTCGATAGATGGTGGTTTACTTTTTTGTTTTGATATCGCTATTTTGCATATATCATAACAAATTATCCGAAAGTCACTCTAACAAAAAATATAATTCACACAACACAAAACCATAAACGCAAAAAAAAACAAAGAATAAATGTCACTCGCTTGTTAAACAGAAAATGGCTGCTGGAAACGCTGGAAATAGTAAACACGAACGTCATTAGCTAATAGGGCGACCCTTGCGGATTTTTCTTGGTACTATCTTCTGAATAGTTATGAATCCATTGGTAAGATGTCGCAAAATTTCGAAATACAAGCGATACAAACTGGCAATCTAACTGCCCTCCCCATGAGTCATCGACCACTAAAGCAAAGAACAGAAGACAGACAAATATGCTGACAATCATTCCAAAAGATAATAAGCGACGCAATAGCCAGAGATTACAGAATTTGCTCTTCGTAGTTTCCGCCAAAGGATGAAATGTAAAACTAACTGTTAGAACCTGCTCAAACGCTATCGTTGACAAATCGAAACGGGATCCATCTTTCCTTATGGCTTATTTTCCCTATGTCTCTACTTTTTGCATCGAGTGTACACACATACATACATGAAAATCTCGCTAATATATGCATTCGGATGATATAACAAAGGCGGCAGTTGCCCCGCCGCGAATCGGTTCGCACAAGTAAACATTCGAATTTCGAGTGATGCTCTGTAGTCTCGTTCGCTCGGTTTCGCCCACCGCGGCGAGGGCGCAAGGGGTAAATCGGAACGCTGTGTAAATAGAAGATCTCTCGAACTCGAGAGAGCGGAGAATATCTGCGCCGCCGCCGCTTCCGCACTGTTTATACATATAAAATCGTGGAAACCGGACGGAAATTGTGTGCATATTTTATTATAAACGCGAAAGAATAAGCGATATTTCGTGTTTTATCCAGTCGGCTGAGGAGAAAAATGAAAGTTTAGACAGTGGTGGAGGCGCCGGGCAGAATATAGCTTAGTACTAAATTAGGTTGAAAAATAATAGTCTAAGTAGTCAAAAGCGGCAATTGAACCTAATGTAATAGAAAAAGAAAATGATCGACATGAAAGAAAATAGATGAAAAATATCGCACACACTAAAAAATTGTTCGTAAAATTCCTGTACGATTTTGAGGCAATTTTGTGGCACTAAAACCTTACAGGTATTTTACCTTTATTGTATTGTATATTGTATATATAATGTATGTAATTACAGTTAGTAAGTACAACATCAGGATATATATATGAATACGCATAAGTAAAAGTAAAATATCTCGTGTACAGTGTACATGTCAATTGTTTTAAATATTGAAGTAATGAATGAAAGACAAACACAAACGTTAAAATTTGATAATAAATAAATAATTTTAAGAGTTTAATGTAATTGTAAATCACAGTTTAAAAATTCTGCTACTGAATAGAAAGTCCTCTCTATAAGTAAAGCTCTCAACCATCGCAGAACATATCCGGGCGGGTGTAATGTGACACTGGACGGGGTCTTATTATACAGTTTTATGCAGCTGCAGTTTGTGCTTGTTTCACTCTTACGCATTGTTTCACTCTTACACATTAATTTGTTCTTTCTCCTGGTGTCATGAAGGTGATGCTGGTGGTCTGCATACTTATTGCGATTTGCCAGGACATATTTGATACAAGAAAGTATGTACACACAAGGAATTGTAAGTATGGCACTATGTTTAAAGAGATCTTTACAGCTGTGTGTCTGATCCCAGATACCATACAAGGCCCGAATTGCTGTTTTCTGTTTCAGGAAAACCGTTTCCATTTCCGAACTGACTCCCCATATAGTATTCCATAGGTTGCAACGCTGGCGAAGTACGCAGCTCGTAGCACGTCGTAGTCACAGACTGAGTATAATTGTCTGAGCATGTATATCGCTGTTGAGGCTTTGGATATTACATGGTCCACATGGTCTTTCCACGTAAGTAGATAGTTAATTTAGCCCCAAGAAATCACGTGTTTTTTTCTCGCTGCGTGTGTCTTATCAGTAACTGCCTGCTTTTATCTTCGTTTAACTTGAGATTATTAGCTGTAAACCAATAATTCGCCTCTTCAACCGCACATTGCACCGCGTGTTCTCGGCCTTCTTCAGATCTTGCTTTTGTTATTATAGTCGTGTCATCTGCGAACAGGGTAGTTCTGGATCGTGGAACATTTTCTGGCAGGGTCGTTTAATGTACGCTTTATAAATAACAAAGGGTCCTAATATTGACGCCTTGTGGCACTCCGATTCTAGCTTTTACGTTCGACCGCACCCCATTACACTTTAGAAGTAATATTTCTAACTATACGTAATTTTTCGAAGATTTATTCATGTAACCTGGAATATTCATAGTAAAATTTCGAAATGTGGGAACATTCCCAAGATTTTTTCAAGTAGTCTGGAATACTCACAAGTAAAATTTCTAAACTAGTAATAATTTCCATAGAAGTTTTACTTGTTTAAAAGTAAAATTACCAACAAAAGTTCAGTATTTCTGATCTTTTTTTCCTAACAAACAGGAGAATATTGCCGAAATAAAAATGCCCTGGTAGAGCATATTTAAGTAGACTTTAATGCATAAAAGACAAACAAAATATGAAAATTTCTAATGCTTACCCAAAATCACAGCACGTCAGTTACCCGTTGCACCTTATATTTGCGGTTAATTAGCAAAAATCAAGAGCCACCGTATGCAAACGGGCAACTGTTGTGATAGCAGTTCCAACGAAATATTTATCTGACAAGTAATAGATAAATATTTGATAATTATGTCTGCCATGTAGAAAACTTATATCGAGTATGGAAAGTTAGTGTAGTGAAATGGGAAAACCGCCATCTTCACGGCAATTTCTGTACTTGTAGAATATGTTTAACGTATTTGCTACTATAGGCCCGAAAACTTTGTTATTATTATTGTTTGCCAATACCTCGTCGCCAATCCCCTCACGAGCGCGGTACTCGAAAAGTGCTGACGAGGTTCCGGTAATCTGATTGTAATCTTTAAATATGTAGTGGAACATTCCGTGGCAATATTTAAAACATTATGATGATTTACCGTTTTGTAATACAATTTTCACGTAAATCTATTACAACTTCATCTGTAACTGCATCGACTTTGTATAAAATAAATAGTTTCTTTAAGAAAATCGTAAATATTTGATCATATATCCAAAAAATATTTTTTTGCTGTTAAGGTAATTTATTTGAATAAAAGATATTATTTTTAACTGTGATTTTCCAAATTGTAAGAAATGTGACGTTTTAACTGCGGGATATTAATATTTTTCTTAGTAATATTGCAATGTTAAATATCTTTTTCTAAGAAACAGAAACTTTTCCATTAACATTCACGTAAAACATTTTGTACATTTACCCCCATTGAATGCGGAAAATTATTCCAAAAAGTTATTTTTACCAAGAAAAATTACCTAAACTTTTTAGGGTGTGTGTGAGTTTTTAACAGATAATGCTGAATTAATTCCAACGCGCATGCAAGTTGTTTCGGATATTCCATATTCAAATTGTAGCAGAGTGCGTAACAAAATTCAAAACCTTAAAAGAACAACAATCAGATTTTTTCATATGAATTAACATAACCTATTAATAATCAGTATAATTGTTCTAAAATAACAAGAACAAACAGAACAACGTGTGGCCGAACACCATGTCATTTTTGCCTAGGTCTGACTTGAACTGGAACATTCTAAGTTAACGCATGCGCGGCTTACTTATATGTTTATCACTTGAAAATTGGTGAGAATTGTAAGAAATTTTAATTTTCTAGAATCAGCTGATATCAATTAACTATGGACAAATAATGCTACTTTTAATTAAATACAGAATTATAAATAGCTTTAAAACATAAGAATTTATTATTTTATTGTGAGAACATCCTGCACACTATTGGTTTAAAATTTTGTATAAGGTAGGTTTTAGTGATGTTGAACAAAATATTCCCTAACGATTAAACAATTCTCTAATATACTTTTATAAAAAAGGCCCTTTTTTTAATAACAGCAACGAATGCCACTGGTAAAAATTCCATTTTCTTATTGCCATTAAAGAGGTATCCCATAGTAAATTTGGAGTATCATGTAGAGGTCTTTAAGTTTCCGTAAAATCCCCTTTAAACTTTATTTTATTCTTTAAAAATACGGAATCCCTTGCAAGATTATTTATTGTTCTAGATTTCTCTAGTGTTAATTATTCAAATTTGTTTATTGTTCTCTTTCTATTGAGGTTCGAACTTGCGCATTTTTCATGATTTTTAGCATTTTTTAAAACTATTTCAAAACATTTGAACCCTTAAAACCCCCTCCCGTGTGTACGCCACTGTGTATGTATGATATTTAAAATATGGATATCTAAAACAAATGCATATACAAACTACGCCGCCTTAAACGAAAGCTTTTAGCAGGGGCTCTTTTTACAAAAAACGTAAATAACACCATTGTTATTACAGATAGACATATAATTGCCTCTATAAAATGATATTACTTTTCTTCGTAGAATTTAAAAGTGGAATAATATATAGGGTGTTCTATTTAAAATAATGGAGTAAGTATGAATTTTCCTACTTTTGAAACAGCCTGTATAGTCAAAAATAAACACAAAATAAATATTTATTTAGTCGAACTTATATGAGGAATCTTATTCTCCTTTTATTTACCGTCTATTCTTTAAAAATATTGTTTTAAATGTTTCTTTCTGTTTTTGGTATATGGTTTTAAGAATATTTTATAAATTATTTTTAAATATTGTATAAATTTTAACAAATGTTTAACAAGTAAATTAATATTACAGTATGTACTATATTATATGGTAAATATTGTGAACCGTTTAAAGTGTGTACACGTATTTCGGTAAATGTAAAGATATTTTGCAAATGGTAATAAAGGTTTTCATTATAGTGAATCAAATTATAAAATTTAATAATTAAACGCATACCAACATGGTACAAGAAATATCCGTAGTATTGTATCGCAGGGCAATGAGGCAGAATACTAAAGAGAATATTTTGAAAAAGGATAAGACAGGAAGACACAGAAACTTGATTAACTTAATGAATTACTTGTTAAACATTTGTTAATTTTTTTTTTTAATATTCCTAACACCATATACAAAAAAAAAAAAACATTCAAAGCAATAATTAATAATTATTTATTTAAACGTCTGATGCTATTGTAATAAAATTAATTAAATATTTTTAGATCTCTAAAACTCTATAATGTAAAAAAATTGCAGTTTAAGAACACCTTTTTTTATGAATGTTTAAAATAAAAAATCATCGAAATCAATAACGGTGTCCGAACATTTGACTTTAGACATCGGTGTTATGCTTGTGTGAGTTCTTATCTAGTAATTCGACTTGTATTTTGTCTCCGCTGCCAGCGTCAAAGCCAGTTCAAGTTACTACCACTTTCCGGGTAATACTTAAGATATATCTCTACGGTCTGTACGTCAAAGCGCATCATTCCCTCCATATTTGCCTAAACGTACACTATGATTGGATTTTCGTATCTATTTATTTAAATGATTCAATACGTTATTGTGTCTCATGTTGACGTACATTTAAAGAAAATAGTGGAAGATGAATCTCATTAAAAATAGAAATATTTTATTCTAAAATGCCTAGTGCCTCTGATTTGAAATTAAATTTGCTTTCGTCGCTGAAAAGCACTTTTTTCCAATCATTTGCCGTCCACGTTATATGCTGCCTAACAAATTCTAGTCGCGCTTTTCAATTTTTCTTACTAATAATTGGTTTCTTTGCCGGTCTTCTTGAAAATAGTCGAGCTTCAGCTAAACGTCTTTGAATGGTTGTGCTACTAAACATTTAAATCATGAATATCAACCTTTATTTACGGTGCAGATGTCCATGGATCATTTCTACTAATACGCACTATTACTCTACCAATAATAGAGGACATTTTCTTACGACGCTCGGGCTTAGAAATAGTTTCTATGTGTCCCCTAGCATTGCAATTTTTTGTTTTATTTGAAATTTTCTCACACTGTCGCTCATTTCTGAAATATTCAGTAATTACTTTTGCCTTTAATTCAGTTGTTATTGGAATATATTTTTTGGCATGTTTCTTTTACTTAAAAACAATTATTGAAACTCTTTACAGCACTCTCATGTTGTAAATTGAATAAAATTTGGTATAAATTATGATTGTTGCTCTATTTGTGTCTCTCAAAATGAACTAATATTGTATAAGTTGTTGAGAATAAAAGAATGTGCACGTTTTGAGGCGGAAAAATATTACGTGTTGTGTATTTTTACCTGTTTTTTCAGCTTAGTAAATATGGCATCTTTGTGGTATTTGCGGTTTTTTACAAAAATATTAACAAGAAGTAGTTTGTTGCTTCGTGTTGTCCGATATTGTACATCTTTTTTACTTCCTAAATATCTAGAATCGTCCCAATTAACAGATACAATTGATAGACAACAATATACGTCCCCATATAAACCACCCTCTCTTATGCCTGAAAAGATCACATCTCAACCAGATTTCCACGAGGAAACGCGAAAGCGATCACCGAAAGGGGAAACAGCGTAAAGAAATATCAAATTCCACGTCGATCCCCACTTATGAATTGTAATAGGGGTAGTTAAGCGCGCGGTGCCCCACCACCGCGACAAAACGAATACCGCGATCGGGCCACGGGCGCAATACAGACAGAGAGGGCACCACCTCGAATTATGAGTATAAACCGAACCGTTTATGAAGTGATATCAACAGTCTGGAGAGATAATCGTTTTGCGAAGTTGGTAGCATTGCCGCCGCTCGTTATCGTCGACTATATTTCCGCGCGCGCGAAAACCTTTAAAACAATAATCATATAATAACGTATATTAAGCAGATAGTAGATATATTTTTAGGTATTTACGAAAAAAAAATGTTCGGGAAATTATTGATAACAGCGCTTCAGACTCTATAAATTCAATTCGCGGTAATTAATGAAGTGTTGCAACTGCGCGGATATACGATTATTGCGTTTCTGTGTACAGAAACAGAAGATAAGGAGAAATTAAGTGATCTCGCCGATGATACATCATTACCAATTAATGTTCCATCCGGCTCAATGAAAATAATATTTTGAAGTCGTTTATTACTTTTCGATAATCGTAAATAATCGCATCATTCGTGTTCGCACTTTATAGTCATTTGTTTTGTAATAATCGCTACGAAAAAGTGTATTTTTAGATAAATCTCAATTTTAATAATTGAATAAAGCGCATTAAAAAGTTAAAAGTAGAAAAAAATTTCGCAATGTATTCGTTATACAGAGCCTGGTTATCGTTAGGTCCTTGCGGTAATTTTCCTGGTTTACCGCCATTGCCTTTGAGCAGTGCCCCCTTAAATCTAAGCGGAACCGCACAATTTTCCGGAGCTCCTGATGTCACGCTGCAAGTTGGGCCAACTTTGACGGAATTTTCGGCACATAGATCTGTCTTGAGTAATCACAGTGGATTTTTTAAAGCGGCTTTGAGTAATCACGCAGGTATGTGTCTTCACATGTTTTGAGTTATTTATGTTTTTAAACTAAACCTAAAATTTTTAATAAATTTTCTGACATTTTCTATCTGATTTAGTTATTCCCCATAAAACTTTTAGTATTTTTAAATATTATAAAAATTATTTTAGAAAATACCAGCAATGTTCTTCCGGTTTTGAATTGATAAAAAAAAAAAATATGTAAAATTTATATATTTCAGTTAATAATGAAAATACTAACAATAAAGTAAAAAGAACTTATAGCCACTAAATAAAAATGATGGGTACAAGGTTAAGAAATTTTAGATTAATATTTATAATAATACGCAATATAATTAAAAAAAAAAATAGTATTACTGATATTTTGTATTTAGGGTTAAATTGTTATTTTGTTTTAAATTAAAAATAATTTTTTTATATATTTTTTAATTTTTATTTAGATGTTCACCATAAAAATATATATTTATTTTTACATATTATAAAAACAAATAACACCAATGTTCTTTTGATTTTGAATTGTATGAAAAAATGTACAATTTCAATAATTTTATTTCAGTTAATAATAAAATAAAGTAAAATAATAATATAAAAGACATGTCCCATTCATTAAATGATGGTGAGTAAAAAAAAATAAAAAAATTAGTTTAATATTTATAATAAAAAATATAATTACAATACCAACGAATTTATTATTTACTGATACTTTAGTTTTGATTGATTTGTTTAAACGCACTTTAACTCATTAACATGATCCCCTCCCTTCAACTGCGGATGTACGAAAAAAAAATGGCTAACTATGATGAAAATAGGATGCTTCGAAGCAGACAACTTACTAGAAAGGCATTTTAAACCAAAAGCTATTATTAAACAAGAAAAAAGAGTATGTCCTATTAAATTGGAGATACCAATTCCTAAGAAATCATATTCTTCTATCATTACACACAGTACATAATTAAAAAATTACTCAAAATGTAAAACTTATTAGAAATTAAACCAATCGCAGAACCGCATTTCAATATACTGAGAAAATCAAAATTATTAAACAAGAAAGTAGGGTATGTCCCATTAAATTGAGAAACCAATTCCTAAGAAACCATGTTTTTCTATGACTACGCACACAGTACATATAGTTAAAAAATTATCCAAAAAATAAACTTATTAGAAGAGCATTTTAAACCAATCTAAGAACCGCTTAAGTATATTGAAAACCGAAGCTATTAAACAAGTAAAAAGAGTGTCCCATTAAATTAGAGATACTAGTTCCTAATAAGATATCATGTTCTTCCATGACTATGCACAATAGATAATTAAAAAATCAATCAAAAAATAAAACTTGAGTTAGTTTCTTTTTAATATTATCAAATTATCATTGTTCCAATATAACCTTATTTATTAAGGAACCAACAGACATTCATTTAAAAAGCAGAAACTGGACATCCTAACTTGGTCTTTATATATAATTGTATATTCGACAATAATTATTAGAATAATTTCGCTTTCACAAGCAAAGTTTTGATTTTTCTCATTTTGATAGATGAAAGATCTAAGATATACCTAAAATTATTTTAAAAATGTCTTACGTTTCTTAATGAAATTTTTAAATGAACACCAAGAGCTGTTTTTTACTTATTATTTTTTTTTAACTTCAGTTTCTCTGATTTTTATTAAATGGATTTTTAAACATTTATAGTTTGTATTGCCTGTGGAAATTATTTTTTAAATAAAAAAAAAAAGATGAAGTAAGTTGGTGCTGTCAAAAACTGTTATATTTAATTTCTATTTTCTTTAAAACTAAGCCGTAAATTGTTCTCGTTATTTTTTTTTATCTTATTCCTCCAAAGCAGGCTCTTAAAAAAAAAAAAAACATTTCCAACATTTTAATTTTAAACATTTTATAGAGGAACTTAATAGTAACATTTTTAAAAACTTACATCATATTTTATGTAAATAAGTTTCAAATATGTATAACTTCTAACTAGTTTGCATTTAAAATTAAAAATAAAAATAAATCTTGTAGAGACCTGAGGATAAAAAATTAACCGAAACATGTAGTCTAAAGAAACTTAATATAAAAAATAAATTGAGGAAGGACCAGTAGTAGTCATCATTTGTATACTATTTTTTTTTAATTTACACTTCACTAATTGGGAAAATATGGATATTTGTAGCAAATGTTTAAAAAAAAAAAGGCAGGCTCAAAATCATCTTTTAATATTGCTCTAAAATATTGGAAAAACAGTAGTGCTAACACTACTAATAGTTTTTATGAAATACATTTGGGAATGTAAAAAAAAAAAATATTATTCGGGGAAACCGAATTTAGGGAGAGTTTATATTTTCCCCTCTTGGCGTAATAAACTCAATAACAACGAACTTTATTTATTTTTTTTTACTCTTTTGTAAGTTTGTATTAATCATATTACTGATGTTTTTTTTTTAATTACAAAGCGTATAGTATAAAAGCGTATCTATTGCTTCAAACAATTCTGAAGTAGGCGTTGCTCGGTACACAGTACTTGTAGTTTCGGTTACATAAATAATCGAAGATTTGCGGAACTTCAATTCGTATTCAATTTGTTAAAGATGGTACATACATACATAATATACACTACATGTAGACATTAACACACAAATGTTGAATAGAATAGAGAAATCTCCTTTATTCTAAACTAATCTGGATGATTAGGTTTATATAAACTAACTAAATTTTAATTACATAAAAATTAATGCAGAAATAAATAGTTATCGTTTTATCTGCGATTGTATCATTAATAGAACTTCATTTTGATTTTATTTTTATTAAAATTAAATTTTATTTATGAAATAAACCTATTTAAACATCAGATCTTTTCTTGTAATTCGACATCAAATGTTCTTTTCTCAAAAAAAAAAATCGCAATTTTTTGGATCGTTTAAGATCGATTTTTTTTTCTAAAAGGCATTTAAAAATAAAAGAAAATTAAAATAATAAGTATTGCTGAACAGTTCAAAAATCAATTAGGAGTAATTACTATGACAAAAAAAAAGAAGAATTAAGAAAAAGTGAAAACATCAACACTACACGTTATTTTTCTTCAAAACAAAAAGAAATACCAAATATTAGCAGACAATTAAAATAATTAACAACTGATTCCGCAAAATTGCATCTAACCATAAATTTCAAAATATAATAAACTTTAACTTGTTCATATCAAGTACCAATTCGGTAGATTATCTTATTAATTTATTATTAGATACCTATTTGTTTTATCAAATGTAATAATTAGAAATCGATAATAATCTATACATCAAAAATTTCATATTTTTTTCTATAATAATTCCTAATTAATAAAACTAAAATAAAAAATAACTTATTACGATCCCCTAATTTTAGTGTATTTTTATCCATTTTGGTTATTTTGCATCAAAGAATTTTTATCATATTATCAAAGGTACTGTGTAGACACTTACAAAAAAAATACCTGAAAAAAATCCTTGAAAATCACTTACTTCTTGTGTTAAAAATTATTTCCTAAGAATGTATTTTGGCAGTTGTAATTTAAATAAAAATGGAAGAAATATGAAAATATTTATAATTTTATATTAATAATAAATTAATGCAGGTCATTAGTGTTTAAAAATTGAAAATTGAGAATCATGAGACACAACCTAAAATTTTCCCTGTGATGAAAAATGTAAATAATAAAAATCTTCAAGCCGTAGTGAAAAAATTAAATTAGTTTCAATCTGTGCTGGTTTTTTCTGTAATTCTCGTGTCTAAGTTATTAGAATTTAATAAATTTCCTCACTATCTCTTACCAAACGTATGCAAATATATTTGAATTAATTTTAAAAAAATGTTTCATTTCTCAGTCGTCTTACTAAGCATTTCCAGGATATAAACGCAAATGTACTTTCTATAAATGTAGGAAATCTAAAACAAGATATGGGGATATAAAGAAAAATTATCAGCAATATTAAGCTCTACTTTTATAATTCTTGATCATTTTATTATAATGAATTTTTATTAGAATATAATAATTCAAGTTTTCTGTTTTTTGTTGTTTTGTTGTACAATCTTTTTCCATTTTATAAAATATATTCGAATTGCAATTTTCTTTTTAAATGATCCAAGATGATTCTGTGCCAGTAGTTCATGATGGTGAACGACATTTTCTTTTATATCTATTATAATTATTTTTTTTTAAATTAACCTCAACTTTTTAAATTTCCTGAACACAGTTGCATCAAGTGTAAAATCTGATTCGAATAATTGAAATTTCATTCCTAATGGGACAACAACCTTATCAGTTAATGTATAACGGATAAAAAATTATTAATTATAATTAAACGACCACACTAAAACATATATTCCCAATTAAATCACATATAAATTCGCTCGGCAATATAAACAAATATTATTATTTTATTATAAGTGCAATTAACACGTTCATTTCTGATGATATTGCAAATGTGTTTATTTACAAAATCGTTCCAATTTAATCTATTAAATTCCTACGAAGTTAGCTTTGCTATATTTGATCAACGGAAACAAAAAAATTATTCAAAATCGACAAAATTAATAAATCGAAAAGATGAAAATATGAAAATAATATGAAATTAACTTGTAATGTTCATTGAATGGTTAACTTAATAGAAAAATAACTAAGTTATAATAATAAAGATAAATTATAACAAAACAGGAGTTTACAGAACAAAATGCGGTGAATGTGATAAAACTAGATACGAGAATAAAAGAACACAGAAAACAAAATAAGCCGAATTTTTACCAACATTTAGTAGAAAATAGACATAAAAACATTGATGATGGTAACATTACTTTACTTCATAACTGTGAGAAAGGTCAAAAACTTAAGTTGTTGGAAGCATACGAAATAGAAAAACATAAGAGAATACCAAACACACATCTTCCAAACGAACAAATAGATTATAACATATAACCGATTTTCACGTACTTGGACACTTGACAACCGGCTTAACACAACATTGATATTCCGTATATAAACAACCTGAATAGCTTTTTACACACATACAAAAGCACACACACATTTTTTAAATATAACATATCCATTAAACAATCTTTCGCAGTTTGGTTTACGCATAATACGACACATATCTAATATTTACACCTTTCATATATTAAATTAGTTAAATTACTGTCATTACCAGTTTCAAACAAGTTTCAAATAGATATTTTATTCTAATTTATTATAAATAAATTCTCATCTATACAATATGGATATCATATTTGGCATTTTCATTAATTGACAATAATCCTATTAACGTGTAAGTAAAACATTTTATAGCATAATATTTAAAAAAAAAGTCAGTATTGTAACTTAGAATACATTATATTATCAGTTATAGTTTAATCATTTGTTTTACACTAAAATTTCAACATAATTTAATCCATATTTATTTATAATTAAATCATTAATTTGTATCGCATTTTCTAGTGATCTGAAGATGACTATTGCAAGTCGAAACTAGCAGTCAAATCTTAATATATTTTTGAACAAAAAAACGATTTTTTTTTACTCTTTTCAGCCATATAAAAATAACTGCATATAATTATAAATGATTTAAAAAATATGTAATATGGAATTGAAAGATGTACTTACAATTATTTTGTTATTTAGGCGATTTCACAGTGCTGGATTTAGAGAGATAGGAAATATTATCCATCCCGGACAGCATCATAATAGATTTGGGTTTGGAAATTCTTATATGTATATATAAATAAATTCCATTGCCAAATATATATAATAATAATATCAATTTATTGGCTGACACATGTATATTAGTATATAACATTTTATGTATACGAGCCAAAAAGACTGGTGTTCTTCCTTTAACCTTGATTCGTCAAAATTTTCATAGATTTTGGCCGAATCATCATTTTTTGAACCTGACAGTCCCAATTTAATCCTTCTTGTTTTTCTACGCACTGTTCTTCTTTAATTAACATCCTTATGGATATATTTGAGGTACTTTCGAAAGTGCGTATGCAAGAATACAATAAAAGTGTTTATAGCAGTTCAGTAGCGCCATCTATGAGAATAGAAGGAAACATTAACCCTGGAATGATGAAGATATTTCTAAATAACGTTATTTGTATGAGTGGCTGCATATTGCTAATATTATACTAGTACACATATGGTCTAAAAAATGTTCCACTGGCGAAATATAGATGGCACTACGAGTATTCTCTTATGGAAATATATTATCACTACAAATGCATAACAATAGAAAATGCTAGTGGTGCTATCTATATTTCTCCAGTGGAACAGTTCTTTGACTATATGTATATACTAGTATATTTGACATTACTTAGCGTTTTTTGGTGAAAAGAACCTGAAATCTGATTAATTTAAGTGCAAACATGAGCTAATTAGCATTTTAAAGAGGATTGTTCGAAATTATTGTTATTCATATCACCACTACATATTTAAATAAAAGTATTTCAACGCATGTATTTTTTATTTCCAGGTCCCACGCCGATAGCAGTGCCTAACGTCAACGTAGACGAATTCTCTTCCCTTCTAACATTCATGTATACCGGCTACTTGGACCTGAACATCTCGAACATTTACAACATCCTCTTGGCGACGCATATCTTACACATGCCCAGAGCTTTGGAAGTATGCAGGAGCTTCCTATTGCACAGCCAACCGATGGAGAACGGCTCCAGACTCGTCAAGCCCATCCCCAGTCGAAAATCAATGATGCCGCATCAGCAGATATGCCCTCCGACGTTCTCAAATTGGAAAAAATCGGATGCCACGCCATTCCGAGCCATAGTAGCGGCCAAAGAGAAGCCAGAGCCGGCACAACCGTCAACTTCCAAAGCTAGTAACAGCGTGGACGGCAACAAGAAAGAAGAGAAACGTCTGGAGAAAACCAAAAGAAAACTGGAGAAGTGTGGGGAAAAAGTAATAGTGGACGTGGCTTGCTGCGATGGACCAGTTCGCTTCCAACGGGTCCTGAACAAGAATTACGGCGCTACCAACATCGAAAACGAATACCAAATTGAGAAAATCAACAGGAACGAAGTCATGAATAAAGTTATGAGCGAAAGTATCCGGGATAAGAGGTTGAGCGACGAAAATGCCGCTCAGAACAGCAACAACGAAGTATTTACGTGTCTCTACTGCAATCACACCTTCAAATCGCAATATTGTTACCAGAAACACGCTAGACGTCACTTGAATCCTGTCAGTATCGACAGCAAAGCGCCGGCCGTCGCCGAACAAAGCCAACAGAAGCGAGAAGTGAAGTTATTAGACATGAACGTGCAATACTACCCTTGCAAAACGTGTGGTTCGAAGTTTCCCAGTTATTACTTCGTGCATAAACACAGGAAGATGTGTCACGCCGAGGAGATGGCCGATTCTGCGAATAAGAACAACGAAATGGTGCCAGAAACTAATTGCAATAATGACAGCAATGATAGTAGCAAAGCTAGTGTAGTTATAGATGTGGAAACTGAGGAAAACAAATGAATATTTTCCTATGTCTTCATCTCGTGAGATAAAAGCGAGGATTACTGATGTATTTTTTGTGATCATGTACTTGTGGAAATCCATAAAATCTTTTAACATTATAGTAGTGAAGAATTTATTTTAAAATATTACTTTTATTGTGTCATATTAATAAATGTAAATATTGATCTATGTTAGAATCGTGTACTCAAGGAAGAATATCATGCAATAAATCTAGCAGTATTAACAGGGTTTGATTGATGAAAAATGTAGATGTTTATTTTATTATTATTAAATTTTAGAATTATTATTTTATTTTAATATTAATAAAGTTTTCGGACAAAGATCTGAAGGCGAAATGGTTAAAAGGGAAATAGATGGCGGCCGAATGAGAAGCGATGGTCGTAAGTGAATAGGGGTATCGTGGTTTATCGATAAAAGGTACGAAAACAGGAAAAAATTGCGGAAACTTAAATCGACGTGGGTGCCGGGAAGCGACCGTCACTTGTCAAAATTGGGCTATTTTGAGCGATCGCTACTAAGCTGAGATGCCACTTGCGAGTGGGGTTTATGTCGAAAAGGCTTTCTGTGTCCTTAGTCTTGCAGTTCGAACCCTAAAATAGGGTAGAAATACGTTATTTTTCTCAAAAATGAGTCAATTTATAGAGCGGTGTTTTACCGGGTACGCGCGTCTAATTTTGACCGAATTCATGTCATGGCGCCCACATCTATTATACGGCAAAACGTTTCGAATTTCGTGGGACGATTTTAAACGTAAATAGGCGTTTAAGCCACGTGTAAAAAGTCAAAACGTGGTTCGACAGATGTTATGGAGCTATACAGTAAGAAAGGCAGATGGAAAATTGCAAAAATCGCAAAATATTGCCATTTGTGATGGAGTTAAGTCTCTAAGATGAGATTTTATTTGAATAACAATAACAGCGATTTGAAATAATTTCATTATTGCTTAAGGTAAAATAAGATTCGTAATACACGCTCAGGCATGTTTGTGAATGTAATTATACAGTTTTTAGGTAGATTGTAGGGTAAGTTTCAAGAGAGATGTTAACCCATAGAGCACAAGAAGCGCCAATTTGTCGCGTTAATTTTAGCACAAAAAGTATATATTACTGCGAGATTATTGTTGATATGGGTATATACATGCCTGATAAGTGAAAGCGTTCTTTTCTACAAGATGATTCGATTTATGGGGTCATGTTTGCCATAAATAAATGAATATGAATTTCTTCTAATGAGGTAAATTTTATTTTTTTCAAGCGTTTTGTAGCCATGAGGAGAAGAATATTATAAGGTAACACATTATAGTACATTACCCGACCCCTAGTTATTATTTTAATAACCATTGATTCTAATTGGGATCCAGATTTTAGTTCTTTGTTTAGCTGTCTAGTTACTAGAAAAATTAAAAAACAAATCCAAAAGCAATTTTTTTTTCATTTCTTTCGGGTTCGACATCTAAAAGGTTCAAATAAATCTTACTTATTAGCGCTTGATACTTTGGAATTTTTTTTTCCTTGTTCAGGAATGGTATTGCAATTAAAAAAGGCAAAGCATTATAAATTGACAGTCATGGTGAAACTAACGTAAGAGTGACACACATGTTGTCAAAACAGATGCACATGGCCCAACAGCAACACGTGTATTAAGAAAAAAAGTTACAATTGGTTAATTTTCCATTCCAATATTTTATTAGTGGCCCTTAAGGGTGCTGAATCGTTGGTTGCCAATTTTTCGGAAATCAGATTATCGAAATTATCACTTTTAGCATTAAAACGAAACAAAAAAAGAATCTTTAGTAAAACTGGCAGTAATTCTTTAAGCATTATCGTAAAAACAAAATTTAAAAATACGGCATAAATAAACTCGTACCATTGAAAATACAAAATGGAAAAACTTCATTCTGACGTATTGCCTCTGGTGGTAACAACATTCGGCATTCTCAAAAAATTCCAAGAGGGATAACTCAATTGGCAACGTTGTAAAAGCAATTATACAGCATAGAGCAATGGATCGCAGAGCAACGTAAACAAAACGTAGCCACTTGACATAGATATAACCTCCTACGAGAAGAAGTACCGCCAATAAACGAACGTATTTGGTGTGACATTCGACTGTTTTTATTTATAGTTATTAGAATGATTCGAGTTGGTTTCAGAAGTTATCCAGCAAGCTTCTAATTATAAATAATATATCAAACAATTAAAGCAAGCGGAAAATCGATGCATTCTGTTGTCATGTTTGTGCTATTTTTAAATGTATAATAAATGGATTTAAACATGTGGTTGCAGAAGTCTGCTGTAATGTATTGACTTTTTCAATTTTGTCGTATATCTGTTTCGAATAGTATGCACTCAAAGTTAAAGTTTTCATATCGGAAGACCTGCCAGATAAGCCTTTACTGGACGCTAGTGTATTCATTTATTGTGTCGAATATACTGGGTAAAAAATGTAGGGATTATTTTACAAGAAAATAAGAAAAGAAAAGTTCTACTGTGTTCGTCAATTTATATAAGGCAAGAATCGAACCTAAACTATGACCTAAAGAAATTTTAAAGTGTGAAGTGAAAATATTATTAATCCAAAATTGCCTTCTTTCTAAAATTATCTTTCGTAGATAAAATTTCATTTTAGTAATTAATTTAACCATAATTTCTCCGCATCCTGGAGATATCAATAATAAAATGTTTTTTTCTAATCTGATATTACGGTCTGATAATTATTCTTTCCTGCAATTTTAACGGAAATGTAGCCCTTCTTACAACTTGCTATGTATTTTCAAACGGATTTTTTTTTAATATGGGTTTTTTTATAATTATTAAAAATATATTTTATTTCGATATTGATTCGATATGTCTAGGAGCCTCTAAAATTATTTTTGCACAGGTTACGTGACGTGCTAATATGGCAGCATATTTAGAAAAAAAACATATAAAATAAGGTTAGTTGATATGATATCCAAATCAGTTACTTTTATAATATTTGAAAAAGTTGCTCAATAACATTTTGCAGCCATATAACATTTTTTTTCTAAGCATATTAAAAAACAAATAATAAAAAGGCACCTACAATACCCAAAAATAAACACTAACTTACTTATTATTTTGTAAAATAAGTAGTTTCATTTAAATCTTACAATTTTACTTATCGATTTTATAGGGGAACTTTATCTTAACAACAGATAATTCTACTACTAAGTGAAAGTGTATATGAAAAAAAAACGTAGTTACATTCAGAAAAAGTGTTTAATATAGTTCAAGACCACATGTTTCGGCTATGGGACGTCATCCTCAGGTCTTAAAAATGTCGAAATCAAAATTTAAAATAATAAAGTCAAATATAGACATTTAAAGTAAAACACGATAAACAAAAGTGACTAACAACACAAAACAACGAATTAAAAGTGAGACATAATGTCAACAGATACAAAATCAACACCAGTATGTAGTATAGTCTTGTTTCTATATCGGTTGACATTATCTCTCACTTTTAATTCATTGTTTTGTTAGTCACTTTTGTTTGTACACCGAAATCGGGTAGAACCGTTTCAGCAAGCAACTCATTTTAACAAGCTATTCGTTGACAAACATCAAATCAAAATATTCATAGAAACGTATGTCCTAAATTACTTGATTTTTAGCAAAATGACGAATTGATGACTTCTTTGTCTTACATCATCGTAATGGAAATTTGTAGAGAGCTAAGTACCTATATCAGCAAGAAACATAGGCTGTACGCAGCTTATAACCTTCAGGACATTTAGGCATACTCATCAGTGTGCAATATATATTTTATTTTTTGCATATCTTTAATTATAGTCTATATGTAGACGTATTACACTAATTGAAGTTAATTAACGCTAATTAGTGATTGCATATATGGCATATTTAGGCATTTCTATGCATATTTTTACAAAAGTTGCATATATTGCATATTTAAGCTTTTTCTTATCCTTTCTATTAGTAAAAATTCCTAGTAATTCCCAATGTAAATCGACAACCGACAATTCTCAGAACGATAAATCTTTGACATTGGTTTCTCTAATATTTTTTTGCAAGAACTGCGCGTGTTTAATTTCGCCTAGCAGAAGGGATGTGGTAAATACGTTAAAATAAACTATTCATTCATTGAATATCTTTGAGCGAAACATATTGGAAAATGTGAAAAATAAAGCGATCCGCATGTGTGCAGCAGTCTATACGTCAATGTATAGCATCAACTTCACGAAACTCAGAACCAGAAGAATACAATACGGATCTGTGTAGCGCATTAATTTCGTCTAACATACCATTAGCAAGATTAAACAATGTTAATTTGAAATCATTTCTGCAAAAATATTGCAAACATAATATACCTGACGAAAGTACCTTACGAAAAAATTATGTCACATCTTGTTACCAGCAAACAATAGCAGAAATTCAACAATTGGTAGGGAATAATTTTATTTATATCATGGTAGATGAAAGTACGGATAATTGTGGCCGTTATATTGCCCATTTGTTAATAGGAATTGTTCATGAAGATATTGTAGGTAAATCATATTTAATTTATTGTAAAGAACTTCAACAAATAAATAATGTGACAATTGCCCAATTCCCAATTCGTTGAAGAAGGTTTATCAAATTTCTTTTTACTTGGAAGTATACCTTGTGAAAAAATTTTACTAATGTTGTCCGACGCTGCACCATACATGATAAAAGCCGCGCAAAATTATTTTTTTTTTTTTTCAATCGTGTAGCCGAAGACATTAAGAATCAATTCCCTTTGATTAATGATTTTATTAGGAATGTCAAAAAAGTATTTTTAAAAGCACCTTTAATAATAATTATAATAAGAATTAGAATTTATTGACAACTACAGGTTTATTCGCTGGTGTTACACCAATTACACTGGTGCATGTTTTATCTTTCTTAGGTACCTACAGAGTAAATCTTCTATCTTATTTTAATCACAAGCCAGTGTAGAAAGTGTAACACCAGCGAACAAACCTTACAATTCAAGTACATTGTCAAAAAGATTATATCGAATCCAATTTTATAAGGAGCGACTTCCCGGTGTTAAGTTGCCTCCTGAACCGATTATTGATGGGGTAGGTACATGGTTAGAGGCTGCAATTTTTTTCGCCGATAATTTTGAAGGAATAAAAAATGTAATTCTTGAAATCACTGCTGACTGCATTGCTGTAGAAAACTGTAAAAAGATAGTAACATCAACAGAACTGCTACAAAACCTTTTGTATATTAAGTCAAATTATAGCTTTGTTTCAAGTTCCATTCGTAAACTAGAAACGCAAGGGATGTCGCTCTCGGAATCAGTCGAAATAGTAGACGAATTTGATATGCTATGTAAGAAGGTTAAGGGTACAATAGGTAATTCTATATACGATAAATTTAAAAAAGTGATAAATAAAAATGCGGGGCATTTGAAATTGAAGAAAGTTTGGAAGGTGAAACAGTAAACGATTTCAACTTTAATTTTAGTTTAGAATGTATTGCAAAGTTAAAAAATGCACCAATTACATCTGTGGATGTTGAAAGAAGCTTTTCCATTTCGAAACGAAATGTATTCTGATAGAAAACAAAACTTTCTTTTACACAATTTTGAAAAACATTTAGTTATAAATTGTTTTACAAATATGTTGTGAAAAAATTTTGTGCAATAAAGTTAATGTTTAAATTTCTGCTCTTATTTATTTTATGTAAAAATTTTGCATATTGTCGCAATTTTTTTGCATATATGCCCCAGGTTTATGCATATTTTCTCAAAAATCGATGCATATATATGCGTATATATTCCAGTTTTTCTTTCTTTGCATATAATCCGGTCTCTACTCATCAAGATTACTTGCAGAATTTTTAAAACAATAAAAAAAAATCTTCTTTAGTTCGTATTCTTAGGTTATTGTGTCCCTTTAAGCTACAGTAGAACTCATCTTAACCGGCTTCGCTTTAACCGGATGCTTATATTTAAAGACGCAATGAATATAATTTCAATTTAATGCTTTAATTTCCATCAATTGTTTGGCACTTCCGTTCACCCACGAGAGGTTTTTGTTTTTAATATATTGTAATGAAATGGAGAAATTATATGCTGTACGTACATATAGAAAATTTGAAGAAGAAATCCATCTCCAAAATAATCTGTCACACAGTAATCACTGAATCAAAATAGTTATTCATTATTTCCTTATCGAATACCTAATTGTGACACACAGTTCTTTTACATAAAAGATCACTAGTCGAATTAGATAAAAGTAAGTTAAACGCAAATCACGTTGAATTTTTTAACGTTGTATATTTAATTTTCTATGCAAGAATTTAATTCGTAATATAGAAAAATAATTGTTTATTTTTTAAACATCACTTTACAGCAGTTTCCAAATGAATACACAAAAATTATTGCCTACACTAATTAACCCAATATATGCTTAAAACTGGTTACAATGTAAAAACCGCAGATAAACAATTGAAAACATTTATGCTTGCTACCTACATTTTAAAATACAAATTTTGCTGACGTTTTATAAACAAAATCCAGGTATATTTTTATTTGCTCGTTACTACAACAAATTAGTAGAAATTTAAATTGTATAAATCAAATTCGTGTAGCTTTTTTTTTTTTAAGATCAGAATATTACTAAGAATGGCATACAAAAATGTTTGAAATGATTCTTATATAGTCTTTTAATTTCTCATTTTTTTTAATACATGTTGTACCAAAATCAAATGACAAATACGGTAATGGAACCTGACATATGTTTAAACAAAATATCCTAATAACATTCATTAGAATAACTCAGTTTGAATATACAGGCTGACTTTGATAAGGACACTATTGTTATTTTGGAAAGTATGGCAGATACAACAAAGTCGATTAGATGGGAAAAAAAGTAGGATACGTTTAAAGAGAGAATACACTAAAAAATATATAACAAATTACATGTTTAAATTTGTTTTTATCAAGGACCATCGAGGACTAGTTACTATGTTAAATATCATAAAAACAATTGAAATATATATTTATTACCACCAGCGCATTTAGTGTAGGAATATATTGCAGAAACATAAAAGAATACAGAATCGTATTTAATTAATTTTATTCATATTTCCTCACTACTGTAACATCGTATTGTAAATCTGATTACAGCAACTTACAGCAGAGTTATTTTATAATGAAAGATTGTAATACATTTTTTCCTTTCGTGTTTTCAAATATAATCTCGAAAGATAAGAAAATTTCTCTTTTTTCATGTATCTTCAAAACCGTTCAGAATTTACTATTTTCTTTTAACGCGATTTATTCATTTCCGAAATGCCCAACTTTTTCCCCATTTAAACGATTATGTATCTCCTACCAACTTGGCAAAATTTAAATTTCCCACAATAAATCTTAGCAACTTCAAACATTGAAATACGAAATTACCAATGGCTTTGTATTAGATTACTAGTTATTTTGATATCTTTCTGTTGAAGTTACCAAAAATAATTATGGGAAATTTAAATTTTGCCAAGTGGATATGCTTCATGCGATAGTAATACTGTCCAATTCAAAGTCAGCCTGTACCTTTAGTGTGAGTCACTTGAGCCCCATTCATTAAGACATTTTATTCAGAATTATGTCAGGCACCTCCACCATGAGTTTAACCACTTGATTACGATACACCCTGTATATACAAAATGGTATTTTAAATAATTACTACACATTCAAACTTTACACAAAACTTATTGGTTTCAGGAAGTTATCATTGATTTAGGAATATAATTTTTATATATAAGCTTTCTCGAACTGTCAAATTTTAATGAATCTTTGGTATGTTCAGATATACGATATATAGCCCTAACTCTTAAATGATGTGCGTATTACAATGTGATGGGGAAAGCGTTTAAATAAAAATTACTTTTTCTTTAACTCTTCTTCAAGTATACTGGAGTAAATAGCAGTAAAAAGACACTAAATGCATTCAAAAAGCATTAGCAACACAATATCGATTCAAATAACTTAATGGCGGAGGGACTTGTGTAAATGAAATATTGATACATATACAGAGTGTCGCATATCTGAATATATTCTACATATTTACCAAATTTCATTAAATTCTGAATTTTGCATCTATTAGAGCTCCCATTTATTTATTAACTTATTAACATTAACTCAAACGAAAAACAACTCACCTATAATATCCACAGTTTCATCTTCACTTGTCTCCACTTGACAGTTGTCTTTGTCTTTTCTTCTCTCTTTCTTCTTTTGGTTTTCTACGACAGTATTTGGTGTAAAGGTCTGATCACTGAAAAAAAAGGAAAAACGACTTTCAAGCAACGATACTTAAAACATTCATCATTTGATATTTTCTAAGATAACTGTAAAATGTAGTCATTTTACAGAAATATAAAATAATTTATACACACAAAAAAGTATTGATGGCCGTTCAATGCGAACAATATTAAAATCATTTTGTAATGGCTGTTAATTTAAAAACATAAAGTTACCTGTGATTTTTTGAGAGAACCGAAAGGTACATCATAATTCTGTTTTGACAAGCAAAGTACACGGCTTTAGCGCTAAACGTGCGTTTATTTCCTTAATTCTTTTATTTTATCATCTTTTTGACATGGTTCGTAAAAATCAGCTATTTTCATAACTAAATAAGAGATTGTTGTTGGTGTAATTTTAACGTACTAATCACAACTATGGTGTTTCCTGTAGCAGAAATAACTTTCCATGGATGCAGTCCAAACCAACAAAGCGACAAATCATTTTAGTATCCGACAAAAAAAAATGTGCTCATTTACAAACCAGCACCAACTCTGACCCAGAAATACAGATTATAAAACATTACCTACGAAATGAATGACCCAAACACATTTCAGCCATGAAACGTGAGGAAAGGGCTCTTATTACCCAGATAAAGATGAAATATGCGAACTAAATAGGATTTTATTCAAAGGTAACGAACTTCTATCTCCAAAAGAGCATAGACTCGGTGTACTTACTAAGTTACACTCTGCTCTTCAAGGAATCATGACATGTCAAGGAAAGACTCGGGAAGCAGTATTTTTACCAAGCATAAATAAGGAATTTAGTATCATCCAAATTACAATTCTCAAAATATGCTAAATCTAACTCCAAACAACCAAAAATTCACCATTAGATTCCTGAACTGCCATGTGAGAAGATAGAAGTGGATTTTTTTTTTCCAAATTGGGGATGAACATCATTTCATCCCATGTGACTATCACAGCAAGTTTGTAGAACTAATGAAAATGATAAGGAAGGATGCTTCATCCACGATTGAGACTTTGTTTACTAATAATTCAATAATCATGTCTGACAATGGACCACCGTTTGATTCAAAAAGCTTAAGCAATTCCTACAAGAACTTGATATAACCTTTGTAACATGAAGCCCCACATACAGTCAATCTAATGGGCTAATAGAGAGGTATGTTGGAGCACTGAAAAGTATGGCACTAAAGAGTCAAGGGAAATATAGATATTTAGTCATTATAGTTCGCTTAAGCAAACATTTCCATCGCCAGGTGAAATTCAGGCCCCAATTATGATATTTAATGGAGAAGGTTATTTTAATGCTACATGTCTTTTGAGTGGATAATTATTAAAAGTGGATATTATTTTAAGTTTTAGTAGCAATTTTTGGCATTGCTGGTGCATGCAGAAGAGATGAGTGTTCTAAAATGAGCAGAGCCAATAAACTACGATGTTTTATTAATGGCACTGAAACGAAACACATGTGTTCTTATATGGATTACGTAAATTTAGATAACTCGCCATTTGGCTTAGTATTTTCCAAAGATATTACGACCTATAAGCCGAACAGAACACTTTCCATTATTGTAACTGACAATTGTGTGTAATAAATAATTAACAAATTAAAGTATTTCTGTTAATAACCGTAATTACTAAGAATACTTTTAATTCCTCTTAACTATTACAGTTATTAGCAGAAATACGTTGATTCGTTAGTTAATTGTGTGTTATTGCTCGCAGTGTTGGGCTAGATAGGAGAAGTGAATGAAAGCTCTGCTCCGATAAGCCATTGAAAAGTGCCCCTAAAGCCCTAAAATTCAATATTTTTTTTCTCAGGAATTACTTAAACTACCACGTTCAAAAAAATTATGTAAGTAAACACTGATTATGGCCATTCTATAAAAAATCAAGAACTAATTCCATCCACTCAGTTCAAAGTTATCACTATTTTCCCCTTTTGAGGGGTGGTTTTTTGAGTTTGGTTTAAGGTGCCAACTTGGCTTTTTGTTATATTAGACTGTATACATTTAGATTTACTATATATTTTTTTTCAGTTTTTTCTGTGTAGTAGAACCAATAAAATCTCTTCAAATGATTTTAGTAGGAGCAATTTGTTATTGGTTATTTTAGGGTTAAAATAATTATTCATCTATTAATTTCAGGATTATTTGTACAAATGTTCCCCAAATCCAAGTATAATTGTATTTGGGTTTATTATATATTTCGTCAAGTTCTTTCAGTAATCAAGTAATACAAATAAAAAATAAAACCTCTTTGATATTATTAGCAGCATTGGGTTATTGATTATTTTAAAGATAAAATAATTATTCATCGATCGGATTCAGGATTATTTATATGTACATTTCAGCTCTAGTATCTATAAAAGCATCGACATATTAAAAAGAATACTGTAACAATAAAATAATATTTAATTCCGTACCCGTTGTTCAAAGTTATGAGTATTTTCTCCTTTCAAGGCATGTTTTTTCAAATTGGATTTATGAATTCGACTTGATTGTGTTACCTATAAATGTATGCGTTTTGGTCCAATATATATATTTTTTTATATGATATAGCCTATTAATATAAATCAATCAAATCTATTGTTCTAGTAACAACATAATTCTATCCAAATTTGTTATTTCAGCAAGCTATGTATTTATAGTTGTTATAATTTTCTTAATATTGAACAGAACCGCTATTCGTATTTTACTTCTTTACTTGTTCTTACTGTCAAATAGATATATACAATTATTATACATATTTCTTTACATAATGTCCTGAGACGTGCATAATTTTTTTTTAATATGGCCATTATTTGATTGTGAGAGTTTGGAGACTGTTGTTTAATGTAATTTCCTTATGTAGAATAAACAGCAGTGCTGTAGAAAGTAAGTTAAAATACGTTCTCATAGAATCGCGGTTGTTTGCTAATAAAAGTATCTGGAAGAAAGAAACTTAAACAAATAAATAAACGATTCTTCCCAAAAGAATCAGTGAAGGTTGCAAATCAAGAGCATACTTCTCAGTTAATATGACATCACTATATGTAGTAAACCCAAATGCAGGCATTACCATACAACAAAAAGTCAACTTGGAAGCTTAAATTCAAAAAACCACCCCCAAAAGAGAACTTTGAACTTCGTGTACGGACGTAAATATTATTTTATATTGATTATAAATACATATATGTTAATAATAAATGTAACAACAGATAATACATTATATAATAATATACTACTTATTATTATTAATTCTTACATA
The DNA here is from genome assembly GCA_004143645.1 of Protaetia brevitarsis. Lineage (NCBI taxonomy): Eukaryota > Metazoa > Arthropoda > Insecta > Coleoptera > Scarabaeidae > Protaetia > Protaetia brevitarsis. Next base: position 1,671,625 of record RXPK01000196.1, on the reverse strand, counting down.
ATTATTTTAACCCTAAAAAAATATATATAAAAAACCTAAATATATACAGTCTAATACAACAAAAGCCAAGTTGGCACCTTGCACCAAACTCAAAGAAACCACCCCAAAAAGGGAAAATAATGGTAACTTTGAACTGAGTGAAAGGAATTAATCCTTGTTTTATTTTATACAATGTCCATAATCAGTGTTTACTTACATAATTTTTTTGAACGTGATAGCTTAAGTAATTTCTGAGAAAAAAAAAGAATTTTTCCACCCTCGAATGGGGTGGCATCGATTGAGCTAATTTTTGGTATTTACAGTATGTGTGACAGTAGTACTCATTCGTTTTAATTTCAGCCCGATAGCTTTAGGGGCACTTTTCAATGGCTTATTGGAGCAGAGCCTTTCTACAGTAATTACAAATACGTGTTTTGTGGGGTCTCGATTACGGTATATGAAACTGTGCGTCAATTGCATTTTGCGACCTCACCCAAAGAGATGCGCTGGGGCACAAGAAAGCTCACTTCAGGCACAGTTTCACAAACAACTATTATTGCATGATGCATTAACGAATGCCAAAATTTTACACTAAAAATCATCCAAAAAAACTGTCCCTTCTTACATCATCGTAGATTAATTAATTTAAAAATTACATGCTCTACTTGAGAATGTTTTTAAACGAACATCCGATACAAGTTTTAAGTAAATTAATATATTAAACCATTAAAAAATGCAGCATTAACAAAACCAATTTAAATGATTTTTTTATCAATATATCTTTATGTCCAGCGAATAAAAACAAGAATTCAGTATTATGCAGTTATATCTGCGTTTTCATCAGATGTAGAAGAAAATCAATCTAGATCTAGACGATCAACAAGGATAAAAAAAAATGTGTTTTAATATATTTTGTTATGTTTAAAAATTTTTATTATTATTTAAAAGCGCCCTATACATCAAAGAGGAGTAATGGGGCAATTAACCGAATTATTAGTCTCAATTAGATTTTATCATTTCTGGGTAAATTGCTTTTCAAAACTTGCGTTATCTAAAACATTTACAATTCTATTGATTGTATTACATGTAAAATACATAAAATAAATATGTATAGTTCATTTCATCAACGTGGTGTTATTGATATATTCCGCAATAAAGTGCCGTTTTGTGGCAATAATTACGTTTTCTTGTTTCACTTGTCTAACGCTGCGAACAAATTACACTTTCAGGAAATAAATATCAAGTGGGTATCAACAAGTGCACTTAATATGGACTTTTAACGGAATCATCGTCCTTCAGTCGATTTGTCGATCTCTATCTGGGTAAATGGTGAGACAAATTAGTCATTACTTACTATAGATTTATAAATTCACTAATGTCTGAAATCTCTTTAAATAAAAAGAAGATGAAGTAGTTATGCGTACAAGTTATCAGTGGAAGGTGAATGTCATCCGTTCACATTTATTTCATTATATGAACAATTAAATGATACTATTTTAAATTTAATAATCTGAACTTTCTTCTAACTTGACCCTCCTTGGCATCAAACCCATTCATAATACGTAATTATAAATATACAGGTGGGCCACTACATTCGCGTCGGTTATATAAAAAAAAGTGGTAACATATTTTCAATTTTTTTTTTTTTTTTTTGGTTAAGGATTGTACAGGTTCAGAAGGACTGCATTTCAAAATTTTTTTGAAGTATACAGGGTGACTCAAAGAAAAGTTACACAACAAAGTTGTAAAAAATTAAATGGAACACCATCTATATTATAACATATTTTGATAGTACAGACTAGATAAAGGCAAGCTGATGTTAGGTTTCTTATATCTAATTCAACTCGTTTAAAAGATAATTAACTATTGTTCAAAATGTAGACTAAAATTTAAGAGGCACGCCTGTCATTCATAATTAAGCTAGGTATTTTAAACTATATTTATTTTTAACTAAAGCATTAGACTTGATAATGAAATAAAAGGAATGCAAAAAATTATACAGGGTGAACAAAAACATTCTTTTAATTTTCTCTATCTTTAAAGGCAAGTAACTTTCTTATTTTAAATGGAACACCCTGTATTTATTACCCTGTTTAGATTCTAATTTTAACGGTCTTTAAGATTGTATTAATGGTTCCTATACCTATCTGTTATAGTTTCTTAGTAATTTAGAATTTTCTATTTCAAATATTAATTCATATGTCTTTTTTTAAAAGTAGGCTTAGACAAAATTGTCGCTATTATTCATTATACACAAAAGGCATTTAACAGTAACAGAACTTGTCAGGTATGCATCACTGTTCTTTGTCATTGTTTAAAAAGTTTAATTATTTACAATGAGAAATGACCCTCGAGCAGAAAGGATTGATATGATTTTAATAATTGGGGAGTCAAGAGAATTGTTTGCTAGCATTAAGGATTTATGCGCAAAAATATCCTAACAGACGCCATCCCTATAAGTGTTGCTTGAATTTTATGTGTTGATTATGTGTTATTTTCGGATGAGTCAACTTTTCATAACAACGGATTAGTTAATATGCATAAATTTCATTATTACAGCGACGAGAATCCCAATTTCTTTAGAACCCTAAATCGCCAACATCGATGGTCTGTTAATGTGTGGGACGGAATAGTTGGAAAGCACGTGATAGGGCCATACTTTTTTAATGGTCGCTTGAATGGTGCCATGTTTCTACAATTTATAAAATATAACTTAGCAATACTTTTGGAAAAATATACCTACTAAAATATTCGACCAAGACTTTGGTTGCAATTAGACGGTGCTCCTGCGCACTTTCAAATAAGCGTTCAGGAGGAATTAGATAGGCAGTATCCCAACAGGTGGATAGGCCGCGGAGGTCCACAAAATTAACTAGCAAGATCTCCAGACCTAACAAGCCCAGATTTTTTTTATGGGAATATATTAAAAATATTGTTTAATAACAGCAGTTTTGTCCAAGCCCACTTCAAAAAAAAAAAATAATGGCTAGGAATAATATTTGAAAAAGGAAATTATAAATTACTAAGAAACTATAACAGATAGGTATAGAAAGCATTAACACAATCTTAAAGACCGTTAAAATTAGAATCTAAATGAAGTAATAAATACAGGGTGTTCCATTTAATATAAGAAAGTTACTTGCCTTTAAAGATAGCGAAAATTAAAACTATGTTTTTGTTCACCCCGTATAATTTTTTGCATTACTTTTATTTTATTATCAAGCCCAATACTTTAGTTAAAAAATAAATACAGTTTAAAATATCTAGCTTAAAAACGCATGACAGGCATGCCTCTTCAATTTTCGTCTACATTTTGAAGGATAGTTAATTATCTCGTGAACAAGTTGAGTTAGGTATAAAAAACCTAACACCAACTTGTCGTTATTTAGTCTGTACTATCAAAATATGTTATAATATAGATGGTGTTCCGTATAATTTTTCACAACTTTGGTTCGTAACTTTTCTTTGAGCCACCCTGTATACTTCAAAATAATTTTAAAATGTGCTCCTTCTGAACTTGCATACCCCTAACAAAAAAAAAATCGAAAATATGTTACCACTTTTCGTATATAATGCGCGAATGTGGTGGCCCACCCTGTATAATATAATAAAATAAATTCAGAAACATATTAAATATGTAATTTTTGTTTATTAAAATCCGCATTATCCAATTGATTTAATTTTTTTTTTTTTTTTTCTTCAAATAGGGTATTTACGGTATTGCAATTTCATTTTCAATGGGTAATTAATCATCGTAAAATAAGGTCATTGACGTAAAAATATCTTAATTTCATTAATTGTCACTGCATTGCTGGTTTGACGCAAATTCTTCTGAATAAATCCTAATAAGGTGGTCCATCGCACCAACAGTAAATACTGCTGTGGCCTGGCATCCCTGTTTTCTTTATTTCTGTGTTCAATTGATTGAGATCAATTTTTGTCAATGTTTCGGGCAAATTCTCTCAGAGGTTAATATTTTATTTTTAAGTAAGATTTTGTTAATAGATTTGTTTGATGAATTTAAGTATTTTATTGTTCAGCTGTTTATATTAATTTCAGTCATTTGTACATATTGCCTTCGTCAGTATTGTATATTTTGTAATATTCAAGAGATTTTCTTTGCATTTTATGCGCTGCATAGCCACGCATCTATTTTGTTATATGTATGCGATGTAGGGCCTCTTAAAAGGTAGTTCTTTGAAAGTTACCGTAAGTACATGTCTTTTATTTTCTTTGATGCCATTTTTGGTAATTTCATTTTTATTTAAAATGTAGTTCGTTTTATTTGAATTTTATCAGCTTTCAAGGAACTCTTATAATTAATAATTGCTGTTGTGTTTAATTGTGTACACATATCGAATGTAAGATCAGTTATTGTAATTTGTTTTAGAAGAAATGGTTTTTTTTTTTAGTTTAAAGAGTTTAATTTTTCCGTTTCGTAGTTTTCAATTCAGTTTTAAGTAATTAATCACCTCGGATTAGGTGAAAAGAAGCTTTGTGCTTGAATTTAAATTTCATTTATTTTACTACAATTGTTTGTCCACGTTTAAATTAATTTTAGTGTGTTGTAATTTTGTAACCACGTGGATTTTTTGTGCGATTTGGATTTTCTTCTAGAACAAATCTGTCTTTTGGTTGATAAAGGATTTGCATCGTCCTTTTTAATTGTAGATTCATGCAGATTTTTTTTTCGGCCAGAATCTTATATTCACGGTTTTCATTTACCCTGCGAAGTTATAATTGTTTTTTTTTTTTTTAAATAAAATTAATGATTATTAACGTCACTCATAGTTTCTGTTCTTGTATTTTTAGATCAAACCTTTTCAATTTTTGCAGTTTTAAAGAAAGTAAATTTTTCAAACGCCCAAAAAATTTCATTTTACATTTATGCTTGTACCATCAGTACACAGCAATACGTTACATGTTATTTGTGATTTTGCGCCAGAATTCTGCTGCTGCAAGTCGATTGTACGCTGAGCGATTTCCTAACAGGCCAACAGTTATTCACCAAAATTCACCGCTCTAGTAATTCGTGCACGCGGAAATGATGCACTTAAAAATATTTTTTTTTTATCATTAATATCTCTCTTATTATATAACTTTTGTTAAGATATTAGGTATCCATATAGCGTTAATAGTATTTCGTTCGATTCTTGTCATCTTGATGACAAGCGAATGAAAATTGTGGTTAGGAAAGCTAATTTGCGCGGTATATCGAAACCGAGCTTCTGTAGGCCTGCTAAACTTGTAAAACGATTCCTCCCGCTATTGTATATACCGTATTGAGCCACGTGATTTTAACGTTTACCGTAGGTTTTAACGTGAACTTGCTAAAACTCTCCATTTTGTACGTTAACGACCTTATTTTAAGATATTTAATCACCTCTTGAAAATAAAATCACAAAACCGTAAACACTCTGTATATTTTGTCAAAGTAGAGCAGGCGGTTATTATGCTATTTATATTATTTATATTTGTATTTGACAACAGCAGTTTGTTAAGTATCCGTCAATGTAATAAAAAAAAAGGAACACCAAAAAGTGAAATTTTCGATCCGCCTTTCTATACAGCATTCGTAAAAATTCTATTCAAAAAGACTTTTCCACGAAAGAAGAAATCTAGAAACCATCCCGCATATCTTTAAATTTTCCCCGCTACCCTTCGCCCTCTCGAAATTATATTATTAATTTGCAAAATTGATATCAAAGTTTGTCCGATAATTGTGCACTCAGCAGTAATACCAACCGTCGACCGAGCCACAACCGCCACGTCCCCAGGGGCCGAGAATCACTCCCCTAGATTGTAATGCAAATTATGTTTGTTAAAATCAAACCCGCGCAACGATTGCCGCAATCAGAAATATCGGCCGACACTCACGCCTCAAAACGTATATAACGCGAGAAAGAGAGACAGACAGCAGATTCGCCGTCGTATCTTTCATTAAGTTCGATGGATAGACGTTGCACCAACACACCATTACCATCATCATCATCATCATCATCGGGAAATTAAAATTCCGGGGATCTTCAAATGATAAATGAAATTGATGTGTAAATAAGGGGATATGTACAGCAGGTGCTCTCTCCTACGTGCTTTTTTTTCGCTGCTTCCCTTCTGGCTCGCGTATGTTTATAAAAAAAAAACGAATTACAGGAAAAAAATAAGAGGCTGTTTTCAATATTGGAAACGTCGGTTTGTTTATACGTTAAAATTAATTTCTTTTATCTCGTCCATCAATTACAGAAGTAAACAGGGAGTGGGGCGTAGAGATTCGTTCGCGTTTTTGTAACTTTTTAATCAATTTAGAAAAATATGATCGAATATGTGTATCGGATTCTGTTCGCAATATGCGTTTCAAATAAATGGAAAACGTTGGACATCCATTGCTGACAGCAGAATTGGGCATTATTCGAAAAAAAAAATGTTCAAGATGATCGTTTCAATAATGAAAATATCTAGATAATTTATTCAAAGATAATATTATTTACAGATAAATATTGCAGATTTATTCAAGGGTAACTTTAACTATATAAAAAAGTTTCAAATATTAAATAGTGCAGCTACGATCGTTTTACTACACAGTAGCTTCATCAAGTGGATGAAATGTAGCTACTATACTATTAAGATATTTCTGTATATACATTGAGATAGTAGTGGGGAGTAATATAAATCTCTTATTTTCGTCATTTCGCGACTGCGCACGAAAAAGGAGTTGTCATATTTTTTGAAAAATGGGTTTATGTCAAATTTGAGCTGAGTGAGTTATATTCTTGCATCGGGCAAAAGGAGGTAAGTCAACAATAAATGCTTTTGCAAATACTGAATTAACTACTTGGGAATAAGTCCTAAAAATCAGCTATTGATATTGTGCAAAAAGGGTTATATTAACATATCGCCATTTGCATGACCCATTAATAACAAGGATTTGTGATATATTTAAAGAATAATTTAAGGATGAAATACGTTTACACATTTTTAAAAAGTTTTGGGAGATGGGCAATTATAATAGGAAAGTTGAGTACATTAGTACCTTAATTTAACTGCAAGAAAAAAACGTATTCGAATTCGTATAACTGATAGTAGTAAACAAAACTTAAGAACGCAAACAGCAAACTATTTCATAGTAAACGGAAAACAAAATAAAACGTGTAAAGATTGTTTTTGCAAAACTTTTGACATTAGCAACAAATTTATTGAAGTTGTAATACGCAAGAAGAGAGAATGCATCTTCGGTGTAATAAGTTTAGATGGACGAAGGGAACAAAAAAATCCAAAGAAGATATCTGATGAAGACAAGACTATTGCACGAAGTCATATACCGAAATCTATACCGACTTATGAAAGCCATTACACAAGAAGAAAATCTTCAAAAAAGTATTTACTGGCACATTACACCTTAGCTAGTGTATATCAATCATACTTACAAAAATATTCAGATAGCCATATAAATCGCAAAACCTTTGAAGGAATATTTCATTCTTTGAATATAAAAATAAAACAGCCTAATAAGCATACGTGTGGTACATGCGACAAATACGAAATGAAGATTAAGATGGCCAAATCTGAAGATGAGAGAGCTACGTTACGTCAGAAATTAGATGCACATCATAATCAAGTTGACGACGGATATACTTCCAAAAATGCTGACAAAAATTTAACGAAGACAGATTTGCAACAAAAGACCATATGTTTCGACCTGCAGCAATGCTTACCAAGTCCAGATTTGTACAGCGGTGAGTCATTCTATAAGCGCCAATTATGGACGTATAACCTAACAGTGCATGATTGTGACGACTTCCAGGCTTATTGTTACTTCTGCTACGAATCAATGGCTAAGAGGGGAGGAAATGAAATAGGATCATGCATTTATAAATATCTAACAAGGTAGTTGCATTCAAAAGTCACTCGCATAATTATGTATTCGGATTCATGTGGTAGTCAAAATAAAAACTCCATCATATCAGCTGCATGCTTACTTGTTTTGCAAAATTCAGAAACTCTAACTACAATTGATCACAAATTTCTGGTACCCGGCCATACGCACATGGAATGTGGCACCGACAATAGTCTAATTGAAGAAAAAAAATCTAATAAAATTGAACATCCCCATAACTGGGCTCAGCTAATGAGGCAGAGAGGAAATAACTGTAATGTTTGACAAACGAGGAAGGTTAAAAACTGAACTCCTGGTACTAAAACTAGCGTATCTAAGACGAAATCTCATAACAGTAGAAAAGAAGCAACACTGAATTGACACATTACCTTATATTTCAGAATCTCTGTGGGATTTTTATATGAATTTAAAAACAGAAAAGGACAAGATGGACATGTGTCCTGATGCATCCTCTTCAGAAGAGGATGAAATAATCGGTCATGAAGATTAAGTGATGACAAATATAAGAATTGTTTCAAATTAATGTATTTCTGCTTTTAACTGTAATGATTGCGAGTAATTTTTCCCAAGAAAAATTTAGAATCCTGCGTGAGGAGAAACATTTTTCTTGGGAAAAATTACTCCCAATCATTACAGTTAAACGAACGAAAAAAAATGAAAATATTTCCTAGAAATAAAATGCGGGAAATTTGCATTCTGCTAATTCTCTCCCTTGTTTCTATTTTTTTATCATTTTTTTGTTACAAATATATAGTTTGACAGTTCTAATCATTATAAAATATGTACAATAATATAATGTCCAACAATTATATTTTCAATATTGATTGTACAAACAACGAAACAGTAAAAGTTCAAGAGCGACAAAAGCTCATCATCTGATGCTAGCGTGCTTGTACTTGTACACTATAATAAAAACAAAATTGAGGAAAATACCTTAAAAGTGCAAGCATATAATAACAATGTTGTATATATATTTTTTTTTGTAAAGACCCCTCCCAATAAACCAAATTCAAATTTCGAGCAATTATTTTTAGTAACTTCAACGTTAAGCATAAAGTTACCCACGATTTTGTATTACATTAATGGTTATTTGAATACCTTAAAGTTGAAGTTACTAAATATAATTGCGGAAAATTTGAATTTTGTTTACTTGGCTGCGATTGAAACTCATACTGTAATGTTTTGAGTTACATTTTAAGCAAAATGATAAAAAAAATCTTGTTCGATTCGCCATCAATTATCCTTTGAAAACAGTAAACAATAATTTTGGAAACAAACATGAGCTTATGTTTTTCAAACATCATGGTATTTCTAAGCGTGAATTTAAAAAAAAGAAAAATTTATAGGTTTTATAAATACAATTTTTTTAATATTTTTGTTTCAGTTTTTAGCAAGACAATATTCTTTCGCTGTTAACTGCAGATATATTGACAAGAATTAGCAAAAAAAAAACTTAAATTTATATATCAATATACAAAGATTATTTCAAATGTCCACTAGACCACTAAAAGCAAAAATATTTTATCACCGTAAATAAATCAACAGCGGTAAATAAGATATAATATGTACTATGAAAAAGTTAATAGGTATTTGACGAAATAAATAAAAGCAAATATTCCGTGTGTAGCTCTCGCTTTAACACAAATATATGTTTTGTTATTTTGATTAATTGTAAATCTATAATCTAAATACTTTGTTTGTGTCCATCTAATTGTGCCTACATAATCCTTAAAATCTAGTGAAAAATAAAAATATAATATTTCCAAAATATTTACAAAAATCTAAAAATTGTCTAAATTTTTGGAACGCCTTGTAAAATCGAAAATTTTTATTGCATAATAATGGATATTAACAGGGTGAACACAAATTGCCGAAGTATATGAAAATTAATTTACAAGCCAAATAGAACCACTTTTGCCTTGAAAAACATATTATATTATTATTATTATTGAAATGATGCGTTATCTATTTTTGTATTGTCTGATATTTATATTTGAGATATCCAACATTTGCAATTTCCTGATTATTAGTAGCAAGCATTTTCAAATTTGTTGAAAAACAAAACAAAATACAAAGAGACTACAAAACTGTTCATATATCCTAAAGCAGTAATTGCTGAAAACTGCCCAAAAAAAACGGACATTTTTGAAGATTCTTCTTGACTTATGTGTGCTTTTTCTGTTCTTTAGTAAATAACTAATGCAATCATTGTTTGAAATAACATAACAGTACTTTATTTTTTTTTCATTGTAAGTAAGTGTTAGTGTTGGTATCTATTGTCAAATAACAAATTAGTTTAATTATTGTCGTAGTTACATTCACTATGAATTGAAATAAATTAAAGTGCATTACCTACCTAATGCAGGTAATGCAGCAATTTTTCTTATTTCTTTAGATTTATAACGCTTTACTTAAACAGAATTCGCGAAGAAGGAGGATAACACTTAATAATGGACGTAAAGCAAAAATGGAAACAAGCAATTATTTAATTAAGCTAATCAAAGAGATAGCGAATTAGAAACTTTAGTAAACAACTGTTATTAATAGTAAATATCTTAATAGTTTAGATTAAAAGTGGACATAGGTGCATTATGATTATGTTTAATACAAAAAAAAATCAGCAAATACAGAGATTTCAATTTCATAAAAGCGTGAAATATCATATCATGGCATAGAAAGATCTTGTAATAATTTGCAATTTAATTAAATAGCAGTATAAAACTAACAAAACGAAGAATCTAATTTAGAATCACTTGGTGCAAGAAACAAAATCAATACTAGCAATAGACTAGCACAATTATTACTTTGAAAATAACGCCGTCCATGGAAAACCTCTAAATCTTTCAAAAACAATTTTATATATTTCATATTTTTATCTTTTTCAAAATTCCTAAATCCCTATGTCAGAACAATACAGTGGAGAATGCTTTTAAAAAAAAAAAAAAAAGACTTTACGAGTTTACAGAAAATTATACACTGTCAAGTATTAGTGGTGCTTCCCAGATGGCGCTGATAGTACGAATGAAGTAGGTATCACAGTGAGCTGTAAACGGATAGCATTGGTTAAAGCTTGCATTGAACTGCAATCTTATTTCGAAAATTAATAACAGCAAACCATTTTCTTTTGTCAGTAAAAAGGGTGAAACTAATTACTAACTATTATAGTTATTATTAATACATGTTTTCATTGATTCTCGTTAGATTACACCCAATAAAATAATTCCTCCTGTTTTCTAATCTTCCTCAAATTAAATGCGAATCTAAGCCCAATAAATTCTTGATTATTTATGCAATCGAAAATATAGTATACTTGAATATTAATTAAAAATGATTAGGAAACAATTACATATCGCTAGAGTACTTGTAGTTTCGGTTGCATAAGCAATCGAAGATTTGTAGAGCTTAGATTCGCATTTAATTTGGGAAAGATGTTAAATACAATGATTGTAAACTACTGATGATTAAATACAACAATAATTTTATGGAAATATGATGTGATACATTTTTAGGCAAACTGCTATTCGTATTGTTATTGGCATTAAATAAAAGAAAACAAAAATAACTAACAAATACTAAATTCCATTATTTTGTTCGATTTCAGCGCTGTTTTTGATACCATATGGAGAAAGATTAATTCTTAAATACTACAAACAATACGGTATTCAGCCCAATAATTTTTTCCGCCTTTAAAAATAAAAAAAAAAAATGCGTCAACGTTTCAGTATGTAGAGTGTCGATACAAAACGATATGATTCCATTTTCATCGCTCTAATGAATTTCCCCTATTTCTCTCTCCCTATTTCTAAACCCAACCATATCTTGAGACATTTGTAATTTCGTTTAATTTTTCGATGTTTGCGCTCTTTACAATAAAATCAAATAGTTCATGGGGTATTAGGTATTTAGTTGTTCTACCAAAGTAGAAGCAAATACAAGGACGCAAGTATTCAGTGCATAGCAATAATCACCGAATCATTCACAGTGTTCAGAAACATATTTCTAATGTGGAAACCATTAAACTAGCATTTTTTTTTCCTTTAAATAGACCATGGTAATATTTCTTTATTACAGCATCGATTGTAGGCAAAATTAATAAATCGATTAATCGCATAATGGTTTGGTATAGCTGTTCTTCATAATTTTTAAAATATTAGTGCTCCAAATTGAAGAATACACATAGTGCTGTTCCGGATGGTGTACTGTCCAGTTTACTTCGTGTTGTTGCTCCTGCTTTGACCCAACCAATGACACAATTGCTTAATTCTCCTTTTACTTATGGAGTCTTTCTTGAGGCCTTGAGAAAGTAATTATTCCAGTGCACACAAAAAGTCTACACATGACATTGCGAATTATCGACCAATAGCTCTTAGCTCATGCTTTCTTAAAATATTTGAGTATGCCATGCTTAATAGATTACCGAGTCATCTCAATAAAAATAACATAATTTCGGATAGGCAGCATGGCTTCAAGCGGAATCACTCGACAATTACGGTCGTTTATTAATTTATAAATCAAATCGTAGATTGTTTGGATTCTGGTCAAAGTCCTGCTAATATCTTCTGTGATTTGACGCGAGCATTCGACTATGTCGATCACCAAGTTCTCATAGACAAACTTGGCATTCTTATGGCGTGAGGGGTATGATTATCCATTGGTTTCGAACATATTTGTCTGATCGTGTACAATATGTTAAGGTATCTTTTAAGTCGAGAAAGGCTATCAAATACTTCTATTCGTCTACTTAGCCAACGTACCTTGGTGTTCCGCAGGGATCGGTTCTGGGTCCGGTACTATTCCTTCTTTTTATTAATGACATAGTCGAATTTAATAACTTTTCTTTGTTTTTTTTTTTATACGCGGACGCTACTATAGCTGTAGTTTCTGGGATTGATCCGGCGCAGGTCCGTGACCATGCGAACACCATTTTGGTGGAGCTCGGTTAGTGGTTTAGTTGTAATGGACTCCGCATTAATATTTCAAAGCCATTCTTCATGCTTTTCCGTACCTCCCTTTCCAATAATTATTAAAAATTGGCTCTTATGTTTTTATTTTTATACTTGTTTATTTAAATTTTCCTATATTTATTTATTTCCTTATCTATATTATTCATAATTACATTTATTTGTATTATCTTATGTCATACTTACAATTAGTGCATTGTTTTTATATAACTTGTCCATTATACCTTTATTGGACGAAATAAACAAAACATCAATCTTTAAATTAAGAAATATACAATAGATTGATGTCCAAAAAATAATCAAATACGTTAATATATAAAGCAGTAATAGAACAGTATAAACATTAAAACAAAAAACAAAAATCGGTAATATCTCAGCGACAGTTAGGTATACAGGGTGACATAGAAAAAACTACAATGCATAGCAACATGTGATAGAGGACCAAGAACCAACAAAAAAGTTCCGATACACTAATGTCCAATTGCTTTTTGTTTTCAAGTTAGAAGCTGTTGAAATTACAGGGCTTTTATTAAACAAAACAACATTCAAAAATATAAGGATACATATTATTTCTGCATAAGGTGTTCAAATTGGTGATCTTATTCCTGACGCATTAATGGAAAATCCATACTGGTGATTCCGTATTACGTTCTGATGAGGGTTTTCACCACTCCAATAACGCATATTGTGAATTATTCAAAATGCCATCGCGACTAAAACCTGCTTCATCGGTAAACAAAATTAATGACAGAAAGTTTTGCCCTTTATTTTGCAATCACTCGCAATATTGTAAACGCGGTAGGAAATTCTGTTCCAATAGGTGATGGATTTTTTTGGAAATGAAATGGATGAAGAAGTTATTCTTTGAGTACTTCCCTAAGAGATTCACGATTGACATTCGGTATAGCTGCACTTATTCTTCTGGTGCTTATTCCAGGATTTTCTTCTACTATTTGCAAAATAGCTTCTTCATTTGTAACAGTATGACGAATTCTGTTAACCCCAGAATCAAATTTTGGTTTTTTAAAGCAACCATCTTCTCTCAAACGCCTATGTACGTCAATAAATGTCCTAACATTAGGAAGTTGCTTTAATGGGTATCTCTCTCGATAGATCCGTTGAGCGAAAGTATAGGGCACCATTTTAAAATAAAACTTTCAAGACACTATGCTAGTATTGGTTTGACATTTACCAAATGTTTTGTTTTATGATCAGGCTACCTTAAAATGTTTTTTATTGCCTAGGTAATACTAAAATACAAGAACAATATAAAAAACACTTTGTAACTTGAAAAAAAAAGCAATCCACTAATGTCGGATTATAGAAACTTCTTTCATTTTTCGTTCCTCTATCTCGTGGTGCTATGTATTGTAGTTTTCTGTATATATCACCCTGTAGACAATCCTAGTTGTAGTCTTCACAGGATTTTATTCTAAATTCAAAAATGTAATAATATATACAATGTAAGTTTATGCCGATATCCGAATTTTCTGATACTTCTTTTTCATTTTAGTTTTATTGTACCTAATACAGATGAAAGTTGCATTTCAATTTGCAATCTAGTGGTTAAATATCTATGAGTAATTATTGCTTATAATGTTTTAAAGGAGTACTGGATGAAGCACCAGTTCACCGTACTAATGAAATAAAGATATTTTTAGACAATCAATTCCAGTTAGATGGCCAGCTAGATGACCTGGCCTAACAAAACTAGACTACTTCCTGTGGGAACACACGTAAAAGATCTTGTATACAGAATACCATCCACCACGAAAGATGATATGAAAAACAGAATTCGACCAACTTTGGAAACATTCCCATGGATATTCTTCAGAATGTGAACAATTCTTATCCAGAACGTGTTCTACAGAAAGGATGTTATAATACTTTTGCATACTAGTAGCCCAGCCTGTATATTATCTAAGGGTAACCGCCCCCCATTTGTAAGTTCTAACAGTAGCAACCCTGAAGATATCCCTTGTGACTGATGAAACGTCGGCGAACTCAGAAGCTAACCAGTTTATGGTTTGAGTGAATAATCTTTGACGTTTACGAGAATTGGAAAGATCTAATTATTCATTTCACCCATTCACCCTCAATGGAGAAACTAAAATTTTAGTTCTCCAAGACGAGATCATCGAATCTTAAGAACGTCGCTTTCGTGACGAGTACCATACCTTCCGTAATTCTCGATGACTCCTTCCTCCTTCTTAACGATGACCTCCTCGTTCTTAACGACGACACCGTCTTCCTTAGGGACGACTTCTTCTTTCTTCACGTTCGCTACGATCACGTCACTATTACTGCCCTCGTTACTCGACGTATTCTCCACCTTCACCACGACGTCCTGCAACAGTTTCTTTTCGGGAGCGTTCGTATCACTTCGCGCCTCTTCGCCGCCACTCTCGATCACTTCCATCTTGACCACGACGGCGGCAGCGTTCGCCGGCGTCACGTTGGTAGCACTGGTACCGTTATTGTTCGATATGACGGTGCTGGGCGTGGACGCGGGCGCCGGCGACGAAGAGGACGACGTCACACTGTTACTGGTAGGTGTTAAAGCTGCCGAACTGTTATTGGTGGTACCGTTATTATTATTGTTGTTGTTCGTGGAGGAAACGGTTGAGGTAGTCGTTATACCGCCCGTTGTTACACTACTGGAAGATGTAGCGACATTATTGTCAACGTTGTCGTAACTCTGTTGCGCCACAGTCTTTAATTGTTGCTCCTTCTGATGTCGCGTCACGACACCAGGTGGCAGATTATCGACGCCCGGATTGGCCTTCTGCGGCCTATGTCGCGTCCTCTGCCGCGACCTCTTCAACATCTGCTTGTAGTTCTCCGTCTTCTTGCTCAGGTAATAGTATTGGACGCAATCGGCAACCGATTTCTTCTCCAAACACGAGGCGATCAGATAGAAGTTCTTCGGATGTTGCAGGTACTTCTCCTTGAAGATCTCCTTCTCGGCGGCGGTCCAGATGTTGAGGTATTGCCTGCTCTTGTGGACGGCTTCCATGTCTAGTATGTGCCCGTTGTTGTTCTGGTATACGTTCTTGCGTTCTTTGGCATCTAACATGATCGGCGGTATCACGGCGTAGCTGCGCATCTTCTTGTCCTCGAGGTCCTGCTCTTGCAGGTTGTCCATTATCTCCTCCATGTCCGCTTCGGATTTGACGCGGGCGCCGACCCTGTTGAATCTGGAACGGAGGAGAGGAGAACGTCAGAGTTAGTGATGTGTAAAATCGCCATTTTATTACATGTAGCAGATACTACTACTTGCTACTGCTACTTGTGGTTAGCTATGTGAAAAATTTGGTACTTTATGTAGCAGTTTTTTACTTATAGGACTATACTCTCTTGTCTATTTTATGTTTTAATCAACGTCATTGATGTACCATACGAGTAAAAAGCGTAATGTCTTAAGGGAAGTATTGTGCCACTAAAAGAAAATATTAAAAGAAAGGTGGCTTCTTTTATTACTAAGAATTAAAAATATTGTAATTAAGTTTCTAAATATGTACTCTCTGCCTATTTTATGTTTTAATCAACGTCATTGATGTGTCATACAAGTAAAGACAATCTTCTGATTCGACTATTTTTCTCAAGTATTGCTATTGAAAAAAGAAGCAAAGTTTCCGCTTGTCTCACAGGACTAATTTCATGAATGTGACAGATAGAGATAGCCATATTACTGCATTGTTTAAGTACAATACTTAAAATAGTGCATCGTTTCCGGTTTCTATTATGGCACCTGTCAGTTATCAAATCTAACCTATAGCAGCGTTAGTTTGTGTATTTAGTTTATTATTTGTTATGTCTCGCACGTTTTTTCGCTTTCTTTCTATATTTTGCAAGAAAAAAATGTTCTTTTTAAAGCACAGATACGTCTGTAAAGTTTTCAGTAATATAATATTAGTTTGAACGCAAAATTTGAACTTAAACTCAAAATCGAATTTAAACTTAATAATACTGAAAACCGCGCATAAAATACGGACAAAAATCGATGACGTTGGTTAAAACATAAACAGACAGATAGTACCTACATAAAACTGTTTCTATTGGAGGTGTAAACGAGCCGAAAAATTTCATGATTTTTTTTTTTATAATGAAACAGGTGCCTCCTTAGGCCCGTCACGTCCGTATACAGCTCCTTAATCTTCTTTAGGTCAAATCTGTTTCGTAACTAGCTTTTAATCTTAATAAACAGAGCGAGGATGGTTTCGGGCAACGACATACGATGGAAGCAGGTTTCTCATGCAACATTGGATGCGATACTCCAATAGCAGCACAGCCTACTTAGAAAGTTCTTTCGTGCGATAGACGATGAAATGCCATTACATGCAAAAGACAGTGACGTCCTTAGGTGTTTCTTAGCGCTGTTGTATTAACAAAGTTGTTATTAAATTATACATCGTAAAATACGCAGTATGTTTAATTTGTAGCTATAATGTAACGTGATACTTTTAGTAATTGTAGATTTTCCAGTAATAATAAATTACTGTAAAAGTTGTATTCCATTAGTACTACGCACTAATTCAATTTAAAATAAAGTAAATAATATTAAAGGGATGCATGTATGATTTTTATAATATAAATTAAAAATATGCTTCTAAATGTTATCAGAAAATATAAATTCTTATAGGAAAACTAAATAAACATAAGAAATTTTCAAAATTAACTAAAATGCTTGAACAAATCGCGTCTTTTTTCCTGGCAATACCCCATAATATGGCCCCCTTGTACGTGCAAAATTGTTTCATAATTATACTGTCAAAAGTATAAATATTTTTTTGGCGTAAGTCATTGGGTATGAGCTTGTTCATTAAGTCATAAAAGATTAAGGGCGTTTAATCGGGAAATCAGCAGGTGCTTATACGCTGATCACTTTTTTGCAAAAACAATTACAAGGCCTTTGCTGTGTAAGCAGGAGTTTGTCATTAGGTTTTGACAATTAATAACACAACACATGGATTCACACTTATGTGTAATATTTAAGACTGTTGCTACAGTTGAGATTCCCCTATTTTGAAAGGCAGATGTAAAACAACCAACTACTTCTTGAGCACTATTGCCCGAGTCTTTTCATTAAATTATGTTTCTTCTTTTCTTCAAATTTGTAAGTTAACATGGTAGCGGAAAGAATTTATAATAAAGAACTAAGAAAAAAAAATTAAATAACCAGAAAGATTATAAATGTTTTAAATGAAAAAGAAATGAAATAACTCATAGCAGCGGAGACCTACATTCATCAATGCATGTCAGATTAGTGCTGCCGTTTGTAGTTTGTTTGGAAAGACTGCGAGCAGGAGTGGAGAAGGACGGTGGGTGTATGTGAACTCCCTATGCCACGGTGGCGAGAATTTGTTGGCCCAGAAGGATGATAGAAACGGTTTCTGACCCGGAGAGGACCAAGGTGTTAACTGGAAACACCAGAGCTATTGAGACTGACCGGGTTTAGACTACTTGCTAAATTTTAAAGATCCGCGAAGAGGCGACATGATCTCCCACTTAGATTAAGAACATGAATTTAATTTTTGTTTTTACATTAACGCGGACTAGTATTTGCTCTCAGAGTAAGGTTTCCGTGGTTTCCCTTACTCATACACTGAAAGAACAGTTAACTTCACTTAAACTAATTTTTGCTAATTGCATGTTAATATCTGTCAAAATAACCTTTTTAGCTTCTTTCAATGTAGGTGAATACTGAGAGATCTATAAGGTCGCTCCACGGGCGCAATATTATCAATACCACCGTCACTAGTTCCGTAATAGTAATTAGGTACTAGTTAATTAAAATAGGGATCAATGACATGTTAGGAACAATGACATAATTAGAGTAGGTAGCCCCATGTAGTACCCTTGAGTGGAGCATGGGGTTTAAGGATGTTTTTGTCTTGTATCGTTTTAATTTATTAATAAATGGTGGTGTAGTGTCCCATTTATATGTTCACGAGCCGATAGGGTCATCAACAAACTACGCATAATAAAATTGCACCGAATCAATTTAGCACCATTTATACCACTGGATCTATATTTATCATAACATCAACTAAATACGGATCCGGGTTAAAACTTCAAGGACGAAGTTTGTATTTTATTAAAACTTTGTAAAATTATCGAAGAATTTTAAAATATATCTTGTTGAAACTTGTTTATTTAAGCTTCCTTTTATTAAACTTTAGTTTTTGATTTTTATAGTTTACATGAATCAATTTGATATTAATGCAAAAAAAAATATATTGTTATATATTTAATAAAATCTGCTTCATATATTTATTTGGAATTATAAATATTGTGTAAATTATATAATCTACTTAATTATTAAATTAGCATGTTCGCCAGTACTAATTGCCATAACGCCTTTAAATTTAAATAGTTTCTCTTTAGAAGGAAAGGTCACCTATCCTTTTGGAAGGACAATAGGGCGCTTGTAACGAGGTACAGGGCGACTTGGGCGGTTTGGACTGACAAATACGACGGGCCGAGCCGGGGCCAGCTAACAAAGAGATAATTGTCAAAATGCGCACCTCTAGTGTTCACTACCTTTTAAAAACGAAATGCGGTTTATAATATATTAAAAATATATATATCATATACTCCTCAAACGGAAGTTAACGGCAATAATGGACTATTGTTGTCGCTTTCTGTTACGAAATGTGCAATTAATAAAACTATTAGCTCCTTCGACTGTTTGCACAATGGTTTTGCCATGTTTCAGCTGTAATTAAAACTGATTTTAAATAGATATCTATCAAGTATAAGCGCACATTTTCACACACTACTACTGACGCAAAATATAACCCCCTGACAATTGACAGTTATAACAAAGTTGGTGGGAAACCCTGTATAGTTCCTTTATGGCAGATAATCAAAATGAAACAATTTGAAATCAGAAATAAATTACGAGTAAAACACATAGACGAACATATTTGAAAATCTAAAATAAGTGATGGGAGCTTATAAATTGAATGAACGAAGAAAAATAGGTGAAGAAGTTGTCTCGCAACGAAAATGGATAAAAAAGAAGGTGAAAAGAACATAGCCCAAATATATCTAAACATAAGAATTTATGAAGAATTTTAGAGAATACCAATGTGTGGAAGAATATTCCCATTACATCGTTTGATAGAGAAGAAGTTAGGTATATGCAAGGTGTTCCATGACATGACTGCCAGAGTTTAAGGATTAACCATTGTTGAAACCATTTTAAGAAAAAGTAACATCATTGAATTAGTCTGCCGAAAAACACTAAATGCGTGTCTTTATTTTTTAGGTTTTTTGAGTCTTTTGATTTCTGTTCCATTTCTTTCGATTATAGCGCCATCTGTGGCGAATTCAAAAAAAAAATTCAGACAAATCGTACGTAGTTTTCGACGTAGATTCCGAATCTGCAAAAAAAAATGAGACTCCCTATTTAAGATTTCAAATTTGCTCCACTCGGGGACATTAAAGGCGCGCGTCGCTGTGCGCGAAGCGACGCTAAAAGAAACGAAACCAAGATAAACTAAGCTAGACGAAACGAATGGACTACGGCCATTAAAAGCGGTGTGCGCGCGATTTATATTTTAGTTTGATAAAACAGAAGAAAGACGTAGGTGGCAGTCTTGGATAGGTTCACAACAAGAGTTAATTACCTAAATCGGAAATACTGAATGAGTGGATACATGAAAGACGGCAAGCATTCGGGGAATTTCACAGATTAATTAATGAACTGAATGAAGAAAAATTTAGGAATTAGTTTAGAATGCACGTGTTCAGTTCTTTGATTTATATGGAATGATCTCTGAAAATAATAAAAAGCAAAGTTATGAAGCACCTCATATTCCCGAACAGCTTCAATTACTTTTTCTTGCGTTTGCACAAATTTTGCAACCATTGTTTCTTTTCCAGCATGTAATTTTGACGAGACAAGTTGCGCTTTTGAAACTAAACTGCACCAGCCAGCGCTGAATTCACTCGAATCAGAACAGAGGTAAACCAAGCGAAAATGAATTATGTTTCACATCTTCGCCAGCCTAACTTCGCT
This sequence comes from Protaetia brevitarsis, assembly GCA_004143645.1. Classification (NCBI taxonomy): domain Eukaryota; kingdom Metazoa; phylum Arthropoda; class Insecta; order Coleoptera; family Scarabaeidae; genus Protaetia; species Protaetia brevitarsis. The sequence continues at coordinate 1,650,765 of RXPK01000196.1, read as the reverse complement.
TCGCTTAGCTTTAGTTACCGCGTCCGCGTAAGATTACACGGGATCTAATTTTCAAGGAAATTAGTTTCGCCGAACTTAGCTTCTGTATGATACGTATTTTTCGAAACTATTACAAAATTCCAGGTAAATGATCCACCCGCTACATTCGAGCTTAGAATTAAAGTAATTGAAAAAAGTATAAGCGGTCTCAGACTTTGAAGTTATGCAGAGTTGAAAATTTTACAATTTCTGACAAAATAAAACTAAAATTTTGCTTTATTTTTTAATTAGTGTGATAAACACGATAAATATGCGCTTCCATCCTCGAATTGAAAAAAAATTCCTTATTTTTTTAAACATTGCACGCCAAATCTGATGTTGGCTCTTGTTTTCGAGATATTCACGTATAAATATTGTACCTGAAAAGACCCAAAAAAAAAAAAACTCTTAACAATTTATTCAACAGATGCTGTTCGACAAAATTTCTTCGTCAAAATACTTAATCGACCAGATATTTGACGTTTAGTGAAAAACACCCTATTTGAAAATTCTCTAAGTGACTTAGAACTTGTGGCATGAGATTTTGTTAAAGCGGTCATTGAGTATATTCTAAGGATTCATCGATCCGATAATTGGCGACTTTACATTCAAGGTATGCTCATTGCATTTCACCATATCAACGTTAAAAATGTTATTAAAAATTCATTTTTTAGAGGCACATGTGAAAAAGTTCTCTGAACAGTCATCAATTGAATCAGATGATTTCCACCAACTGACGACTAGGTTAGAACATTGGTATAGTGGGAGGGTTAATGATTCGCATTGTGAATGTGGTGGGGTAGATATAGCGAGGGCATGGCTTATTTGAATGTGCACTCATTGATGAGTGGCGGTCGCGCACTGAAGTTAGGACATTAGCTAAGGGGTTAACTTGGCTGCGAAGCCAAATAGATATTAGAGATAATGAATCAGTCGAATAGCGGGAATTTTTTAGTAATGTTGCTACAGAACTAGATAGGTTACGGCAAGATATTTAGATGGTTAGTAGGGCAGTACGTATTGCTGTGGACAGCCGCCCCGGGTTTTCGCAGGTTCAGATGTTTTCATGTTTACTCCGATTTGCCTTTGTCAATGTTCCGAGCAAATTTTCTCAGAAATTAATGTTTATTTTTATACAAGATTTAGTTAATGAATTGATTGTTTAATTTATTTATTTAAATGTTCAGTTGTTTTAAATTAATTTCACTCTTTAAAATGTATAGCGGTCGCTTTTGTAGTTCATGTCCTTTCTTGTAGTTTTCTTCGATGATTTGTGCGTTGCGCTGCACGCAGATGTTTATATATATACGACTGTTTAACCTTGTAAGAATTAGTTCCTCGATAGACACAAGAGTGAGTACATGAAATTTGTGATTGTTTGCTGCCATTTTGTTATTTACTTGATTTAGAGTTTTGTTTCGTTTAATTTGATTATATTTCGTCTATCAAGGAACTCGGTTATTAATAATTGTTATTATATTGTTGTGTACACAATTTTAATATAAGATTATTTATTATTTTTGTTCTGGAAGATTTTAAGTTTAAAGAGTTATTCTTTTTTTCGTTTTCTAATTTTGCTGATTTGTATTTAATTATTAATCACCTCAGGTTGGGTAAATAGAAGCATTATGCTTGTATTTAAATTTTTCTTTTGTAAATTTACTTGAATGTTCCACGTTTAATTTAGTTTGTTTTAATTTTGAAACCACGTGGATTGGTTGATATAAAAAGGATTATCTTCTTGAACAAATTTGTTCTTTTTGCCTTGATATAGGAAATAGCATTGTCCTTTTGTAATTTAGAATCGAGCAGTTTTGATTTAGACCAGGACCTTTTGCCCAGGGTTTTTTTTTTCTGCATAATTGTAATTAACAATTTTTTTTTATAATAAAAATTCTTGATTGTTATTTAACGTCATTCAAAATTTCTGTTCTTTTACTGAAAATTAAACCTTTTCAATTTTTGGGGTAAAAAAGAAAGTCAGTCTTCTTTCACCGACATTTTACTTTTCGTGATTAGTTTTAATTTGCGAGGGTAACTCTGAGTTTAATTGTTCTTTTGCGCCCTTTAAGATTTTTATCTGTTGAGCTAGCTAATTTAATTTTTCATTTTGCATTTTTCAAATTCAGTCTGTACACAGCAGTATTTATGAATGAATATTTTATACACTTTAGTGTTCGGAAGTAGTGTTAAACTATAATAGTTTCAGCAGTCGATTATGCTCGCGATTATGTGAATTTTTTCACATAAAATAGTATTCATATAATTGCGAGGCTACTGTATGATATTTTTGTTATCTTTGAGTTGGAGCACGGGGTTGGGATGATTTGTAATTATTTAGTTTTTCATAAATAAACTGCATTAGTGGAGATTTGTTGCAATTTGCACGAAGAATCAGAAATAGAAGATGTTCGGGAAAAAAAATGCTATATGGAAAATACGAAATTTTTCGGAAAAATAAACTTTTCCTATATTTCTCTGCACTTTTTGCAGCCTTGAACACTGAGTAAGTTAAAACAAAAATGGAAAATATTTCATGAAATAACTGAATAAATATCTGTTAAATAAATGGTTAAAATATACAAAAAAAAAAAAATGGTTGGGTCTTTTGTTGACATTTTCAATTAGCACAGTGTATTTTAATAGCCTGAAACATGGGTTTGTAAAACGCCTACAGTCTATATTTAATACAAACCTTTCTTTATCCTCTCTTTGTTTCCTCAGTTCCGGAAAGACCCTCTCAAAGAACTCCCTATTTTTCGCCTCTTTCGTCTTCCTCTTCGAACTGGATTCCGTCTTATCGACCTTCCTATGCCACTCCTGCATCATCTTACTATAGGTGACGATCAGATGCGAGTTTCTCGCATCCTTCTCGACGTGCCTCTTCTTGAAATACTCCAGCAATTTTCGCTTGTACGCCAACTGTTTCCTCTTGTTTTCCTGGTAGACGGGCGCGTCCGACGGCTGATTGTAAATGGGCCAATCCACCTTCGCTCCAAAAGATTCCAAGGTGGCGTGCGCACTCTGCGCCTTCTTCCTATTCTCGGCGTAGATCTTCTGCGCCAGACTCTGGTGCTTCGGTTGGTTGTCCTCCTCCACCTCCTTCTTGACGCTCGGCTTGGACGCCGACTCCTCGAGCTCTTGCATCTTCTTCCGCAGTATGGTGATCTGGGACTCGGTTTTCGCGATTTCTCTGTCCACCTTGCCGATCTGCTGCAGGAGTTCGTCTTTCGTGGTCCGGAATGCTTGATCCTCCTGCTGGATGTGATCCGGAAGGGTCGGCGAAATCGCTTCCACCTGGGGATTGTAGGCGCCCGGCTGTTCCTGACGCAAAACGAAAAAATAACTTAGAAATTTTTTTTGAATTCTGACCGACTATAACGAGTGGAACTGCAAAGACATTGTCGCACTACGATTTTAGATTGAAAAAAAATTACAGTGCGTAGTTCCACGCCGCAGAGGATCATAAAATAATAAAAGAAAGATCTGATACAATCTGGTATAATACAATCTGTTGAAACTTCTTTTCAGAAAATTAAATTCTCTTAAATATCTTGAGTTTCTGAAGATACAAGTCAACCAAAATTCGTGTATGTTTTGTTTTGAGCATTATTAGAATATTCTCATATTATCGAGTTAAAAAAAAATTCTTATCTCTAATATGGCTAGGAAATCATGACACCTGCCAAATTCATATTGTAATAATTAATAATTTATTCAAAATATGAAAGAATCTACATGTGAATAAATAAAAAATCGACAATTAAGGAAAAGGAAGGCAACTTGTGCGGAATTAATAAAGGGAAGATGAGAATTTTCACGAAAAAATCTTTCATTCAATAAGAAGAATATGGAACGATGAGAAATATCATAGAAATAATGACACTAATGAATAACACGGCATTGCAAGAATTATAGAGAAATTGCACCTCTAAATGTAGCTTATAAAAAAAACCTTTTTGGGAACTTTAAAAAAGACAGGTGAACAATACATATTTTAAGATAAATCTTCGAACAAACTCACGAATACAACTTACAATTATATACAGGGTTTTCCACGGAAGCGGCTGGTTAGAAGTTTTCCAGCTTAACGAAATTCCTCAATTTTAAAAATTTGGGGTTTGCAACAACTTGGTACTTACTTTTTCTCTAAAATATTTCCAACCTTTTTGCACTTCCGGTTTACCGGAAGTCGCCATGAACTTTGTTATTTTAAATAGAACACCCTATATATTATTATATTTTTGAATTTACCATAAAATTCTATGACGATTACTACTAGGGTTTCCTATACCTATCTTCAACCGTTTTTGAGATATTGCGATTTTTGTTAAAATTTTGACATTTACATCGTTATACGTAATTGATTGATTCTCTCTTGGTTTAAGTGTTAGAAGTCTCCCACTTTAAAATTAACAAGTACTAACATGGTTTTACCAAAACGTAATAAAAAAAATTAATTGAAATTATACAGGGTGTTTAAAAATTAGTGGCACATCCAAGAATTTTGAAAGTCGCAAAACTTATTTTTTTCAAATAGAACACCCTGTATATTTTTGGATTATATTTTTCTTTTAAATTACTCGTTTTGTTTATTACCGCTTTCAAATGACCGAATAATTTCTATCTGGTGGGCCATGACTTTAACATCACAACACTTTATTATTATTAGTAAATATTATTGTTATAATCATTGTTTGTTACACGTCGCGTGTTCAGATGGATGAATATTATTGTGGAACTTATGAATTAGATAATGAAAAATATTGGAGGAGCTTATTCTAATCTGGATACTATAAATTTATTTTAGATTCACTGAGAATGCAGGAAGAACTTATAGAGAATTTACGGTAATTATAGGAATTTATTTTCGGCTAATATATTTAATAAAATTCAGAAAACTTTGAAATAATACATTACACAGATTACATTACACAAACCCCAAATTTTTAAAATTGAGGAATTTCGTTAAGCCGGAAAACTTCTAACTAGCCACTTCCGTGGAAAACCCTGTATATATACCAATTTGCAAGAATTGCAACCTTTTTACAGTTATTAACAAATTAATGTATTTCTGCTATTAACTGTAAGAATTAGGAGGAATTTTTTCCGAGAATTTTTTTTCTTCTCACGCAGGATTCGAACTACATCCTCTCGTTTACCGGACGAGTGCTTTACCAATTAAGCTTATGCAATCTTATGTTTGAACGACTCGCATCAATCAATACGTTTTCTAATTTAATGTAGGAAACAATATCAGTATTATGTGTAGAAACAGAAAAAAAGATCCAGTTTTCTAAGGTATGTAATAGAAATAACGGAATTGTACAGTCATGGATATAAGTAAAAGTGGGTCTCGGTGTAAGACATGTTTGTGGACCCCTACCATGAAAACTAAAATTACCTATTAAGTTACTAAGGCCCGATTGTTAATACGTTAAGCGTGGTTTAATTTTAAGCGGCAGTTTGATGGTGAAAGGATATTATGTCATTTTTGATACACTGGGTGTCACATTATAAGCACAATATAACTTTAAGGACATAATTGTCGGCACCTTTGATGTTTTGCAGACACGCTTTCGTGACCTCCAAATACAGAGTGAACTTAGGGGCATCTTCTAGTGATGGCGAAATAAATAATCGTGAATATAGTTCAAAACAAAAATTTCAAATAAATACGATATATGAAAAATACCCTAGTATTCTATTATTATATAGTTATAATTAATTATTAATGTAATGTTTGTTTTGGGATCGAAAAGTTTAAAAGAATCATGACTAGTAGTGGAAGTTAAGCAAATAGCTTTATAAGTTTTTACATAGACATAGAAATTAACTGCAAAATGTATTATAAATAAAACAAGAAAAAGGTTTTATTCACTGCTTTAATAATTTAAATTGTTTAATTATACCATTTTGCTACTTCTAACAAAATTCTCCGTTCAAACATTTTTAGGTTTCAAATATCGCAATTGATAATGTGATACTTGTTGGTACAAGAAATCATGGAAAAACATTCGTAGTTTATATGTATCAACCTTCTCACATTTGTTTTTTAATAATTTGCTAAAGTGTTTAAAATACAAGTATTCAGAATGAATTTTCGAAGTGTATTCGAGCACTTTTCCATAAATTCGTCTAGATAAATATCTTACTGATTTACATTTCTCTGTCCCCTGTAAGAGTACTACAATCCAAAATGGAAAATTAATATATTTGATATAGAACACCTAAGCAGAGAATTTACCATATTTATTATGCGAAAGGAAACAAACTATATCTCTCTTTTTTTTAGAATATTGGAGCATATTTCACAGCACAATGTATTGCAGTTTTGATTACTTTTATTCATTGTAAGAATTTATTTTGCACACTTTAGAGCAAATAAAAGAAGTACTGTATGCTACGATGAAACAATCTTCTAATGTCTTTATTAATACAATAATTATACACACCACACGGAAATACACACGAACTAATGATCTAATAAATGGTACACTAAACTAACAAGATATAAAATAATGTGAATAAAGAAAATTTCGTTTATTTATAAAACGTAAACAATAACATTGCGTCATCATGAAAAGATGCTGGCACAAAATATTCGATACCACGAAATTTCGCTTTATGTCCATACTGTTATACTGTTATATATTAGCATCTTCGACCCTTGTTCTTATGTAAATATTATACAGGATTATTCACGCTATACGGCATGAAATATTGTGCCCAAAATACGCGACAATCAGAGTTTCACCACAGATGAGCAGTAAGGACAACGGAAGAGTCATCGGGGTTCCAATTTCTAAACTTAACCTTACTTCAAACAACAGCTTTCCAATATGGCAATTGGTTATTGTTTATATTAGTGTCTACATACATTAATTTACTCATTGATTTACCCCCCAGTTAGTTTGTTATACATATGTATTTGTTATGTTTGAGTTAAATAACCGTGAGGGAAGACGCCAATGGACATCACGGTATTGTGCCATTCGCTCTTGCAAGATAAATTCTGATGCTAACGATGGTCGCAGTTTCTTTGGATTTCCGAGTAAATCTATTTTTGTACATAATCGAATTTCAAGAATTAGCAATTGAGGAACTATAACAGAACAAGAACTAAGAAAGTATCAATATAAATCAATTTATTTTTTAGATACTCATTTTAAATCTTATCGCTATTTACCACAATAACTAAATGCATTTGATTTAATATTCACTTTTTAAAATAATGTAATTTTGATCTGAACTGTATTAAACGCTGTATAAGTTTCGAAACACTGTGACAGTAATCACCTTATATTACAGTCCAACAACTTGTAAACTTTAATCTTGAACTGGCTACAAACATAGTTCAGATTTTAAGGACAAAGAACATGCACAGTATTAAAGCTTTAAAGGCATTGTTGTCGGAGTGTAAAATTAAAATCTAGTTTTAGCTGTCGGCTCCTGTCCTTCTTACTTTAACCTGTGGGGTTACCTAATTTTACCGATGGCCGATGCTCTTTCCAAGTAAGTCGTTTTAACAAGCTCTAAAACGTGAAGAGTATATCCTTTTGTGTTTCTTGCGATACTCAGCTAATTTAAATGGTAACACAAATCGTGGCTAATGGGCTATGAAGCCAACACAGCCAATAACAAAAAAAAAAGTTTCGAAATAATGCAGTGAATTAGTTAATTAGTTAATAATTTCATCAATGGTATTTATTGTTTAAGCTTCATGTCTTCGTGTTTTTACAAAATATGCGAAATAATCGTTCTTAACATCATTTAGTACTTTCTAATTAAGGGTTCTAATGTTGCCTACGTTTGGTATTTAAAAAAAAAAAATTGCATGACGCATTTCCGAGAAATTTTGAAATTTATATATTTTTTTTTAAACTGAACATCCAGGGTATATTGCTTAAAAAAATGGAAGATATTTGAATTTGTGAAGCAAAAGTTTTAATACAATATTGTCTTAAAACGAATAATAAAGAACTTATGGTGGTTTTTAATTGATGCCAAAAATATGTAAAATTTATAGTAGGCTTCTTTTATTTTAAGTCAAAACAAATATTATGTTGTTTGAAACTGTCAAAAACGCATTGAGCTTAAATCTTTTACACGTTTAATTATTAAAAAAAGTTGGTTATTTCTTTTTTGTGCTGTGTTCTTTACTTCTAATTGTTATTATTACATTATTATCATTAGTAGCTTGAACATTTTCGTTATATTTAGTTCTAAGTATTAGATAATATCTCACCATGGTATTTTCTCATTTGCAGAAATGCGATATGCTGGAAGTATACATTGTATGCAGCAAAAATTCAATAAGGACTGGCGAATATTATGCAGAACAGTATCCTTTACGACAGCAGCCAGATCGACGTTACTTTCGAAAACTTTACAGACAATTTAAGCAACACGATTGCTTATTTAAGAAGAAAAGAACAAAGAAAAATATCATTATCAACGAGGAGGTAGCAATTACAGTGTTACATATTTCGAAGTCCATCGCGATTTTTCCATTAGAGATGCTACTAAGGAATTGTTTTTAAGTTACGCGTCAGTTCAGGGAATTTAAAAAAAAGCATAAGTATATCCCATTTAAGTACCGAACCTCACAAACATTACAACCAGGAGATTCGAACAGAATGTTGGCTTTCTATGAATGATTTATTAATTTTTGTGATGAAAATTTGAATGGAGCACAATGTATCTTACGGAGTGATGAAACAAATTTCTCCAATAGAGGAATGTCTAATAAGAAGAATGAGCACTACTGGTCGCAAGAAAATTTATTAATAATGCATCCACATGCTGCACAAGTTCGATTTAGTTTTAGTGTCTGGTGCGGATTAGTTGGTTCGATAGTCATTGGTACACTGTTCTACAATGGTAAATTGACAGGAGAGATATATCTGGAATTTATTCATACCGTTCTAGAGGATTTTCTTGATAACGTCAATTACCTGATGCGCCGAAATTTGTACTTTCAGCAAGACGGTACTCCGGCACACAACTGCCGCATAGTTCACACTATCTGGACATCATCTTTGCCTATAAGTGGATTGGTACAAATAGGCCAATTCGATGGCCAGCACGCTCTCCCGACCTTTCACCTTCCAACTTTTTTCTTTGGAGATATTTAAAAGATCAGATATACAGAACTCGACACAACAACGTGAACGAATTGCAAAATAAGGTTAGGAAGGTTTTCCGCCAATTGGATGGAATGAGAATCTTAAGAGTTACTCAGAGGGTACTCAAACGGGCACGAAAATGTATTGAGAATGAAGGTGATACCTTTGAGCAGTATTTATAAATTATGCATTTACTTTTTCCTTTTCAATTTAATTACGACATTATTTTAAGATGTAATATGTTAAAATAAACATCAACCGCAAAGACATATATCTGTTTTGTTAAAACTTGATTCTTTATACTGCTCTATATTTTACAAAATAAACGAATAATAACTTCTTTATTATTCGTTTTAAGACAATATTGGATTGATTCTTTTGCATCATGAATTAAAATGTCTTTCATTTTTTTAAATATATAGGGCGTTCAATTTAAAAAAAAATATATAAATGTTAAAATTTCTTGGAAATGCGTCATTCAATTGTTTTTTCGTATATTGCACATTAATTAGCGTTAAAAAACCCTAATACTTTGCTAATTTAACATACTTTCTAGAATCAATAATAACAGAGATAGCAATGGTGCGCACTTAATTTGAATCGGCCTGTATATCATTTGGAACCTATATTTATACAGTCGCGAGCAAATGTTATAGGCACCTGTGACAAAATTAATGGGTTTTATGTTTCTTGGATTTTTTTTGTGACAGATATTTCAACGTTTATATAATCGTCTTTACGGTTACAATAGTCTTTATAGATACCTTTTGTAAATATATTATTTTTTTTATATATTTTCAAGTCTTCGAGATGTCACTTTCCCCCCTCCCATCTAAAAAGTATTAAGTATATATATCCCTTAAAATACTACATATTTATAATGTATTACCTACAAGTTTTTATTTTCTCATTTTTTATTGTGATATTCGCCCAAAATTTAGGGTGCCTATAACATTTGCTCGCGACTGTACTTAACATGTTGAAACTGACGAACATGAGAGTGATGCTGTGATTTTTTTATGGCTTTTCCAACTGTTGTTGTTCCAATTCATATCCGAGAATATATAGAATTGGCAAGCCATAGCCTTATCAGGGCTACCTTGATGACGGCAGTAGAAACCGAAATATCGAATTTAAACAACCCAACAGACGATGGAAACAGCTCGCATTCTAATAATCCATCCACAAGAAGTTCAGGTCATGAGTTGAATATTGTTGTTGTATTTGATCAAAATAAATATTTCTTCTAAAAAAAAGCGTATTGATATAATTATTATGCTTGGAGAATGTCATCAAAATTGTTTATTGGCTCCTCGAGTACATGCTCAAAGATGCAGGTTAGTAAAATGAATTAGAACTAAAGACACGTATCTGTAAACTGAACCAATTTCCCATCTCTAGTGACAAACAAGTGCAATAAATTTTCTCTGACCATGGCGCCATCTGTTAGATGAATATCAAATCACATCGTTCTAGATAACTAAAACATCGCTCCAATTCGACGTTTCACCACTAGAGGACGCCCTACCCAGTCGAAAATCGATAAATAAAATCCTCGTCTACTCACCCTCGTATCTATGCGCAAGGGCTGTAAGTCCTTGTGATCCTGCAACCTGATCTTCTTGAACGGCTGCTGGCCCATCCCCGTCATAGAGTCCATGTGATGGGTGGGGGCGGCGGCGGACGTGGCTCCGCCTCCCCCACCCTGCAGCAGGACATCCCTCGATCGACCGCAGTAGTCCGGATGGAGGAGCGAGATCCTATGCTGCCTGAAGGTGTCCCTGTAGCCGGTAGGGGGCGGTAGCGGCGCTTGGGGAGCGGGCGCGGCCGCCAGGCTGTACCTCTGCTGCAGCGACGGCTGTTGTTGCTGCTGCTGCTGCTGCTGTGGCTGGGTTTGCTGCTGCTGCTGTTGTTGCGGTTGCTGATTGTTAGATGGCGGCAGTGTAGACGGTTGCTGTGGGGGCGGTGGAGCCAATTGGCCGACGACGACCTGGGACTGGAGCTGTGGCGAACCCGGGAACGGGTAACGTGTCGGCGGCAGAGGCGACCTGGACGGCTTGTACAGGTCCTGTTGCGTGTGATTCTGCCTGCAAGCCGGCGAACGAAAGGAACGTGTTAGATTGTTTTTTTCTGATTTTATAAGGATTAAAAACATGCAATGTACGCCGGTTTAATCTACGTTTATATGGCGACCTATTTTACAAAAAATAATATGTTTATATAGTTCAGATGCACGCAATGCAAGTTATGTCATGAATAAAAATATCAGTATTTTTTTTTTATAAATTTCAAACTTTATTTAGATAATAAATAATACAAAACTAGGAAACTGCACTGAGAAAAAAAAAGATTTACATGTCTTTGAAAAAAAAATTATTTCACTTAAAGAAACTTTATTTGAATTAGATATAGATATTAGATGACTTAAGATTAATGTTACTGCTTTCTCTGAAGCGATCAAAACTACTTGTTCAAAATAATATCTTTCACTCAAACAAATTAGCTTAACAGCAAGTATGATTTTCTTAACCCTTAAGGTACTACGCTATTTTCGCCTACATGAAGTACAATGTGAATTTGGGGTCCTTGAAGGACCCCACGTCGTGCTTTAAGGGTTAAAAAAGCTATTTATTTTAAAGGCACATTATACAGAAGCGGTACACAAGATGCTAATGGAATTTGGAAATATTCTCTCCAAAGCTGCATCGATCAGTTTATCCCGAATTTCTCATAGATTTGAAGATAGACATTGCATTTGCGAAAAAAAAGTCTGCAGGTAGACCCACCATATTAACAGAACCGATTTTGGATGATATTCAAAACAGAATGGAATATAGTGCTCACAAATCCCTACCAAAATTAGCCAATCAGACAGGTATTCTGACTTTTTCTATTTGTTTAAATTTTGACGTCGCTTTACTATTACTGGGTTGGTAACTGGACCCTGCCCTCTGAAAAAGCATCTATACAACGCAGGCCGTGTAAGCGAACCGTGGTGTAGAAGATGCGAACTACAGGAGGAAACGAGTTTACATGTAATCTGCACATGTGAGGAACTGAAGGTACTCAGGCAGAAATATTTCGGGAAAGATCTATTGGAGCCCTCGAAGGTCCTCAAGTTTCCACTGGGCAAGATACTGGGGCTTTATAGAGAACACCAAGCTGCTCGAGTGAAATAAAAGAATAATAGGGATAGTAAAATGAGCAACCACGCTCAAGTGCCGGACATCAAGTGCCCACCCTAACTTGAACGAATGAATGAATGACGTCGCTTATATTTATTTTGTAGGACTCTCTGTTGGAACTTGCCATAGCGCACTTACAAAAAAACTGCATATGCGTCCATACAAAGCAAGTACAGTACAACAATTGTTTCCACCTGATTTTGAATAAAGGGTAAAATTTTGCCACTGGTTCAATGAGCAGTTAAGCAATAATAATATTCTTGAGCTGACATTCTTTAGCGATGAAGCTTAGTTTTATTTGTCAGGATACGTTAATTCATAAAATTACAGAACATGGCCAGGAAACCATTCGTGATGAAGACATACTAGCTACATCGACTTTATATATTAACGAAGAGAATATGTAAACTAGAGATGTAAATGCGATAATCTATTATTTATATGCCTGTTATGTACCTGATACAGAACACAAACTATATAACAATTCTATGTATTTGGTATATAACATGTTATATATTACCATAGTGAGCATATGAAACAGATATATAAATACGATATCTATTAGTTATATGCCTGTTATGTACCTGATACAGAACACAAACTATATAACAATTCTATGTATTGGGTATATAACATGTTATATATTAACATAGTGAGCATATGAAACAGATATATGAATACGATATCTATTATTAAGATGCTTTTACCGGACATAAAACATCAGAGAATATAAACTATGTAACAATTCTACGTATGGTACATAATTTTTTATCGAAATGTGGCGTCACTAGAGATTTCATACACCCCGAAGCCCGCTCTGCACCTTCTTCAACTTCTTGTCTTATGTCGTCTAAGTCTAGAATATGTGCATCAACGTGCATCAGCTTGTGTGCATCGAATATATCTAGTGATAACTTCGCAGGGTATTGCCAATATTTAAATTTTGTGCTGTTCATTGAAGGTAAGTGATTAACACAGTTATTTTGTAGATTAAGCTGTTTTTGTTCTTGTAAAAGTTTTAACTCATTATATTACAGTTAGGTTAGGTTAGTCACTTTTGCGGCCAAATTTTACTGGTATTTGCTAGGTATATGTAAATATACTGCATATTCTTACTTTTTAGATCATAAATTCCAGTACAGTCCATATGGTATTCGAATATCATATAACTAATAACCAAAAGGGAATTTGTATGTATAGCTGCAGAATAGTTCAGGCTTTTTCTGAACAACGATGAACGAGAAACGTTGTACAAAAAATTATGTATGTATTTTTAACTTATATCATTAAAAAGTCGTTTCATACAACTTGTGTTATTTTCTACATATTTTTTAAGTTACCTATGTCACTATCACATATCAACTGCTATTTACATTGCAATATAGATGATCATTCTGAAGATGCAGGTAATTTGGATAGCGAAAAGTTAAATGCATATGTGATAACTAATATATATATTTAAAGAAGGTATAGTTGTGTTTTACAAGCAAATATTTTTAGGGTGTTTTACTTAACTCTTAAGTGTCAATTTTTGACTTTTTAGTACTACACATTGTTTGGTTTTAGGTTGAAACTGTGTCCTGCATCTGCTTCTGGCCGACGTATCGTTCTCGCTCGTATGAGATACCTTTGAAGCTGCTACTTATGTTGCGATTGAAATATAGTTTCAGCTGTACAGCAACATTAGTAGCAATACCTAAAGATGTCTCATTCAAGTGAGGACGAAACGTCGGTCACAGGTATTTGCAGGACACGGTTTCAACCCGGAAACCAAGTAACATACTGAATAAATGTTATGCAAAAATGGACTTTATACACAACATAAACTGAACATTCAGATACATTAAAATATATATTATCAGTACCTATGTTGAATATACATTAGATATAACAAATAAAGCGTTTTTATATCCTTTTCGTCATCGTGTCGATGTAACGTTGATATCGCTAGCATATACCTATTCAATGTCGCTAGTATATTGTCAGAATGTGTACTTGTTGCGGACATAAGTCTCAACTTGTAAGGCAAACGCAAAGCACTGGATATATTACCAGGCTTGCGATATCTACACTTCTCACAGGAAAAATCGGGACACCAGCAATCGTCAATTTTAAAATTTCTTGGGTGTAAATGCAGCTTTTAGAGGATATATTCACTTATCAAAGCCATAAATCACATAAATGTCTAGAGAGAAAAAGGTTTATATATAGAATAAACAAATCCGAGTTTCGGTGGCGGCATTTCCTTTAGAAATAACGAATAGGTACGGAAATATTCATGCAAAAAAAGATTCATAACAACAAAAAGGCCTCTTGAATAGACGGCTTCATTTAGAATATAGTATAATGTATTTAACTTGTTTGATGTTATGCCGAGATAATTGTTTTTTAAGAAAACATTGGTTATGGGATTTTAAAATTACATTACTTGTTAGTGCTACTTTGATATTAGTTACTTGCGTTAACAATAGACAATATGTCAAACAGCTCCTGACTTTGGGACAATGTGATTTTTAGAGATTTTTGATTACGCTATTATTGTTTAGTATTCTTAATTATTATTGTTGTTTAGTATTCTTAAATATTGTATTACTTTAATGTTTTCGTGTATCTATTTAAAATATACCAAAAACAGTTTTAATATTTAAGCAATTAAGTTCGCAAAGAAATTATTTTTTTGTATTAGCTCTCCGTTTATTGTATTTTCAAGAAATATATCTTAGTTATCGCCTGTGTAATCCAATATCTTTATTCTATTTTATAGAAACACTTTTGGTCTGTAGCACAGCTCCAGGCAGTAGAAATGAGAAAATATTAAAATTAAATGAATCAAATCCAAAAACAAATATTTTAACACTAACTGAGATTGGCGAACAATATGCTTTCTTACGATGTTTGTTATGTATGTAAATGCAATGATATTGTAAATAATTGTTAATAAACCTGTGCTACATAAAGACAGTTTGTAAAGAGACCCAGTGTTGGCTATATTTCAAGAAAATAGATCAACGACGTCAGATTACACAGGCGATAACTAAGAAAATAATTTCTTTGTGAACTTAATTGCTTTAAGAATTTTATAAATAATCTTAAACCTGGTTTTGGTAATTTTTTATAGATAGAAGGAAACTTTATAGTAATACAATATTTAAGAATATTAAACAACAATAGTAATTAATACATCAATAATAGTGTAGTCAATAAATATGTGAAAATCACATTATCCCAAAATTGAGGAGGCTGATTGACATATTATCTATTGCTAAATTAATACTCGCGAGCATAAATCCAAGTAAGTAACTAATATCAAAGCAGCACTAACAAGTAACATAATTTTAAATAATAAAATCCCATCACCACATGTTTTCTTAAAAAAGAATTATCTCTACATAACATCAAACAAGTTAAATACATATATATTTTTAAATGAAACCGTCTATTCAAGAGTTCTTTTTGTGTTATGTATTTTTTGTTTCATTGATATTCCTAAAGGAAACGCCGCCACCGAAACTCGGATTTGTTTATTCTATACATAACCCTTTTTCTCTCTATATATTTATTTTTCTGTTTAAATTTCTAGTCGCTACCTTTGATCGCAGTAATATACATAATTAAGCGATTTATGGCTATGATAAGTGAATACGTCCTCCGAAAGTTGTATTTACAATCAAGAAATTTTAAAATTCTGAATTGCTGGTGTCCCGATTTTTCCTGTGAGAAGTGTACATGTCTACATTGCAGTGATGTACTTGATACATAACTTGGTTTCTTGGGTGGGGTACTGAAAATCCTCATGAATTTATCGAGACAACTTTACCTCCGATAAAAATTGAAATTTTGGGTAGCAATGCCTAGACGAAGAATTACTGAACCAATATTTTTCAATGAAACAATTACAGGTAATTATTTGTTAGTTAGTACCACATTGCAAGATTAATTGCATACTTAAAACAAGTCACGTGGGTTGAAATCTTTTCTGAAAGCATAGTATTATTCTTAAACACTGATCGGAGTGTATATGTATATCGCGAATTTCTCTTCAAAAACAGTTTAAAAGCAACAAGTAATTGATCGATCAACACATTTTCAACTCTATTAAATTAATTAGCTCTTAATCTATTTCAAAATCCATTTGCAGAATTTATAATTATATATGATTTGATTTTAAAATTTCTCAATTTGGTTTCAATTTAAATGTCGAAATAATAAGTATTACTTTTTACGGCTGTTTGAGTTTCACTTTTTTTTTTCATAGCACGTACCTAATAATTAGTAGAATCTGATCCATCCTCAGTGAAAAAAAAAAAGTATCAATTCAATGGAGGAGAGACGCCTTACAACGACGAGATATAACTTTATCACGGCCTGTCCGCTTCTTCCTCTTTTTTTTTTTCGTGTTGACCCAGAATCGAACGAACGGATTTTGAGCGTATAGATGTAGTGGTGGTGGTGGTGGGGAGGGAGACGCCGCTATTTGCGCCGCTTGCCGCGTTTGTGTCAAGGAGTCGAGAGTGCACGGGTGACCTTGAACGGAAGCCCGGCTCGCGGAACCGATCCGAAAAGTTTGGGAGGAATAAATAACCGGAGAGTTATTTCGAAAACGGTCAGTGACGGACTGATGCCACGGCGTCACTTCTCCGTAGACTTTCAGTTGTGATGTCGTTCATAATCTTTCGCTTTTTTTGTAGCTTTTGACTGTCTGTCGAAAGAGATTGTGATTGTAAATAATAAAAAAAAAGATGATGAATGCCATGTGGTTTAATTATGTGCGAATTTTAATGTATCAATTTACTATCTATTAATGTATGAGAGGAAGCAGTTGTTGAATTGAAGATTAATTCTGTGATTGCAGTTGTTTTTTCCGCTTCTTAGCCAACATGCACAACACACACTAAAAAATTTTGGTAAAATTCCTGTACGATTTTGAGTCAATTTTGTCCCCCTAAAACCGTGCAGGTATTTTACTTCTAACTGTAAGTAATTTTTAAAGGTTATTTCATATAGCGTGGAATATTCATAGTGAAATTTCGTAATGTGAGTAACTTTTCCAAGATTATTTCAGTCTAGAATACTCACAAATGAAATTTCTAAAGTAGTAATAATTTCCATAGAAGCTTTACTTGTTTAAAAGCAAAATTACAAAGAAGAGTTCATTATGTCTGATTTTTTCCTAACAACAGTGGCGGTTCGTGAGTTATGAAAGAAGGTGGGCACAAAATAATAACTTGCCTATTTTTTGTACATAAATTCATTCTCCTATTTTTCATGCTGGAAAAGACGTCTATGACCTTGTTGTAAAAATGCGTTCAGTCGATCTTCTGACATTGTGCTTCTCGGAAAAGTCTTAATGTGTTTGAGGGTGGAAAAGCATCGTTCACATTCTGCTGTCGACATGGGGATTGTACAAATTATATCCAACAGTTTATATGTTTCCGTCAAATTTTGTTTTTAGTTGTTGTGTGTTATGAACACTAAAAGTGGCAAAACACCACCTACATCTACGTCACGCATGTTCTCGCGCTCATAAATTACTGAAAGTTCACTTTTCAATTTTACGCTGTCCAACATAGAATAAGATAATCGGATAAGTTTTTTATACATATAATTAGCCGACGCAAAATATGACAATTTTTTTTCCACATCTTCGTTGTACTTATGTTTATGTCGCAAATAAGCACTGTCTGACTATTCACGTATGTCCACTTTGCCTAGAACATTAAAATCCACGCCTGCATTCATGTGAGAAACGAAATTTTCCTGTTTCTTTGCCCTCTCTGCGATATGCTTTAAATTATTTAACCTTTGTTTATTATATCGTCCTTTCAATGGCGATGATTTCTACCAGATCTTCTGGTAAATATACCAGATTAGTATGTTACGATCGTAGTTTCCAGCCTATTTTGTGCGAAATATTATCTGTTACTGGAATGAAATAGGAGATGCGCCATCTATGCGACAATTTCTCTACTACACATACTGCTGTGGTTTGGCACCCCGGGGTTTGTAAATTCGGTGTTATTTCATTAATAGAAATCAATCTTTGTCGATGCGTCGGGCAAATTCTCTCAGAAATTAATGTTTTATTTTTGGATAAGATTTTGTTAATTGATTTGATTGTTGGAAGTATTTTAATTGTTCTGTTTAAATTAAATTCAGTCAGTTGTACATTTTGCATTTACCAGTATTGTATATAGTTCATTGTAATATTCTATTTTTTATTTTCTTTGCATTTCATGCGCTGCTTTGGCACGCAATTGTAAATTGTTAGATGTATGCGATGTTTGGGCCCCTAAAAGGTAGTTCCTTAAACGATGCCGGAGTAAGTACATGTTTATTTATTTTCTTTGCTGCCATTTTTGGTAATTTCATTTTTATTTAAAATGTAGTTCGTTTTATTTGAAATTTTATCATCCTTCAAGGAACTCTTTTAATTAATAATTGCTGTTGTATTTTATTGTGTACACAAATCGGGTGTAAGATCAGTTATTATAATTTGTTTTAGAAGAAATTGTTTTTTAAGTGTAAAAGAGTTTAATTTTTCCGTTTCTTAGTTTTCAAATTAGTCTTTTTTAGTTAATCACCTCCGTGTAGGTGAAAAGAAGCATTGTGCTTGTGTTTAAATATACTTGTTTTATCCACGTTTAATTTAATTTTAGTGTGTTTTTTGAAGACCACGTGGATTTTTTGCGAATAGGATTTTCTTCTAGAACAAATTTGTCTTTTGCTTTGTTTAGAGGATTTTGAATTGTCCTCTAGAAATTGTAGAGTCTAATGCAGTTTTTGTTTTCGGCCAGAATCTTAAATTCATGGTTTTATTTCTGCATCATCGTAATTAAATGTTTTTTTTCTTTTTTTTATAAAAATAAATTTAATGATTGTAAACGTCATTCAAAATTTCTGTTCTTTTATTTTTGATTCAACCATTTCAATCTTTGGGGATTTTAAAGAAAGTCAATTTTTCAAACGCCCACATTTTACTTTTCATGATAGGTTTTATTGTGAGGGTAACTCTGACGTTAAGAGTTCTTTTGCGCCCTTTTAAATTTTTATCCGCTGAGCTAGTAAATTTAATTTTTCATTTTTAAATTCATTTGGCTTTTAGGTTGGTATCATCAGTACACAGCAATACGTATATCTGCTCTTCTGCTGCACTATATGGGGGGGAAACTGTTATACGAAAATAAAATGCGATATTTAATTTTACTTCCATATAAATATTTAGTTAAATTAATAAATACTCCGCTAGCTTTAAATAAATCTACTAACCAAATTATTTGTTTGATTGAATACAGGAATATTTTTAATATTCCTAAATCAAGTAATAATTTAGTAACTGTAACCAAATGCATGAAAAATGGTTGAAAACAACAAGATCGTTTTTCCCATGTATAACAGCTTTAAAATCTTCAAACAGTACACTGTTGAAAGTATTATCGGTGTTGGCGTTAATTTTGCGCTAGTCAAATATTTTAGTGTTGTTTTTTACAAACTTTGCCAGACGAGTTGACTACGTGTGTTTAATAGAACAGAAATTACTAGAATTTGGTGTGAATTCTTTGTTCAGATATGAGGATTTACTATTTTTCTAGACATTCAGAAGCGGTCACCAATCAAATTTTTCCTCGAATAGAAATATAGAAACCCCACCTAATCTAATACGGTATTGCATTATACGCACCACGTGCATTGCACGTGTATCTGTTTTCGGGTTTGTTTCTGCGTATTAACATATCCAAACAAACCACCAAACGTGTACTGACCTGCAAAGTGTAACCTTGTGTTATTAAACGTTAATTGCTGTGTGCATAAAAAATTCATCATCTTAAATGTATTGGGAACATCCATTTACGTAATTAGTTCAGATTTGAGTCAAATATCATAAACATTCACTTAATTATATAATGGTTCCCAAAAAATCATTTTAAAATTGACACGTTTAGTTGAAACCAAAACTTTTGAATGAGTGGTTCTGCGTATTTATAATTGAGAAAACGTCTTAAAGAGAGAATATTATAGCACTAAGAAATAAGAGTTGCATTAGAATTGCAATAGACCGCATTCATTTAGTTAAACAGCTAGTAAATTTGTCTAGTCTAGATCAAATAAAATGTGACTAGAAGTATTTTATAATTCCACGTGTCAGTTGGACAAAATAACCCCTTAGCAATAGACAATACTTGACTATCTTTGCTCGTCAAATTTAAACTCGTGTAGTTCTCGACACATAGTGTGGAGTGTGTGTGTATAAAAGTCCTTGCTTATAAGTAAATCAGCATTAACTGAAAAGATTTCAATTATCTCTGAAATTTCTTTAACCTCGCGCGAAAAATATTCACTTTTGTTCATTATTGTTTATGTAACTGCTCAGCTTGAATACAGGTGCTTGCATTTTTGAATTGAGCTTATTCTTTGTTTATTAATTTTTCCATTTAATGTTTGGTGTGTATTTTTTGTTTTGTTTTTTATTTAAAGGTGGAAACCTTTCTTATCTTGGATTTAAAAAAAAGAAATTATAATACTTGCGTGTTAAATAGTATTTTATTGTTCTTTCTAATTTTTCTTTTAGTTGCCTAACCCTGTATACAACGTAGAATGTCTAAGACACAAGAAACAATCACTCGCATTATACATCTCCTTCCGCTTGTTTAAATCACTTTCTTATACAATATTGTATAACAAAGAAAACGATACATATGTGTTACATACAGTTTTTCATAAATCAACAACGCAAATTCTCACAATGTCATAATTAGTATAATTAAATATCTAATCCAACAGCCACGTGACAATGTTACATAGATAAACAATTTGTTGATGTCAGATACACGCAAACGCCTCATTGTACTGACTAATTTTATTGTAATTCCTTGGTGTTCAATTCAATAGTAATGCCAATGTCACTAGCACACTGATAATTCGTGTGACCCATTTTTTTTTATCTTACGGTACATTCTGCGCAATTAATAATGACGCAGCGTTAACCGTGACCTCGCGGAATATTAAAACAATGGCCTTTTATAAATTTTACGCTACAATACACACGATCCTCATTCCGTACTGGAAGAAAGGCTTTTTCAACAAAATTCCCTGGCGAATTTCGACATTCACGAAGAGATTTTTTACTTTGCATCATCTTTACGACATCATTAGCGTCATTCAGAAGACATACTATAAAAATTGGTAGTAAAATGACTTCCCTAATATATAATAAACGTCAAATTATACCAAAGAAATAGTATTTGCATACGACTTTAAACTAGGGGTAGTTTTATAGTAGCTCGAGATTTATGTAAAAAAAAAGAAAAGAAAATTAGATATTTCAAGGAAATCTAACCACTTATACTAAAGTGTCAAAAAATATTAAAATTAGAAATGTATCTGGATTCCATACAAAGTGCAAATGACGGAAAGTTCCTGATTAATTGAAATTGTTTTTTAGGGAAGACGTTGACCAGGATTTATTGCGGTAAGCCGCAGTATTTTCATATCTAAGATTGCTATTTAACAAAATTCAGTTTGTAGAAAAGAAATTAAATTGAAAATACAGACTATAATATTAACTTGACTGCTGTTTCTCACAAAATCTATATTCAGGATTCCTTTGCTAATCCAAGCTTACTCATTGTCAGATGTCCTCTTAGTTTACAACGGCCTGGAAATATCCCCGTTAATACATATAGTAATATTGTAGCACAATCTTCCAGAAAATATTGTGAAGTGTTTTACAATATTTTACGATTAGTAAATATATAAACGAGAATTTTTATACTAGGAAATTTTATAGTACTCCAACATGGATCGAATTAATAATTAATTAATTATAATTGCAATATTCTGATTTCCGCTAATGGTAAGAAGGACGTCGGTCAACGTTTTGAAGCAACAAAGCTAATGTTAAGATGGGCATCGGCCTGTCGACATAGCAGTAATAATTATAACCACCAACTGCCAACATCCTCGATTTAACGTATTGTCGTTAATGAAATCAACAAACAAACCCTCAAACTAATAAAATTTCGTTTATTTTGGAGATATTGCAAAAATTAAGAAAATAATTGGTATAAAAAGCGATCATATTATTTTGTTACTTCTAGTTAGCCCATACCTTTGTAAACAGATTCTGTGATCTAAGCATTATTATTATGGCGAAGTTTTCTACCCATATAAAGGGTTTTACAATAACAGGTTTCATTTTAAATAGCCCGCTATCTGGGCAGCTGTCACTTTTGAATCTGTCTTCTTTTAACATTTGACAAGTAAAAACTACGCCATTACTAAAAATGGAACGATACACGCTTCAACAACGCATTGAAATTGTTAAAACTCACTACAGAAATGGTGACAATTTTGCAGTCACAGTTCGCAAAACTAAAGCACTTTTGGGTCGTTGTGAAGCACCTACTCGGCCAGCAATAGTGAAACTGGTTAAAAAATTTGAGCTGTTGGGACAACTTAGTGATGTGAAGATTGAAACCGTGTGCGTCGATCAAGAACAATTGAGAATATTTGCAGCTGTAGCCCATAGTGTTGACGAAAACCCAGGTTTGTCGATTCCTCGTCGATCTTTGGAATTAGGCATTCCACAAACGACATTACACCGTATTTTGCATAAAGACTTATGTTTTAAGGCTTTTAAAGTTCAGTTAACACAAGAACTCAAGCCGGTCGATCACCAGCAACGTCGTATCTTCGCTGATTGGGTCATTGAAATGCATCAAAATGATCCGGATTTTCATCGAAAAATCATCTTCAGTGATGAGGCCCATTTTCATCTCGGAGGCTACGTGAATAAGCAGAATTGCCGCATTTGGGGCTCGGAAAATCCAGGGATGCTTGTTGAGAAGCCTCTCCATCCTCAACGTGTCACTGTTTGGTGCGGTTTTTGGGCTGGCGGTGTGATTGGACCTTACTTATTCGAAAATGAGGCTGGTGCAACTGTTACGGTGAATGGATTGCTGATGTGATGTATGGCTGGATAGAAGACCAGTCTACTAGTCCAACCTTGGGGCACTTGGCGCACCTCATGTGTACTCTTGCAGTGTTAAGTGTTGAATTGACATCCTCGCCTTTCTGTGAGAGCAATAAATGCGATCCTTAAACTGAAAGCCAACAACCTGTGGCATCCCAACTTTAGGATGGGAGGGCACACGTATGATGCTGGGCGGGCCATTGCTGCAAATGCCCACGGACGGCATGGCACCTGAAATTATCTTCACCGAAAAGTGTGAAAATCTCCATACTGAACAGAGATCAGGCACGTAGTGAGATCACTGCTATTGATAACCGGTTCACGGACGGATCCAAATCCAGCCAGGGCACAGAAGCCGGTATTTGTGGGCCCAGCCCTAATCAAAGGATATCCCTAAGCCTGGGGAAGCATACAACGGTCTTCCAGGTAAAGGTATTGTGCAGAAATGATTGCAGAAGGGGACTAAATGAGGAGGAAAATTAATATAATGACTGGCAGCCAGGCTATCATCAAAGCAGTCTCGAACCTCGTAACTAGGTCAAAACTAGTTAGAGACTGCAAACAATCCCTCAATACACTAGCACGAGACTACGAGGTGTCTCTGATTTGGGTGCCGAGACATGAGGATATAAAGGGCAATGTAATAGCCGGCGAACTAGCCAAAGAGGGCTCTAAAAGACACTTCATGGGTGCAGAGCATGGATTTCGCAAGAAGGGAGATCTAGACCTGGTGAGATAAAGAAAGTACAAAGAAATGGAGGTCGACTGAAGGTCAACTCCATACCAAAGCGCTAATAGGGGATGGGGATGCTAGATTCTCTGATAACCTACTAAAACGCAGCAAGAAATAAGCTAAAACCATTACTGGGCTGGTAACTGGATACAGTCTCCTGAAAAAAGCATCTATACAACACAAGCCGAGTAAGCGAACCGTGGTGCAGAAGATGCGAACTCCAGAAGGAAACGAATTTACATGTAATCTGCACACGTGAGGAATTGAAAATACTCAAGCAGAAATATTTTGGGAAAGATCTATTGGAGCCGTCGAAGGTTCTCAAGTTTCCACTGGGCAAGATACTGGGCTTTATAGAGAACACCAAGTTGCTCGAGTGAAAATAAGAGACTTAATAGGGATGGTACAATGAGCACCTAGCGCAAGTGCCCGGACTTTAGGTGCCCACCCTGATTTAATGAATGAATGAATCCTTGCAAAATTTTCTGAAGCTGTCTGTCTTCGTTTTCCTCATAGCTTTACTATCGGAGGTAAGCTTCTCCATGGCACTCTGTCAATCTCCACTATACTTGACCTTGTTACAGTATTTTTGTGGAAATTTTTCCCCATTTTTTTGGATTGTTTCGTCAAAATTTAGCGTTGTAATTCCGACTCACTCGAAGGAGTGAACCAAATAAAGAACTATCGCGAACCCAATTACGATTTCGGCGGGGAACAATGGAAAGGAATCGTCTCGCGGGAACACTTCGCGCTGTCTCCTTCTGTATACATCGTCGCGTTGTTGTTTCGCTATTATTGCAGCCGTAGAATTGCCTACAAATCCAATTTGAATCGACCTAACACCTAACAATGACAAATTGTTAAATTTACTCAGCGCCATAATGGTGTTGTACGGCCATTGTGTATCCACCGCCGTCGTTCCGAGTTCCCATCTCGTCGAAATAAATCAATACCCCTTTTCTTCTCCACCCCCAACCGGCTCCGTTCCGCGATGCCGAATTGCCGTTGTCGGAAACGAAGAAGATAATAGAACGTGATTCTGGCTAATTAACGTTCGTCCAATTTTTATAGGAGCGAGCGATGAAATGGTGGTAGGTACGACTGGTTTCATGGCCGATAATAAAACGTTTTAATTCCTGGAAATCGGAATTGAACGTGCATCGTGTATACAGAGGGGTGTTTAATTATACGGATTGGAATGGGCGACTTTTTACAATGATATTGTTACGAGTTAACAGGGAACTCCAATGGATAATAAAATTTCTAACGTAAAGGTTAAGTTCGCAATTAAAACAGTGATATTTCGTATAACCTTTCGCGTCAGATGCAAATATCAGTGATCACCGCGAAAATTGTCAACGTGAATGCGAATAGAACAAATTTTATTTTAGAAAGGTATGCACAGTATATGCGCTTACAGTTATGCATTACTTGGTTAGGCACATTTCGTTTTAATTCTTTTACCTTTCATCTTTGCATAAATCTAATACATGTAGTTACTAACAATAAGAGAAATGAAAAGGTTAACACTTTTTGTAGTGTCACATTGAGGGAAAGAAGAAGAAAAATACATTTATTTGTTGTTAATGAATTGCCAATGTTGCATAGCAGACAAATATGCATTCCGTCAACCAAAATTACTTTGTTGGAAAAATATTGTATTAATATTTTCAATCAAATAACTAACAGGAAATACCAATAAAATTCAGTCTCACAAATTCTTTAATCTTCAAAACACAATGTACATTTCGTTAACTAAGCTAAAATCTAGCTAGCTAACATCAGGTGTACACTTCTCACAGGAGAAATCGGGACACCAGCAATCGTGAATTTTAAAATTTCTTGGGTGTAAATGCAGCTTTCAGAGGATATAGTCACTTATCAAAGCCATAAATCACTTTTTTGTGTGTATTATTGGGATCAAAGGTAAAGACAAAAAATTTAAACAGAAATATAAATATATATAGAGAAAAAGGTTTACATTAAAATATTAAACAAACAAATTGGAATTTCGGTGGCGGTGTTTCCTTAGAAATACCGAATACGGAAATATTAATGCAAAAAAATACATAAGAAATAAAAGGCCTCTTTAGAAATACACATACATGTATTTAACTTGTTTGATGTTATGTAGAGATAATTCTTTTTTTAAGAAAACATGGCGATGGGATTTTAAAATTATATTACCTATTACTAGGATATTAGTCACTTTGATTAGTTTGATTTGATTTATGCTCGCGAGTATTGCTTTAGCAATAGACAATATGTCAATCAACCTCCTGAATTTTTGAACAATGTGATTTTCACATTGATTAATTACACTATTATTGATGTATTCATTATTGTTCTTGTTTAGTATTCTTAAATATTGTGTTACTACAAGATATTTTTCTATGTTTTAAAAAATTACCAAAAACAGTTTAAGATTATTTACAACATTTTTACAGCAATTAATTTCGCAAAGAAATTATTTATTTTATTAACCCTCCGTTTATGTATTTTCAAGAAATATATCTTAACTATCGCCTGTGTAATCCAATGTCGTTCTACTTTATTGAAATGTAGCTAACACTTTTGGTCTGTAACAACTTCAGGCAGTAGCAACGAAAAAGTATTAAATGTATCAAATTCAAAAATAAATATTTTAGGACTAACTGAGATTGACGTACAATATGCTTTCTTACAATGTTTGTTATGTATTATAAATAAAATAATATTTTAAATAATTGTTAATAAACCTGTGCTACATAAAGACAGTTTGTAAAGAGACCCAGTGTTGGCCATATTTCAAGAAAATAGATCAACGACGCCAGATTACACAGACGATAGCTAAAATATATTTCCTGAAAATACAATAAACGGAGGGTTCATAAAATAAATAATTTCTTTGCGAACTTAATTGCTTTATTTAAGAATTTTATAAATAATCTTAAACCTGGTTTTGGTATTTTTTATAGATAGAAGAAAACTTTATAGAAATACAATATTTAAGAATATTAAACACAATAGTAATTAATACATCAATAATAGTGTAGTCAATAAATCTGTGAAAATCACATTATCCCAAAACTGAGGAGGCTGACTGACATATTATCTATTGCTAAACTAATACTCGTAAGCATAAATCGAACTAAGTAACTAATATCAAAGCAGCACTAACAAGTAACATAATATTAAATAATAAAATCCCATCACCGCATGTTTTCTTAAAAAAGCAATTATCTCTACATAACATCAAACAAGTTAAGTACATATATATTTCTAAATGAAGTCGTCTATTCAAGAGTTCTTTTTGTTGTTAGGTATTTTTTTTTTAATTCTTATTTCTAAAGGGAACGCCACCGCCGAAACTCGGATTTGTTTATTCTATACATAAACTTTTTCTCTCTATATATTCATTTTTCTATTTAAATTTCTAGTCGTTGCCTTTGATCGCAGTAATATACATAATTAAGTGATTTATGGCTATGATAAGTGAATACGTACTCCGAAAGTTGCATTTACAATCAAGAAATTTTAAAATTCTGAATTGTGGGTGTCCCGATTTTTCCTGTGAGAAGTGTACATATAAGTGTATTGACAAAAACTAAATGCGAAAATATAGTAAGTATATCCTAGGTTACAAAAATTAATCATCAGGACTACTATATTCAATAAATTCTAAATATTTGTAATTAAGGGGTGTTAAATCAGTATTGAACAAGCTATTAATATGTTTTTTCATATAAATAGCTTCCCACATATTAAGATTCTTACAATTTGAAGACTTAATTAACTCTAAATCATCAATTGAGAAAGTATGTCCTGTATTAACAAAATGATACGCCAAAGCAGATTTATCGGCATTGTGATTCTTAATATGATATAAATGCTCTTTAAATCTAATCTCCGCATTCCTATTTGTTTGACTTATACTATATACTTTATTACAAACACCGCATTTGATCTTATAAATCCCAGAACATTTTTTAAAATCAATAATTTTAATATTAAATTTTAATTTATTTTTTAAAGTATTAGAATTTTGAAAAACCGGACTAAGATTGTATTTTTTACACAAGCTTAATATCTGGTTAACCCATAATTTATTAAAGTTAAATCTGCAAAACTTTTTCTCTACTATTTTATCTGGAATAAGTGTAGTTATATTTCTTAATAACCTCTTATTTTCTAACTTATTTTTAATTTTATCTATCACACTTTTCTTGTAACCATTAATTTCTGCTATATGATATATATATTCTAATTCTTTTTTAAAATTATCTGCCGAAAGCGGTATGTTCAATAATCTAGTTATTAAGAAAAAGAATGTAGTGTATTTTTGTTTATAGCTTGTATAAGATAAGTTGTGCATATAGTTATTTGTGTGTGTGGCTTTTCTATGTATATCAAAGTGGAATGTATTATCTTTAATCATAAGTAATAAATCAAGAAATGGTAAACTGTGTTGATCCTCAATTTCAAACGTAAATTTTATTGACGGATACTGATTGTTAATGAAATTAAGGAAAATATCTATATCAAAATCAAGTGGTATTACAGCAAGAATATCATCTACATATCTAATCCATAATTTAGGGAAAGAAGGAAATTTACTTATAATATCTTTTTCGAAATAAGTTAGGAATATGTTTGCTAAAAAAGGAGAGAGTGGGTTACCCATGGCAGTTCCAAATGTTTGTTTATAAAACTTATTATTAAAGCTAAAGATATTTTGTTCCATACACAGTTTCGTTAATTTAATGTATTCAAGAATTTTATCAAAAGCAACGTTGTTAACAATTAAGAAAGATTCAAAATTTTGCAAAGTTATGTCAATAGGAACATTTGGAAACAGAGATGTTACATCAAAAGATATTAATTTATCTCCAGAGGAAAAACCTTCAACAAGAAACCTTCTATTTAATTGATTTTCAATCAAATTGAACAAACTATATTAACTTAAAAAAAAATATATATATTGACAATATTTTGGTAGTTCAACAGTATACCATTTGTTGGGGGCACCACCAACCATTTTTTTTTGAATGAATGAATTAAAAATGTTTAGTTGTTTTACCCGAACCACAATTGTTAGAAGAATGCTTTACACTACTATATTTTGAAACACATTTTTAATGACTTTAACCCTTCGTTAGTGTGGCTGAAAAAAAATTACGTAATTAGTGTTGCGGGGTATGCCATACCCCAAATTAAAATTTACTCAGAATACGGAAAGTTTGGAATATCGAATGTGTCATTGACAAAATATGATTTTCTACCCACCATTTATTAAAAAAATTATAATTTCTTCTGTTTTCTTTTTGTTTTAAACAATAAATATTAATTTAAAACGAAATAAATTCTGGTGCCAAAAAACATAGGCAAACATACTGGGGCATTGCTTACCCCACCACACTAACGAAGGGTTAAATAAAGTCGTTTTATTAATGTAACTATAGGTATTACATGGTTGTTATTACATGTACATTTGTTTAACTAACCGATTTTTTTGTTATTCTCACAAGAAAAACGTACAGTGAAGGCAACCATATTATTTTATTAATATAACAAACCCAATGAGTTCACGCGAATTACAGTTTTCTTCCACAGAATAGCAAATACAACAAATATTTGTATTTCAGAAATCGCCGTGAAGATGGCGCTTCTTCTATTCCACACCAGTAATGACACATATGGGTGATAAAGCGCAACAGTCAGGGTTGTAATTTTAAACTATTAATCTGGTGCATTTACCAGTTAAATATCCAATAGGAGCTAGCGACTACTGGCGTGCAATGGCGCTGATGTCGATAAAAGCTTTTTTTTTAGGAGAAGTGCCATTTGTGGGGCAATTTCCGTAATACATGTAAGCATTTAAGGGGTTTGTACAGGGAGAAAATTGCTACAATAAGGAAAGGGAAAATGCAGATCTATAAGTAGAGAAGAAATAAGTACACTGCTTAAATGAATTTTACAGAGGTAACATATGTAGATCATCTTTTGATATGCACCCTTCATAATCATAAACAATATATTAAATGTATTAAACATTTAAAAGTATCGGCAAGTTGTATAAGGATTCTATTCAATCAGTTGGGGTAATTGTTATCCTTCTAAAGCTTGTTTTGAAACGTCTGTTCAGGTTATTCGGTTATTTACTTGTTCTTTGTTGTTATTATGTAGCTTAAACATTACATTACAGTCATATGAGGTAGCCACTGCGCTTCTCCTATACAAAATAAAACTATTACTAATAATACTGCTTTTTTTTCTTAAGCAATAAGTATTATGGATAGCATCTTTAGCAAATAAATGCGAATTTAAGCTCCACAAATCTTCGATTATTAATGCAATCGAAGCTATAGCACACTGAAATAGTAATTAAAATTATTTGCAAACACTTTTGAATTACGTATTGCTCGATACGCAGTACTTATAATTGCGGTTGCATAAATAATCGAAGATTTGTGGAGCTCTTTTTTGTACTTGATCAGTTATTCACACAGAGTACACAGTAAGCTATTTAATAAATATTTACTAAACCTCTTCGTTTCGTGCACTAACCATCATTGTACAACAAATTTAAAGTAAGTATATTGCATATTTGTAGCAAACCATTACCTTTTATATATCAGGTATTTAGTGAACGTGCATTAATGATACTGTTTCCTTATCACAAGTAATCCAAATAGCTTGTATTAATTATGAAGGTGTGATAGCTATTATAGAATAGTTCACTCATAGCAATACATCTACTTGACATGGGCAAATCTTTTACTTAACGCAACTGCATATATTCTTTGGGTTAACTACTTCAGTTCAATTATCATAAGTAACTTAACATACCATAACATAAGTTACCGGTATGAAGCAGACCGTAAGTAACTTGGATTGCTTGTTGTTAGTATCAGTGTTTAGGATCTCTTTTTTACTAGTGCTAAGTAATTTGTGCTTTTGTCAACGACAACAAAACAGACGACAAAAAGTAATATTAAATTCTCCTCAAGGAAACATCTACTCGGAGTGGATGGATACTGTTATAGGTGTACCACAAGGAAGTGTTTTAGGACCTTTATTATTTATAATTATTTTTAATATTCATAAATGATATCTGTTTAAATGTTGTTGCCGACCATGAAATAGTGAATTTTGCAGATGATACGAATTTATTGTTCTGGGGCAGTGATTTTATAACTCTTCAAGAATCGGGTTCTTTACTGTACAGTAATGTCCTTCAGTGGTTTAAAAATAATGAACTGATACTAAATACTAGTAAAATCAAAGCTATCCTTTACAAATTGAACGATACTATTGAAACACCTGATAAAATATCACTTTCTTTAGATAATATTCCACTGTGTAGATATTGCAAAGTTCTGGGTATCACTATTGATGATAAAATAGGATGGAATAACCATATAGATAACCTTTGTGGGAGGCTTGGGAACGCATGCAACGCGCTAAGAATATTAAGGTCAGTGACAAATCGGCAAACTCTTATAATGGTATACCATGCCTACGTGATATCGGCTGTGAGGTAAGGCATTCCAATATGGGCCTCCTCTCCCCATATGCAGAAGATTTTTATTCTTCAAAAAAAAGCGGTACGAACAATTTTCGGACTTTCCTTCAATGCATCTTGTCGGACAATATTCAAAAACAAAAACCTATTAACAGTGTACGGAATATATATACAGGAGTGTTTAATTTTTATTTTTAAAAACAAACAACTTTTTGAAAAGGACGAAAAAAGACACTAATACGAAACAAGATTGCGAACGGATTACTATAAATATACTATACTATACTATAAATACTATAAATTATAAAGACTCGTGTAGAAATATTTTTAAGAGTAATTCGTTTTTCACTTTTTATGATTTATATATTTACGAAACATTATGTTACGTTTTTAAACACAAAGAGGAATTTTCATTTTACAATTACTCCCATGATTATTCCACCCGTATTAATCATTACCTTCTTCCTCCTGTCCATAGAAAAGCAATCTATCAAAAAAGCCCTTTTTATATGGGTTGTAAGCTGTTATATATAATAACCTTCCTAGTGATCTAAAAAAATATCTCTAATTTTTATCTTTTTAAAAAGCATCTTAAGCTTTATTTATTAGGAATTAGTTGTTATAACATAAATGATTTTTGAATACTTGATTTAGATCTCAGTTACCAGTTTTCAGTTTTCTTTTTTTGACTTATTTCTGGCATGTGCTTCTGTATTGATTTGTATTTGCTTTAGAAATAAATGTTATTATTATTATTATTATATACCATTACACAGATTAACAAAAAAAGAGAAAGGTGTAGCCTATAATTGCATCAAAATTTTTAATGCACTTCCACAAGAAATAAAAACCGATGCAATATTCGCATCTTTCAAAAAAAAAGTTCATAATCTTATTGTTATTTAGAACCTTATTCGATGAATGATTTTCTTAGTCACAAACTATAATAATTTAGTTTAGTTAATATTGTTTAGTTGGCACAATATGCCTGTCTAGTTTTTTTACATTTAATTTTATTCTTTTGACGTATGTTTCTGCATTTTGGGGGATAGGAGGTTGGGTTGTATTTGTATCTGTATTATATTTAATCTCCTAATTGTTGAAATAAAGGTATTATTATTGTCCCCTATTCAGCTGAACTTTTTACTTATGATAATTATATTTTTATTTATGATTATTAAATATTTTTCTCAGTGTATATGGGTCATTCCATATCAACCGGAACACCTAAAAAATTTGATGTCTTGAATTCTTTTTGTATTTTAAATTTGAAGTCTTTGCCTAAAATTAGAGGACCCGTATTTTTTCCTAAAGCTCTACAGTATCTATTTACAAAGATATTTGCGAACAAAGTTTGCAAAATCGATATAATAATCGCAGAAGTAATATTGTTTGGTTATGCATAAATTAAAACATTAAAGCAAAATGCATATAAATCATGGTGTATTCTAAAGTTCAAACTACACAGTTTCATTTAATAATGCCTAAATTAGATTGTGCTTCATTATGACCCCCTTTTTCTCCTGTTTAATAAAATAACGTCTTTTTTCTTTATGTTTACCGCGAAATTAAATTTTTGAAAAAATATCATAATATTATTTAAGCTATGTTCTGCAAGAATAGAAGTATTTGAAAATGGAGAACCTCACGGGATTCTATAAAAAAAATAAATTCATACAGTACTATACGTTACATTACGATATATCCAATGTAACGTAGAGTAGTGCAGGTTCTCCATTTTCAAATACTTCTATTCTTGTAGAACATAGTTTTAAAGGTATTATGATATTTTTTCAAAAATTTAATTTCGCGGTAAACATAGAGAAAAAAGACATTATTTTATTAAACAGGAGAAAAAGGGGGTCACAATGAAGTACAATCTAATTTAGGCATTATTAAATGAAACTGTGTAGTTTGAACTTTAGAATACACCATGATTTATATGCATTTTGCTTTAATATTTTAATTTATGCATAACCAAACAATATTACTTCTGCGATTATTTTATCGATTTTGCAAACTTTGTTCGCAAATATCTTTGTAAATAGATACTGCAGAGCTTTAGGAAAAAATACGGGTCCTCTAATTTAGGGCAAAGACTTCAAATTTAAAATATAAAAAGAATCCAAGACATCAAATTTTTTAGGTGTTCTGGTTGATATGGAATGACCCATATATAAAATTTAGTGGTTCTTTTGACAGAAGTAGGTATATACAAATTTGTTTTTCACGTCGTGGTAATTCTTTTTCATTCCTTTTTTAGTACATCTTGTTTTTGTATTATTATTTGTTGAATAAAAGCAACCATATTGGTATATCTTAAGAAATTATTTTTTTTAACATTAAGTCCTTTTGTTTAAAAAAAAAACAATAAATTTTATATAGCCTACATAATCCCACAAATAATTTAATCTAACTTATTTATTGGATATATGTAACAGTAGAACTCATTTAGATTCAATAAAAAATATCTTTCAATGCACCCAACATTTAAGTTACATCATCTCCAACTATAAAATTTTCTTTAGATAACAATTACTCGACGGCATCGCAATCACTTCCTGGACAAAAGTGACCACGGCTGCATTCCTATTCGTGACCTCTCAATAATAATATCGTTACTATTCTAAATTTAACCGTCTATTCTGAAGATATTGCTTCCCATATTACAAGGCCACCCGTATGCATCTCGAATCAGGCCCCGTACTAAAAGCAGCTTCCTTCGTATAATGACGGTAATTTGGGAGCTATTAATTTTTCGAAAAGCGAACGCGACTAACAACCCAGACGCCGTTCCAAAACTTCTACCCAAAATTTAATTACTTCTACTCCCCCCACTCGTATACATCACTTTAATTCCCCCCCAATGTGCTCTCCCACTCTTTATTTTTTTTTTCTAAAAAAGAGAAATTGGATATTTTTTACGTTTCCGATAGCAACGCTTAGCTATAAGTGAAGTTTAGTCGCTGATCGAGCACGGACAGACCAGTGCGCATGCAAACAACCAACTTTCGTGTCCTCCCTCCACGTCGGCATTCTAATGGGGGGAAAACAAAGTAGGCAGGGAACAGAAACCAAGCAATACCGAACGGGAGAACATTGTAACGGTCCGCATGACACGATAAAAGCGAAAGAAATGTTGTGCAGACCGTAGACACAGCAGACGCGATTCGTTTGGGCAGCTTCGCTTCGCGCGAGTTTCATTGACCTCGCGCGCTGGCTTCCCACAACACTAGCGCTCGTTCTGGAGAGCTTCTGGGGGGGATTTCGTGGGCGTGTATTTAAAGCGGCACGTCACTCACGAACTATCACGCTATTGGCCGGCGAGCGCCAGCTGCCATGTTCCCCACTTTAACAGTGGGGGGAATACAAGGTACCGGGGACGATGTACCGAGTGTTTGTTGTTGCTGTTTTTGGCTTTCAAATATGCCTATCGCGTGTAGAACGATAGACGACTGACGTTACAAGGCTGGAGTGGACAGATTGGGAGGATCTGCCTATGACAGTGATTGGAATTATATATCGCAACGATGGATGATAATGTAATAATAATAATGAGGAAAAATGTGTAACGGACAGGATATTTGCTTGAAATTAACGTTATATAAAATGAAATCGTAAGCACCGAGGGGAATGGTTAAATCAACCGTTGCTCGGTGAACTGAACGCTATTTTCGTTTTAAATACGATCGATATCCTTATTTAACTTTGTCGATTTAATTCATAAAAATATTTAATATAATTTTAGACGTTCGTTGTATTTACTTTTCGTAAGGTTTCTTGCTTGTGCTTGGTGTAATTATATAGAATGTTAATAAAACCTTGTTTAAATATGAAAAGTAGTACCGACTATGCTAGTTAAGTTCACAAAGGAAGGGCTAATAATAGGTATAAGGAAGCGAAAGTTCAAACAAAATACTCAAATGCTTAGTTTTCGCAAACTATTTATTATTGTATCAGAGAATTAGCTACAAAATTAAAATTATGAGCTGAAAAAGGTGAATTAATTATAAGGAACAGGCCATGACGGCGTGCACATAATAACGAATGCGCTAAATCAGAAGAGGTTAAAAGGAATAGTTGGCAAGAGAAAAGGTACTAGGAACAAAAAATTAACGGGATGGGGGGATACATGTTTAAACTCCATCTTCAAATCGTAAATAAAACACAAAAGTCAAAAGATTATAAAATATATTATATACCAGTTCCAATTATCAAATATATTTCCCCCATAATATGTTCACCAATACAGAATATTATTATTAATAGTCTTATTGAAAATGGTTCCTTTCCAAATATCTTCAAAATATCAAAAATCACACCTCTATATAAAAAGGGTGAAAGGCATCAAATTGAAAATTACAGGCCAATTACAATCCTGCCTGCTTTATCAAAGTTTTTGAAAGTGCATTACATTCACGTTTGATGAGTCATTTAGTTAAAAACAATTTAATATCATCAAATCAACATGGTTTTATTAAAACTAGATCTACCAGTACGGCGTTGGCTAAGGTGATGGATTACACTTTAAATAATATGAATGCTGAGAAGGAGGTGGCATGTCCAACATGTGATCTCTCTCGAGTTTTGGACTTAGTAAATCATAATATATTGTTAGAGAAATTGTCAGCCTATGGAGTACGCGGCACTCCACTTAGTATTTTTAAATCTTATTTGTGTCAGCGGAAATTCACTGAAATTAAACATAGAAACAACTATGGGTGTATAGAATGCTGCAAGTCTGAAACAATCGAGAATTCTATTGGAATCCCACAAGGGTCATACTTGGGTCCGCTACTATTTGTTCTTTTTATCAATGATCTACCACGATTCTTGCCTGGCAGTGTGGTGATGTACGCCGATGATACTGTAATCTTAATATCTTCAGAAACCCATGAGGGGTTACTAAATAACGCTCGTCGCGTGTTGGGTAAAATGATGGAGTGGTGTAGAGTAAATAAATTAATTCTTAACATTGACAAAACAAAATTAATAAATTTTGGGAAAAGCAGCTGGCAGTTGGAATTAAATGTTCAAAATAATGTGTTCACCTCGGTCTTGGAATGGAAGTTGTTGGGTTTAACCATAGACAAGGACTTAAAATGGGACATTCACATTGGTTCAGTTATTTCTAACAATAAGTTAAATAAGTCTCTACATGTTTTAAGAAAAATGAAAGCAAATAACTGCGATATTAGTACATTAAAAACAATGTATTTTGCATATTTCAATTCGCATTTGAGTTATGGTCTTCTATTTTGGGGAAGCTCTTCGTATTATCTACAATCTGCAAAGAAGAGCTCTTGCAGAGGAGAATTCTATATTCATTGAGTTGGTATCCCGACGGTTTACACCCTTTGTATACATGCAGCTGCCTGCTATGTTCGAAATAGCATAAACAAATTTCAATTGAATTCTACAGCGCATTCCTACATCACCCGACGCGCAGATTTTGTTCGCTGTGATGTTTCTAGATCAAGTAAGTTTTACACATCTTACATTCGACACGGTATTCAAATTTACAATGCTCTGTCTGAGGCACTGAAACTCTGTACACGCGCACAGTTTGCGTCAAAACTAACATTATACCTAAAAACTAAAAATTACTATTCATTAGATGAATACGTCACTCAGGAATGATGGATTTGGCTCTGGATGTTGATATATATAGGTATGCCGAGCATAATTATAAATATAAATTTGATTGTTTTATGTGTATGTTTATCATAATTATCATTTCATTAATTATTTGTTATTACTATTATCATTAGCATTATTATTATTAAACATTCTGATTTCAACCGCTACTTGCCTAATCATAACTATACTTATAAATCAAGTATATTTTTTCTTCTAAACTACTTACTTTAGGAGTGGGCTATAAATAAAACTTCATAACTTTTTATATTTCCAGCCCTTCTTTGTTACGCAACCTTAAAGGTACAATGTGAATAAGAAGTGCGTCTGTTTGAGGATTGTAAGTACTACATCCTCCGAGATATTCGAAAATACAAGCAATAAATAAACTCCTAAGATTATAAAAATCAAATTTATTTTTTCAATAATTCCAATGAACTCCCTCCTTTCCCCTTGGCCTCACAATAGTTAATGTTAGTAACGATAAAAATTTCCACTAATGATAGGAAGTGCATCAGCTTAACAAAATGGCCGCCCACACCTTCGACATTTCTCAAGATTTACGTTAGATCTCGTTACTGCGCCAAGCAGATGTATTAACAAGCCGATCTATATTGCAACAGACAACCAGGCGATATTGAGGGCATCAGTCAACCCCCAAAATATGATTCAAGCTGATTTGGGAATGTCTTCGAGAACTGAATAGCCTGACAGACCGTAATAAAGTCAGTTTGCTGTGGGTAGCCAAACATTCAGCAATCGAAGGAAACGAAAAAGCCGATGAGTTAGCAAGAAAGCCAACTACCTGTTCTAAGGGTGTCTGAAAACACAGCGCAAGAGCATGTAAGAAGTTGAGTCAAAGAGAAGCATAAAGAACACTGGAGTAATACAAACAGGCAAAGCCATTGTAAGATCTTACACTCAGAAAATACTGGTCATAATATCAATAATCTACATTTATTAAGTGAATTTTCATCGACAGAACGAAATGTATCATTGTTATGATGACATATTGTTTACAATCTTTGATTAAGTACCGTAGAGTGGGGCAAATTCAATCGCATGGGGTAAAATCGATCAATCCTGATTTTACGGCAATTATTTAGTCTCGCATCTATGGAAAGGATAAGGAAGTTTTGCAACACAGTCATTTAATAAACTTTGTTTATAACATAACTGGGTTTTTAAGTATTGCATTAAAGTTTCCTGTGTTAAAAAAATAATATCCGATGGAATGACAACGAGTAATATTTCATACAGACGGAAACAAACTACTACTGGGGAATCCCACTAGGACTAAACGAATTTTCGGAAAGGGATAAGGTGAAAAGAATCAATTGTCATTCATTCGTCACCGTTTCTTTTTTTTGACTTTATGAAAGTGTTGGAATAACAAGAGAGTAAGGGGAAAATTAACACCTCATGGGGTAATACCGATCAGTTTGAAAAGTAAAAGAACAAAGAACATGCTCATAGAACAACGTAGAAATATGACATACTCATGTTTCTACGTTGGTTTTATTGAAAATTATGGTGAGAAACTATAAAAAAAAAGTATGGCCTGGCGAGAGACAGCAATATAACCCCAAATACCTCCAAAGCGCTATCAGGACATTAAAATAGAGCCCTTCATCCACTATGAAAGCATCAGAAAACAATGGGGTGCCATATTCATTACCCTGTAATTGGCGAGAGCTGTTGGGGGATGTGATGGCATGAATTATGATTATTAATACTTCAGAATACTTTAAGGAACCCGGTAGTTTCTAAGGAAGAGAAAAGATGACTTTTGTTTTTCTCCAAGTTGACGAAATTTAGGAAATTTCCAAAAACCAAATTATCCAGCTGGTCATAGAAGGAGAAGCTACGTTTTTGAACTGAGGGAACCACGTTGAATGAAATTTTGTTTTAGTTTATTGAATTATTATAGTTTATGTCATTATTTATCTGTTTGTCATTTCTATAATACATATTTTCTGTTATTTCCGTAAGTTTCCTTTTTTTAAATTCAAATTTTTGTTATTGGATTTACCTCAGGCAGCTTTCAAATCGGTTTTTATAAGAAAATAGATGGGTGATTGGAATTGCCCCCTATTATGAGGCAAAACCGATCACGCTTGATGTATTAAAAAAAATAGTACTTTAATACATTGGGTTAATATACATGATGGTATGTGTAGCTAAAAGATGTATGATTATATATATTTTTTTTCAATTTTTTTCTATCAATAATAATAATTGCAGCTCAGAAATCGTGCATAAATCAGATCGGAATTGCCCCACTTTACGGTACACTGAGAAAGCAAAATTAATAAACATCGTTTATTGAGTAGGGTTTATTAAAATAAGAAAAAGACATATTGTATAGATAATTTTTTTTATTATATTGAATAATTTTGTTTATTGACGGTCAGGTTGAAAAAGTAAGTTTATTGTATTAACAAACTAAAGGTTTGTTATTAAATTAATTAAACCGAATATAAAAAAAAAAACGATTTGACTATTTTGGCTGGGTAACCATTGAAAAAGAGTATCATATCATATTACCCAGCATCTTTTCAACCCACGTGAAACTAACAAAACAACTCTTTTTCGAGGTATAATTACGTATAAGTAAGTTAAAATAGACGCGTAAGCAACGCAGATGTAACAGTTTATTACGGTAGCGAAAATTTCGCCATGAAGATGCGGTCAAAAACCGGTAACTTAGTCTGACCTCTATCCCACTTCTCAATCCGCTGATTTAGTCGTAAAACGTTCAAAGACTTCGATAGAATAACGTATGTGGAGAACGAGGATATGTCAGATGCGACAGGGTCGTCAATATACAGTCTGGTTCACTTACGATAGTCCAATGAGAAATGAATTGCATGTAGAAACTTAAAAACTAATAAAGGTGTCGCAGATGATTTGATGAAACTTTTAAGGGATGTAGAGTGCATATGCAGATCGTTTTTTTTTTATCAAAGGAAACTCACTTTGAAGGGGTGAAGTTGTGAGTACTTATTAATAATAATAGAGTGTTTATAAGTAGTTTTTTATCATCCAGATATTAGAAATAAATAAATTATTATGTATTATTATCTTTTCCATCACGTTTCAACATATTCCGAATTTGATACCTGCCAATATCTACGTATTTATTGTTACGACGTTGAAATGATGATATCGCTGACTTGTATCAGTCTGCAACTAAACAAAATCTTTATGTACATATATTGCAGGAATACGTAAAAAAAAATATCCTAACCTATTTTTTAAATTAACGACGAGGTATGGCTGGCTGAAAATACGTTTATTGTCTTTACGCGCGCTCTAAAATATAAATCCGATAAAAATAGCCTGGCAGGAGAGCGGGATCAAGCGTCGACTGATAAACTATTTAAAGAAAGAAAAACGTATGGTCCCAGTTCTCTACGTGGAAGCGACCTTGAATCTTTGTGTTTATTTTGAGAAGGAGTTGGCGATAATATGTTAAATTTAGATATCTCTCTGTATATACCTACACTAAAATACAGATGATATTCACATAATACACCTCCGTTCATAATTATAAGACACACTACTGGTCTACTTATTATTATTACACATGGAATTCTGTTCGACTTTTAAATTCGGTTGATACTCAGTTTTGTCAATTTTTCAATAATTAACACAGCGAAGATTGAAAAGTACGTCTTC
This sequence comes from Protaetia brevitarsis, assembly GCA_004143645.1. NCBI lineage: Eukaryota > Metazoa > Arthropoda > Insecta > Coleoptera > Scarabaeidae > Protaetia > Protaetia brevitarsis. Next base: position 1,609,910 of record RXPK01000196.1, on the reverse strand, counting down.
AGTGTGACAATTGTTGTTGCAAGGGACTATATCTAGTAGTAATAAATACAATTTTACAAATATTTTCATTCTAAACCACTTAGCAAACACTGCTTTTATTGAAAATTATTATATTCTTTTTTGTTTTCTGTATTAAAGTGGTAATTCTTGGTCCAAAATTGATAACATTACATACCTCAGCCTCCACAATGTTATTGCACGCACCGAAGGTATTTAAGTAGGTTTTGTAATTACGAAACTCAGTAGAAATAAGTAGCCAGTACCTTTAGCTGATGACAAGGATACTTAATAAGCAAAAACATTTAAACAATAACTAAGAGTAATGAACAACTAACAAATGAAACTCTAAAAATGTGAATGCCACCAATTGTCATGTCATGTTGCCATGAAACCAGAGGACGCGGTTTTTTCCAAACAATCTTGTTATAAAATTCAAGAGACTTCATAGGTCTCATATAAATCAAATAGGTGTTTTCCCTTATTTTGAAACCAGTCTAACCTATTTCTACACAGATTTTCGGCTATTTCCTGATTTAATGCCAGAGATTATATATTTCACTCTATACGAAGAGGATTCTCACAATTCCATCCTAGACGAGTTAATTTTCCATTCAGGAGAGGTTTTGTTCCCGATTTCCCCGAATCAGCCCGCTATAGTAGTCTCGAATCGCCGTTTCAACCGGACAATTCCAAGGATAGTCCACTCGAAGGCGAATAAAGAACTATACAGAGTGTATCAGATATAGAGGTAAATATAATAATATGTAGCAGCTGTAATCATATACAATCAAAAAGCCTTAATGCACAGGGGATCTATCTGTAAGCATTAACGAGAAAAAAAATATTTTATAAATGCCGTGGGCTAGAGCCGCATCTGTGCCCAACCTAAATGCTGTCCCGAGTATACCCCCACATACCACTATCATTCAGCCATTACCGCTGTTAGTTTTGTGTGGATCGCCGCTTGGAGTGCAAGCCACTTCGAACATTTTATTTAAATTCTTCCCGTCTCGAAAAAACGATCCTTTTCAGGACCATCATGATTTCATATAAAGAAAATGGAAGCTTGATGCATCGGTAAAAACGCGGGAATGCATAGATAGATAGTAAAAAGACGTGTTGCAAATTTTCTGTATCTACATTTATTTCTGTGTAATTCGATTCAATTTATTTAGCGTTATATGATTAAATAAATCCAAAAGAAATAACCCAGATTCATGTGGTACCGTTTATTAACAACTAACTCTCGATTCGACAAAGCAAAAGAAAAATATTTACGTTTTTTGTAACTACTGAAGCCGCATATCCGGTGAAACTTGAACGTCTTATCAGGATATTAAAAATAATACTTGGTAGACTTACGTAGAATGCTCTTAACAAATAAGGAATGTTTATTTTATAAAAAGAAGAAATTTAAAATGCCTCAGTTTTGCTATTTTTACAAGGGCACACTGGCCGATTGGCCTTTATTTATTCAGAATGACGTTAAATGAACTTACGGCATTCCATTAAGAATAATACTAAACGAGTGCAATGTATTTATACATAATACCACGTTTAGCGGGTGCTTAACATGACGTTTCGTTGCAGCAGGCCCGGACTAAAGAATTTTTGGCTCTAAATTTTACTTTTTTTTATTCTTTAATGATGAAATCCGGTTTCGGTGGGTTTGTGCTTTATATGTCGTGTAGTTAACACCCAAGCAAAATTTACTTCTTTATTTGATACACCCTGTATTGCGTTTCATTATCGTTATATGTTTATTCTTTACCTGTTTTCTCATATTTGTATATTTATTGCTGTTTTATCTATAATTTTCTTATCAAATTCATCTTTATCATAATTTTTTAACGTTTACATACCTAATAAATCCTACGCACTATACGCGGTTTATTCAAACTTTAAATAAATACATAAGTTTAATTTTGTTCTCAATCAGGACTATTTGAATTATGTATTTATGTTTATGTATTGTATTGTAATAAATTTCTTATTTTATATTACAATGTTTGATTGACTCACAAATAAACACGAATCCAAAACCCTATAATAGGGAAAAACTTAAAACCTTTGTTTTATTAATTAATTGATTTATTGACTCGCACAAATTTATATTCTCTCTCTAATAGTAATCATAATAATATATACATATATTTAGGGGGCATAGTGATTACTGAAAAAAAAAAAAAAAATAAAAGAAGGGTGACTGTTTTATTTAGATGTAAGATGATGTCAAAGAGTCATAAATGAATACAATATCGACCACACTGAAGCTATCCTTTTTGACTGTAAAAAATGGCAACATATATCTTTATTAGGGCTTTTAAAAAAATGAATTTGTCATAGCTCTAAATATTTAATAAGTAGAAGAAGTAACTAGTACAACGTAAGTTTAAACTAATAAAATTTAACGCCAAATTACTCCAATAAAGGTGGGGTTAAAGATCAAATACCCATAATTCAATTTCTTAATTTATTACCAAATTTTCCCTGAATTTTCTCAGCTTTCTTTCAGGGCACTACAAAGAACAATAAGATGCACAAGCACACATAAATATAAAAATTACACCTACATAAAAATGAAATTGCATTCAATTTAGTACATCAAATTGAAAAGTATGCATCAGTACTGGTAGAGATTAATAACAGATTGAACGTACACTGTTGAAAATATTACGGTGTTGGCGTTAATTTTGCGCTAGTCAAATATTTTAGTGTTGATTTTCCAAACTTTGCCAGACGAGTTGACTACGCGTATTTAATTAGAACAGAATATGACTAGAATTTCGTGTGAATTCTTTGTTCAGATATGAGGATTGACATTTTTCTAGACATTCAGAAAGCGTCAACCATCAGAATTTTTCCCTCGGGATAGGATATATAGAAACCCCACCTATTCTAATACAGTATTGCATTATACGCACCACCTGCATTGCACGTGTATCTATTTTCGTGTTTGATTCTCCGTATTAACATATCCAAACAAACCACCAAATGTGACTGACTTGTGAAGTGTATAACCTCGTGTTATTAAACGTTAATTCCAGTGGGCATAAAAAAATTCAACATCTTAAAGATGTATTGGGAACATCTATTTACGCAATTAGTTTAGACTTGAATCAAATTACCATAAACATTCACTTAATGTTATAATGGTTCTCAAAAAATCATTTTAAAATTGGTACGTTTAGTTGAAACTAAAACTTGTGAATGAGTGGTTTTGCATATTTATAATTGAGAAAACGTCTTAAAGAGGAGAATATTATAGCACTAAGAAATAGGAGTTGCATATTAAAAAGACGTTTGTGTTTAGAAAAGGTGTTTAAAACACCCAATAGAATCGCATTCATTTAGTTAAACAGCTAGTAAATTTGTCTAGTCTAGGTCAAATAAAATGTGACTAGAAGTATTTTATAATTCCCCGTGTCAGTTGGACAAAATAACGCCTTAGCAATAGACAGTACTTGACTATCTTTGCTCGTCAAGTTAAAACTTCTATAGTTCTCGACAAAATAACACGAAAAGAGTGTGGACCTCTCCTGACTATTAAATTAGTCAAAAAAGTGTTAAAATTTTCAACAGTGTATGACGCAGTATGGTTAATGGTTAGTTAACTGAAGTCAGTGCAATCAATTGAGTCCTACAAAATACTTGGTATGGCTAATTAATTGATTCAAATATGGCAGGAGAGCGGCCAATCCAATTTTCTGGAATATTTAACCTAATCCAGTTTATCTTTGTTAAAACAAATGCTGTAAACATTTGAATCGAGTATCCGGTATTGACAAAGTAAGTTACTTGAAGGAAATAAATATTTGCCCATATATAAACAAGCCACCTGCTGTTTGTGTCAATGAATATTTCCTTAATTTAATAATTTCTTTTTTTCCGTGAAAGGAAGGACTTAAAACCTTTGTTTTATTAAATTAAATGATTTATTGACTCGCACAAATTTGTATTCTTTCTCTAACAGTAATCATAATAATACGTATAAGTATATCTAGGGGGCATAGTGATTACTAAAAAAAAAGAAAAAAAGAAAAAAAGTAGGGTGACCGTTTTCTTCAGATGTAAGATGATGTCAAAGAATCATAAATGAATGCAATATCGATCGCACTGAAGCTAGCTATCTTTTTTGACAGTAAAAAATGGCAACATATATCTTTATTAGGGCTCTTGAAAAAAATAATTTGTCATAACTGTAAATATTTAAGGTAGGACTTATTTTTATATAACTTTGTTTTAAATAAATTAACCTCCCCACCAACTTTCCTCATTTTTTTCACATGATATAAATCACCCTGAATATACATTCTAAATCATTTCATGCCTTTTCTTACATCATTTTGTTCCTGCGAATTTTAAATTTACGTTTGGCATATACAGAATTCATTATAGAAGTATGTAGTAATACATTCGTTCAATTTTTTTTATCAGATTCTAAAATAATCGTGCAAGTCGCTATAACGTTACAAAGCAAATTCTTCGATAACGCAACATCACTCTCCAATTATTTCAGCAGCGCCTTTCAGACCAACTATCGTCGCTCAATCTTCAATAACAAAAAAAAAAAAAAAAAAAAAAAACGAAAACTAACAAGTAAGAAAAACTTAATGGCTCTCCCTCGCGAACGATAGAACACAAACAACCCTCGAAAGCCTTCTAGGATCGGCCATCGGGCCAACATGGGCATCGATTTCGACCATTCGATTCGGATCAATAGCGCCACGACTTTCGGTAGAAAGCGAGTTGGCAAAGGGAACACATTCGCGGCGTCTGAAAAAACAAACACTCGGTGTACGAATGTTCGAGAGGACGGGGGGTGGGGCGATCGCGATGGTGGGGGGAAGCCGTCTGACGACGATGGCTCCACCTAGAGGGCGAGGCGAACTCGGCCGTCGGCCGAGAAACGGGATGGAAGATACTTTGATCGCATTTCAGCCGATCGGTTCGAGCAGTGCTGGTCTAGAATACGTTCAGAACGAGTTCCAGCGTCGAAGAAAACAAAACAAAGGATGTTATTGTTGTGATGATGTTTGCTAATGATGTTTTATTGTTTACTAAAAAGGAGAAGGTAATTTTATGAATTATTTTGCTTGAAACGGTGAGATTAATTTGAGTTGCGGTGAAGTGAATCATTAATTTTAATTTATCACATCTAGGAATTTTTTTTTTTTACTAAATTCTAATTAATAAAAATCTTGCGCACGCCCGAAAACATTTGTTGTTGGTGGTATAGAATAAATCCCATTATACATGGTTAGTTAAAAGTACGAAGATAGGCATTTATTGTCGTTACAATTCTCATTTTAAGAAATTTAATCTAACATTTTCTTCTATTGTTTTTAACTTATACGTCCGTCCGCCATTTTGTTTTATAGTAACAGCTTGTCAGTTTTACTTAATCATTCCATGCACACGGAGAAAATCTCCATAAGGATACATAACCTAACGTTGACTACAACACTAACCTATACATAATATTATGCAAAATTTCAAAATAAAAACTGTATAGGTACTTTGCGTACTTTTACGTATTCAGTAAAAAAAAATCCCATATTCTGGTATGTAATTTATTCCCTGATAGGTAACGGAAATCTAATTATGTTGCTTATGCCTATATTGTGTGTATACACCACAGTATATTGCCTAAAGTTACAGCTTTTATATCCATACTATTACTATAGCTTAAATGACCAATATTTACGCAAAAACTACAGAAAATTTAAATATCAATTTAGCACACACCATATAATCTTATTATACTTACACACGCTGAACCAAATCTGTTGTGAAATCTTGACTAATTGTTTCGTTGAAAACATGTTATATAGATATTTACAACGTAAATATATTGGTCCTCTTCTCTTAAGTTTTAGTTATCTATAATTATAAATATTATAAATAATTATCCCCCTCTCTGCCCTTCAGGATATAATCAAACGAATAATAATAAGTAGTAACAAAAATCCTAGTTTACATTTACACACTGAGAAATGAGATTACATTAAATAAAAAGTTTTATAACTTTTGGTTTTTGTCATGTTCAACGAAAAGAATACCTTTCCTCAGGAAAATGTTTATTTTAATTGAAAATAGCGTGCTCTTTTGCCAGAAGACTATTTTTTTCTTAAGTACATGCTTTTAGTCGAAAAGTAACCGTAATTAAATGGAATGCACCTTAGTTTTGATTAATATTTTATAATATCTTTATAACTTCTGTTTAAGTAAGACAATACACATTACATATTATATTGTTATTATTATGTACATATTTTACAACATATTTTAGTTTCTTTTAAGTATTATTGAATTACAAACAGTATTTTAAATAAAAAAGCCGGACGTTTTGGTTTATTTGCGTGGACACACAGGTATATACATTGATTTAAAACTTTTGTCTTTTAACGGAAAATACAAGCACCTGTATTCCAGCTCAGTGCTTTTTTACGCGAAAATATTTTAGCTTTATTCATGTTCCCACGTGCATAAGTCTAAGACACAAACAATAATGAACAAAAGTGCATATTTTTCGCGCGAGATTAAAGAAATTTCAGAGATAATTATAATCTTTTCAATTAATGCTGATTTAGCTATAAGCCAAGGAACTTTACAGTAGTATTATAGTGTTTGAAGATTTTAAAACTGTTATACACGGGAAAAACGATTTTGTTGATTTTAACCATTTTTCATGCATTTGGTTACAGTTACTAAATTATTGTATTGATTTAGGAATATAAAAAATATTCCTGTATTCAATCAAACAAATAATTTGGTTAGTAGATTTATTTATAAGCTAGCGCAGTATTTATTAATTTAACTAAATATTTACATGGAAGTAAAAATAAATATCGCATTTTATTTTCGTATAGCAGTTTTCTCCCCATATAGTACAGCAGATCAGCAGATATACTTATGTATAGTAGAGAAATTGTCGCATAGATGACGCATCTCCTATTTCATTCTAGTAGCAGATAATATTTTGCACAAAATAGGCTGAAAACTACGATCGTAACATATTAATTTGGTATATTTACCAGATCAATATCTGATCTTGAATCAACTATTAATATCCTTTCACTTAAAAGAATAAACTGTTTCAACGAAAAATATATTATTTCCGAAGAAATGCGTGAATTTGTATGTATGTATGTTGGCCATATAGAAAACGCAAACACTTTTGGTTTAATGCAATTTCTTTTAAATGAAAAGAATATTTGTCTCAGTGTATGGATCTTAGTTTAGTGTTTACAAATACCATAGTAAGAATCCAGATTTTGTCAGTTCTATTAAATTTCCATTTAAAATTCTCACTCATGCGTTTATAATTCATAAACGTACTCCTTCTAGTATTTAGTATTCTAGTACATTATTAATTATAAAATTGTAAACTTTAAAATTGACGCAACTTTTTTCCTTAACTACTTGTATTGATATTTCAAGCGATAAAAATGTTGTCTTTGTCTATTAGAAGAGCCGGTTATTTTTGCAATAACCGCCATATGATATATAACTGATACTTCCGATGCACATTCATTGCTGTTTCCCACATATTGCATACGCATAGTCAATTTGACACTGCTGAAGGTGTAAAGTAAGGACTTTTTTTTTGGTCATTATTTTTTTCGTACATTATTTATATCATACAATTTATCCATAAATGAGCCCTTGCGAGGATTTCTGTTTTCAAAGAAGGACGAGAGGACAAAGTATCAAAACGAGGACAATCCTCGCAAAACGCGGAAGAATACCAACCCTAGTGCTGACCATCAAAGATTATTAGATGAACTCAGGGGCACCCCTTATGTGGTAGCCAAGTGATGCCATGGTACAGAAGTTCAACCCACATACATTGTATCAGTTTATAATACCAGATAAGAATGACTGGGAAAAAGGCACTGCAGCAAGAGCGGACATAAACTGGTATAAAAACGATTCCAAAACTGACTACCGGATAGGAGCTGAATAAATGGAATGAATTCCTCTCAGTAGGCTTCAGTAAGGACAGGACCGTGTTCCAAACAGAGGTGGCTGCAATTAATCATTGTGCAAGAGGAATAAAAAGATGGACTATAGTTAAGTAAAAAATAACAATAAATTCATATAAAATATAGAAATTGGAAAAAATTAGGCGGATACTTAAGAACAATTGAAGGAGAAAAAATATGTATTCTGAAATATATAAAATCTTTACAACAAAACCATTACATTACACATAACTCTCTGAAATAAATATTAACGACAATAAACCTGCGTCTCCATAATTTTAACAACCCTGTATATCACTACTAAATGCTTCACTTAAGTTCCGTATAGATGGATATGTAATTGCTCTCAATTATAAAAGCATTAGCCTAACCCTACCTGGAGAATGTTATTATAATAATAATAATAATACATGTCTCTACATATCTGCATACACATTATACATAGGTAAAGCAAAAAATAATATATATTGCAGTTTTAATGGCTGCTTCGGTGGATTTTAAGCTGGAGGGAGAAAGATATGGTAGGTAGCAAAAAAAAAACGTTGAGAGAGAAAACCAAGAATGATTAATGATTCGATTTTTCCTGTCACTGATGTTTTTTTAATGGTTTTCACTTCGGTATGTTCCTTTTTCACACAAAAAAAAAATCAAAAATATTTCTTCCAGGATACGATACTATTTTGAGGAAGATTTATTAACGAATTAAAATGTATATATCTACAATAAACTTATCTTATTGATCGTGAAAAATTATGAAAATAGCTTTCATGGAATGAAATATAATTAGCCTTCACTCTATTTAAAACGATAATTAGTTTACTAATAAGATACTAGTAGATAAGATAAGTTATATTATTTGCTTCAATCTGAATAACTGACATTTTCAGTTAATACATAAAAAAAACTATTATCTTAATTTTTAGAGAACGTTTGAAAGCTTTTACTCAATATTTTCAGACAAAAATGTGGAACTTTAACAATGTATCGTAAGAGTTACAAATAACGAGATGAGTTTGTGAGAAATGGAATCTCATATTTAGTAATTTAGCCTAAAATAACAAATGCTTGAAGTTTTCTGATGAAAAGCTTAATTTAATGAAGTTCGTGGCAATAAGGATTATTTAAAAAATGCTTTTGTGAAAAGTATTCATTTTTGAAATAAAAAAACAAAGGTATTTTTTTTTTCAAAGCAATAATTTTCGTACTCAAAGACAAGAACAGTTTTGTGAGAAGGATAGGTGGTACTCTGTTCTGTTTGTTTTTTTAGTAATCCGTCGACTATTTCTTTCATGTAAAAAATATTTCTTTAAATGAAATAAACCTCCCTATGAACGCAGCCACACTCTTTACTCCAATTTTTCATTTTAATTACGTGTTATAAAAAAAAATAAATAATGGAAAGGATATACATGAGTGCTGGGTGATTTGAACCTTTTTAGTAATTGGAATCCGAATGACTCCGCAAATTAAAGATTTGTATAATACGTATCCAAAAATTGTAAATGATTCGTACTGATTCGTGGTGACTCATAATTCTACCAACGGTAGGCGATTCGAATCTTTTTAGTGATTTCAATCCCAATGGCTCCATAATTATTGATTCATTTATAGTATATTAGAAGTTAATAGCTTATTACTACTTGTTTTAAAGCACATGCATTAAATAGTGTTTACTAATTAATTACATTTCCGGTTAAACTAAATAGATGGAATGAATTTATATATGTTTTATTTATATTAATAATTTTAATATCTACTCTATGACGTCAATTGGACACATACAACCTATGATTGGTCAGGTACTATACCTACTGCCGTCAAATTGACGTCATAGCCTAACTCTGAGTAGAAATCTGAACGAACCCCTATATTTCCATGCAACGACTGTTTGGGAAAAATAAATTTCTTCGCCTTGACAATTTTATTTATTCATTTATTCTAAGCACCATAACGTGTACATGTTACTTGGACTACATACATATATATAATGATTCATTTAGGCGGTTTAGGGTAGCGGCGCTGTATGCAACCCTTTCAAAAAAAATTTAAAGAAAATAAAAATATTTTAACGACATTTCAAAATTGTTCATAAAAAAGGGTGTCTATTAAAACAGGTTCCACTGTACCTACGCTTCCCTTCAAACGATCAAAGATTTTCAAATATTGTTTTTGAATTTCCTTACTCTTAGTTCTTTCATTGAATATGTCGGCGCCCAAATACCTAAACGATTGTTTTTTTTCCTATTATGTTGCCCTCTCTTATTTCCATCTAATAACTGCGAGTGTCATTTTGATTTTTGCTATTTCTTAGCTATCAATATGATTTCTTAAATAAAAATATAAAATAATAATCTGTATTTCAAAATAAGCGGATATCGTTATTCACAGTCTAATACGTATTAGTACCTAAGTATTTGAAGGTAACTGCTCTAAATACAGCTGACAAATGGTGTAAACAAGAGCGACTACCAGTCAATGCTCAGAAAATTTACAAGTTGTCACGCTCACTCACGACACTAAGCCGATTTGGGGCTGTGTAAGCGCCTTAAATGAGGTGGGTACCCAAAGGGCATTAACATTGGTCTGGGTTCCTAGCCACTCGGGCGTGAGAGGAAAGTAGGCTGCGGATAATCTAGCCAAGTGAGGTTTATCAAGTTCATTCATCGGATCTGGCCCTTCTTTTGGCATTACCAAATCGCAAATTAAGAAATGCATCAATGAATTGATACATAATCAGTCCAGAAAATTGTGGCAAAAGCCACAGAGATAGAGACAGGCAAAAGACTGTTTAAAGGGACAGACGTCTTATTTTACTAAAGATCTAAAGATAAGATGACTGTCAAAATGATAGTAGATCTGCTAACTGGTCACTGTAGGCCTGACGAAGACAAGGTTTCTAGTAATGGGCGAGGAGAGCCCCACAGCTAGCAGCTAGATAAAGAAGTCGCTCTTAAAGATGATAGGCCTAATAGCGCAAAATCAAAGAGATCACAATAAATCTGAAAAGTTCGCGATGAAACAGGTATCAAATCATTTATTTCCGTTTAAGAACCTGCGAACCAGTATCAATACTTCATAATAATTTCTACAATATTTGTCACATGTTAGTGGTACAGTAAAATAGATAACCTCGATTATAAAACCACAATAATATCACAAAATTTGAATGTCATATCCGCAACGTGGATTTTTGACCGCATTTCATGCAGAATTAGAATTAATTTGGTTACTAATTTAATTAAATAAACACCAGAAATGGTGCTTAATTACAATATATATTCATTAGGAGTAAATAGAAATAATGAAATGTACTATACTAAATATGAAAGAAGTTTAACTCTCTTGCTAATATTTTTTGTATAAAATATACACACTTTAATAATTAAAACGTTTACATTTCCCAGGCTAATTAGAGCAATATTTCACAACTCTTTTCCCCTTAAAGAAACGAAGCAATGCGACACCATTTATTTTACGTACGTGTGTTGTTACATACGTACCCACACACGGGTAGATGATTCAACACGTTACAAATTTTATTATAACGGTTTTATTACCAGTCGGCACCAATCGCAAAGTTTCCCGATAATATTTATTATTCATAACCCTGGTTGCTGTTTAGCCGGTCAACGTAGCGCACACCATATACGTCATTTAACGCGCATACAAATATTTAAACCCATAAAAAAAGGTACCAAGTAAAGCAACAACAATATCATTGTTAGTCACCTGAGCAGTGCGATGTGTTTACACGAAAAGCGAAAACGTTAAAGCGTTTAGCGGAATTAGTCACATCGTTAATTAAAAGTTTATTAGTCACAAGATACAATTGAGAGATGCCCTTGAAATCAGCTTAGGAAACATCTGGAGTACGTGCGCGGTTGTTGATTTTTCTTTGAGATGTTGTTGTTAAGGAAGTATACCGGGTGTCCCAAGATGGATAGTGTACTAGAAGTATATAAAGGACTAAACATCAGAACTGAGTTGCATTTTGTCATTCAAAGTTAATTATATTTTTAAAATATTTTCGAAAATGCAACGTTGCCGTTTCTGCGAATCCAGGTAACAACTTTTTTAATTTGAACAGAATGTATCTTTCTTTCATTATTAAGTTCCTTATTTAATTTTGTACAATTTTTCCATATTCTTATATTCCCTATACCTATCTTAAAGCGTTTTCAGATAGAAATTAATTTCAATATTATTTGAGAAAATCCGACCCTTACATCAGAAACATGGGTATATCTTTGCTGTTTGTGATGATTATAAAAGTGTAAATTTTAAGTATAGCTTAACGAAGCTGTTCGTGCAAATTCATACATTACCCGAACAGTTAATTATTACAATAAGCAATTAAAACTATTTAGAATTAAGTGACAATGGGAAATTCCAAATCCTTAATCTACTTATTATTTGTGCACTTTATTTACATTTATCGTCTTACCTCTAGGGGCATTTGTATATTTATTCCACATTTAGTTAAGGTTTTATACATTTCAATAATCCTGTGTTGACCAACTACTATTTATAATTCGTTTAATAGCCCTCGTTTATTAGTAAGCGCTTGTACCTTTCTATTAAACCCTTATTTTATTATTTATCGTATACATCAGTTCTCAATTCCTAATCCTAAGGTTTTTCCACATTTCCAAATGAACCATCTATTGTTCATTACTCATTCATTGTGTGGCCTAGGGTATAATCTTTATTGTTAATCCTAGACCTTTTAATTTAATATCAGTTTAGGGTAGTTACAATTACCAATTTCCAGTATTTTAGATTACCTGATGCATTACCCGAGGCATATAAATATCCAGCAAACTTGTAACTAATTCAGTATCAGAGCATCCAAACAACCCATAACAACAGCTATAGTATTTCCAAATCAAACCAAGATATTTGTGTACCGTTTTGTGTGTTTCTTTTTAAGTGTTAAAATATATAGTTATTTACCATAACATCTGGTTTTAATCTACAAACTGTCGCCGATCAAGAATTAATTAGACCTATACGGCCTTACAACCCGTGGCTGGCGAATCGCGGATGTTCAGTGCAGTGATCTTAATCATGAAATTCAACAATTGATCAAGGCGCTGTTCATTCCAAAACAGAAGCCTTGGGTTAACTTTACCTGACATCCAATTCAAGTAAAATATACAGACCGTTTTATAATTTACATTTACGAAACATGTATGAAAAAATACCTTTAAACATTCTTTTTAATAGAGCTTCGCTCTTTCTAAAGTCTGATAAATTTGATTTTCGTATAAATCTATAGTGTTCTTAAAGAGGCGAAATACCTGGGGGTATGGTTTGATCAAAGACATACATGGAATTCACACATCCAGAAATTGACCAGCAAAGGCACTATCGCCCTATGTAGGTGCAGAAGGGTGCGTGGAAGGAATTGGGACTTAGCCAAGATGGCTCTCTGGGTTATACACAAGGGTAATTAGACCCATGTTAACGTAATGGAGCATTAGTATGGTGGCCAAAGGTGCGGCAGGTGGAGGCGGCCAAACGCTGGGTGGCGTGCAGATGCTGGCGTGTTTGTGCGCCACGGGGGCGTGAGATCGGGCCCTACTACCGCAATTGAAGTAATTCTGCACCTGCCACCAATACATATTTTTATACAAAAAGCCGCGAGGTCTATAGTACACAGACTTTTACATAGTCAAGTACGATAAGTAAATCGCACGGCGCTGACTATAAAAAAACTGTTAGACGAACTCAAGGAGGCACCCCTTTTAGGAATGCCATGTGATGCCATGGTTCAAAAATTTAACATATATAGAAAAATATCAGGTTCTAGTACCAGATAAGAAGGACCGGAGACAGGTACGTCAGTACGAGCGGACTCAAACTGGTATACAGACGACTCTAAAACGGACTACGGCGTTGGAGCGGGAATACACGCTAAGAAGCCTAAAAAGGCTTTTTAGGTAGCTTCAGCAAAGACACGACAGTGTTCCAAGCTGAGGTTGCTGCAATACACCACTGTCTCCGAGAAATAGAAAGATGTCCCGAGCCAGGTAAAAACGTCGCTATCTTCTCTGATAGTCAGTCCACACTTAAAGCGATTAACTCCACAAGCGTGGACTCTTAGCTGATTTAGGACTATGTAAGCACCCTAAATGAGGTGGGCACCCAAAGGAAATTAACCTTGCCTGGTCCCTAGCGACTCGGGCGTGAAAAGGAAATGAGGCGGCGGACGAGCTGGCCAGGCGAGGTTCGTCAAGGCCATTCGTTGGAGCAGACCCTCTTTCGGCACTACCAAATCGCAAATACCGGACAAAGACAGGCAAAGAGTTCCTAAAGGAACAGAAGCCTGAATTCAAGAGAGATCTACTGAATAAAGACAGAAGGATTGTCAAAATGATCGTAGGTCTGCTGACTGGTCACTGCTGTAGACTGAATAGGCATATGTACAACATAGGCTTGGCAAATGACGCAACCTACACATGCTACCAGGAGGAGGAAGAAACACCAGTTCATGTGCTATGCCAATGTGAAGGCCTGGCGAGGACAAGGTTTCTAGTATTGAGGGAGGAGAACCCCACAGCTAGTAGCTACACAAAGAAGCCGCTCTCAAAGATGATAGCCCTAATTAAGAGGTCAAAATTAGAGAACGTCCTCTAGGAAAAAAGGGGATCACAATAGATCTGAAAAGGTCGCGGTAAAGCAGGTCCATAGGCCACCCCAATCCTAATCTAATCTAATCTCTAATCTAATAGTGTTCTTATGCCTACATCTTTGCAATTTTAAGTTATAAGCATATTTTTTTAAACAAGACTCTTCCTAATTTGATGTTTATAATATAATGTTTGTCACCGACACTAGATGACACATATTCACTGCATTTTAGTAATTTATTGTAATAATCACTGAAAATGGAAAACTAGCATACACGAATGAAGTTATTATGACTGCATTTACTATTTACGGGCAGTGTGATAAAAGAATTACCAAAGCATGCAGAGGGTTTAATGTAACCTTTCCAAATCCACAGCCAATGAACAATAAAAAGTTTTCAAGGTTACAAAGAAATGTTAACAATTTTAGATCCTCATTAAAAGCACCTAAAACTTTGCCTAAACCCATAAAAAATTAAGAGATCACTAGCATTTTAGCATATTTTGGACCGCATCCTCCAGGATTCTAAAAGAAAACAAAATGCATGCTTTTAAGTATGGCAAAGTTCAGGGTTTCCTAGAGACTTTACAAAAAGGCTGCAATTTTGTGAGCAATTATTAATTCATATTAAAGATGACCGTAATTTCTTAAGTAATATTGTATGGACTGATGAATCCAAAAATTCAATCAAAGCTTTTGGGCAAAAAAATCCTTATTTGTTTCCGTTTCAGCAAAAAAAAAAATAGTTTTAATGTGTTTTATCTACTGAAGGATAATCACCTTCAGTACCTCAAATATGACGAGCATTTGAACTATGAGAATTACTTAAATATCCATATTGTCCTAATTAATGAAGTATCGGAATTAAAAACTAGTGGAAGAATAAAATAAGAAGATGATGTCCTTCTTCACTAAATTATCTATACAATTATCTAGACGACTTGTTTCGGCTCATTTAGTAAGCCATCTTCTGGTCTATATCTCAAAAGAAATACAAAATGAAAATTGTCGTAAAATTGATTTAGTTTCCGATACTCTTCAAAATTACTGTTTTAACAATAAACCAATTTTCGGCAATTTCCATTTTGTATTTCTTTTGAGATATAGACCAGAAGATGGCTTACTAAATGAGTCGAAACATGTCGTTTAGATAATTGCATAGATAATAAATTTGGTGAAGAAGAACCATCTCTTCATTTTATTCTTTCACTAATTTATAATTACTTAAATATTTTGATTATATAGAGGGCTTTTTAGGATAATTTATCACTCTAAGAATATTGAAATAGCTACTACCAACTTGAAAACAAAAACACAATCGAGTTGTCGAAGCATTTGCAAATTTTTTCCGTAGTTTTATCTGTAATGTTGAAATGTTCGGCAATGAACAACCACCAATTGTTAAAATAAGTGTTATTTTTCCTTTTTAAATTTAAAGACGTTTCATTCTTAAATTAGCTTGTAGTTAGCTCATTACTGTTCACGTGTAGTATAACCTTACATTCTTTTGTATTCGTTACTTTTTCATATTTAGCCGTTAGTACTAAGTAAAATACAATAAAGTTGGTGAGGAGTGTTGAAGGATATCTTGCAATTAATTTTTTTTATTTTATCCCCTGCCGAAGAGTTTGTATTAAAATTTCTAAAAATTGATAGGCACAAGTTTTCGAAGTGCATTATATTAATAATATATTAATCCCATTTTCCTCATTTTCGGAAACAAGTGTTGTCTTCATAACACTACCAGTTGTTACAAAAAGTTTTCTGAATTTTTACAATTTCAATAGTGTCATCATGGAAGGGGTAATTACACAAAAAAGGTAAAAAGAAGGATGAATGTTTGTCTTCAAATGTAAGTTTTTGATTACAAGTAGGTTTCGCTGGCTCATGGGGGGAATAATGGATAATATTGCTACAATATTTTTAACTGTTTGATTTATAAATTGCACAGTGATATGTGCTTTTCTAGACACTAAAAATGTAAAAAAAACGATGGTTATAACAAAAATATTTACTGACAATAATTGATCGCAATGTCAATGTCATAGCTTACCAGGTAAAAACGTCATCATAAAAGTATACAGAGTGTTCTATTTTAAACAAAATTAAGAGTTTAAATGTTTTCACAAAAATCGCAATATCTAGGAACATCAGTAGGAAGAAGATGTAGGAGTATTAGAACCCAAAAATGTAATAATACGCAGGCTGTTCTATTTAAAAGTAATAAGAAGTTCTTGGCGACTTCCGGTTGAGCGGAAGTGTAACAAATTTAAAAATATCTTAGGAAGAAAGCAAGTATACTAAATTACTACAAACTTTTAAAGCTGAAAATTTTCGTTAAAGACAAAAACCTCTACCTAGCCACTAAAAAAAAAGCTAAATAAATCCAAAAGCAAAAAAAAAAAACTTTTCATGACTTGAAACTGTAAGTTAAGAGTAATCTCAAAACTCTATTCACACAACACAGAAAAACAATGTGCTCTTAAAGATATTAGTTATATTTTAACATATATACTTAGAACATAATCTAAATTATATATAACTCTTACCTCAAACTAAAAGCCCACGTTAAAGCTTCTACACTTTTTTATGCATCCATTGTATGAAACAATATGATGTTATATAAGCTATTTTAAACTTACGAATCGAATCCACGAATAAATGCTTACGTACGTACTTGTAAAATTTGTTTTGAATAATAAAAAGGTATAGACCGTAAAATTGTATAAGAAAACTATGATTTGCACTTGACCTTCACTGCTCCAATGACACAAATATAAAGCATTTTTTTTATTAGTAAACAGTAACTGTCTGCCGGGCACAATCATCACCGCGTCTAAAAGGTTTAACTATTATATTCACCTACAATTAGAATGCAGACTCAAGATTGTAAAAGTAAAAATAAAAAGTTAAAAAAATATAGGTATAACAAACGAACATGTACAGTGCACTGCAAAGTTAATGTCTCTCGCTTGTAACCATAGATACATTTACATTTTCTATCACAATTAATATACCAAGAACGCACTTTCGACCTGTCGATTGCAGTAATATGATAAAAGAAGTATGAAAAATATGATTAGATTAGATTAGGATTGGGGTGGTCTATAGATCTGTTCCACCGCGACTTTTTCAGATCTATTATGATCCCCTTTTTCCTAGAGGACGCTCTCTAATTTTGCCCTCTTAATTAGGCCTCTCATCTTTGAGAGCGGCTACTTTATGTAGCTACTAGTTGTGGGGTTCTCCTCCCCCATTACTAGAAACTGTCCTCACCTGGCCTGTGAATGAAAAATATGATTTCTGTAGGTTAACAAAGTCGAGAAATACGCATGCTATTCTGCTAGACAGTTGTGTGTCAGATGTATGCTTTGATAAACCATCTCCAATCCGTATGCTATCGCTATCTAACAGCAAGCACCACCGCTATTCTGTATATTTGTCTAATTACTACAAAATGCTATTCCCATCGATCTTTACAATTTTAAGGGTTCCGCAAACCAACGCGCCAGGTTCCAAACGTTAAGTGCCCAAAAAATGGTTTGATTAAAATGGATCGTGAAAATGAAGAAGATATGAAAGAAATAATACTTTGGCAGCTCTGGTGTAAGAAGACGAGATTATAATTATTATGTAATTTATCCCATATTTAATTCTTTTGCTATATCTTTGTAGTATGCGTGTCCATGGCTTAAGTGATATAAAATAGGGTACTGTTTAACCACCTCTATAGATTTTTTTTCAGATATTGTCTTTTTGCTACCTTTGGTCTGTAAAAACACGCATCGTGGCCGCGGCTAAACTGAACAAAAAGCGTCTGGCCGTGACCGCTTGACAGAACGTAGTCCTAGGCCGCAGAGGCGCCTGCCAGGCCGTGATTGGTTTAAGTACCTTCACAAGATTAAATATGTTACGTTGGCCGGCCCTTGTAATCGTTGTCGCCTTGATTTGCGACCTTTAAATCAATTCAATATTGTCCTCATTCCGTCTACTGCGAGGTAAGGGGAACAATTCACTTCAAGTTTAGCCGGCCTTCCATTCATTTCGTTCATTTCTCAACAAGGCGTTGCTGGGTATTAGAGTACGGTCCTAAAATTTTAAGACTGCTAGTAGGTTTTGATCGCGATCAGTGATTTTATAAAAAATTGAATATTATAGACCCGAGGGAAAACTATTTATTGTAAAACAATTTTACGGTGGCAATTTAGCAGAAGTTTTTAACCGATTTATTTGCAGTAAATTATCCCAAAAGATTAACTCCTAGCGCGACTACTATTCGTAACACGGTCCGACGTTTGGAAACAACGTTTACATTAATAAATAACAAAAATAAAAATGTCCTAGCGAAAAATGTCAGTGATATTGAAGTAAGTTTGTGTAGTAGTGGAATAAAATCCTGGTATGGCATCTAGAAAAATTGCTCGCGTATGTAATATTAGTGCAACTGACTATTATTACAATCGCATGAAGTTTGATGAATTAATGATTAATAAATATCCCAAATATTAATATTTGTTCAATATGTAATATATCTACTATTTATACGGACGAATAGGTACTTTATTTACTATTGTCAGGTTTTGTTTTAGAATCTATGTTTGTTATTTTAATTAATTATCGACTTTTTTCACTTTTTTCACTTTTTTTTCTTTTGATATTGTTTATGAGTTCTGCCACCGAAATTTATAGTTTACATTATGTTATGTTTCGATATAAAAATAAGGGTGAATAGTAAAGGAGCGTAAATAGATTTTAGTTATCAAATAAGTATTGTTTTATTGATTCCCTTCTTATCACTAACACAAATGTAATGTTGGATTTAATATTACTTTTAAAAACTTAATAAATCGTGTTTACAATAATTCCTTTAGACAATTGGTTATTAATCTATTATTCAAATCATTAATAGCGGGGGGAAAAAGGAAATTAGGCTCAATAAATCTGTGCTACGGTCTCATGCTTAGGTAGGTCTACAGCTAAGTCCTTTTCCATTTTCAGTGGCCCAGAATGCAATCCACAGCTTGCAACTTTTCACCCGGTATATATATTTTATACTAATAAAGTACAGTCCCTTTTATGCGGAATAATTTTCAGCGATGGCAAGATAGAAGGAGCGAGAACTTTTTGTTTTACAACGTTTAAACATATTTGTGTTTCGTCGACTTTTGACAAATCGATACGCAACAAAAAACCGTTGTTTATGACACGAATAAAGGCAAGTGTATTTAGTCGTTGTAAAAAAGTTCTCGCTTCCCTTATCTTACCCATCGTTAATAATTTTATTAATATTTTATATGCAAACAAATTATTATTTTCATACAAAAGCAAAATAATCTTTGCCGGGTCAAGAACACTTGTTTAATACCAAAAGAAATGTTGTTTATTAACTATTTGCCGTCAAAATACATATTTTTTCAACAATTCAATGTTGAAATTCACGTCCGAAGCAGACAATGCATTTTCATCATAATAAAATGCTTGACATACGGATGGTACCACAGCAGAAAAATAAAACTAACAAAAAAACAACCAGTTCGACAAGCGCATCCAGCAGAACAAGTTACATACTTATAACAAATTAATGTATTTCTGCTATGTCCTGCCGGCCTTTCAAGATATAATATCGACATATATTCGGTTAAACGCTCGAACTTACATCTCCTTTTAGCTGAATTGGTAAAGCACTGTAAACGAGAGGATGTAGGTTCGAATCAAGTGTGAGAAGAAATATTTTTTTTGAGAAAAATTCCTCTTAATTATTACAGTTAACAGCAGAAATACATTAATTTGTTAATTTTTCACTGTAAAAAGCTTGCAATCCGTGTAGATACTTATAGTTAAGGCTAGAGTTCAGCAAATAGGTACAATTTAACATAAAATATAAATAATAACACAAAAATTCACTCAAAAATCACCTTTATAATAGAAATTTTCGTCAATGCTAAGATCTGCATCGGTGTGGGTCATCACAGTCCGTGCAGATTTATGTAATGTCGTTATTGAAACCAATTAACAAACCCCAAACCCAAAAAAATCACGTTTATTTTCGCTCCTCACCTCCAATGCTCGCAAAAATATAACGGTAATAAAATACGCACGTCCTTAAATTCCTTTCCGGAAAGATTCAACATACAAATCGTTTGGTAGCGAAAAATAACATTGCTTACATAACATTCGTTCACGAACGAATCATATTTTTATCATTCTTCCTACCCTTGTCTTCTCTGTGATAAAAAAAGAGTAATAGTGTTAATAAAATATTGAAAAATGAATTAAAATGTAGGTAGGTACTTACTTCTGTAAGGTATTTATATAATTATACTTGCGTTTATAACAAGTGTAATTACAAATACAGGAATTGTACCAGTAATAAATAAATATTAATACTAACAAAGGAATTTTAATTAGGCACAATAATTACAAATACTATAAAAGGGTTTGTAATTGCATTTGACCAACACATTTATACAAGTGCACGGACAGTTTCCATTACACAATAAACAAAAGCCTGAGTATCATGTATTAATTACACAAGGTTGTCACGTGATAACAATGAAATATGTATGCGTCTTATCGGATCATTACTGACTTATTCTTATAAACAGATAATTAGACTTTTAGTATTAAGTGCCGTACTAATTTTTGTTTTATGCTACGATGAAACAAAACTCGAGTTATTATAATGATTTTACCTGACGATCCAGCATTTATAATTCTAAATAATAAAATAGTGAGATTTACATGGAATTTTATTCTCAAAGAAACTAATAACACAGATTATCCAGATAGTTCACTTGTATATATTTCTTGGTCGAATTTTGTTTTTTTTTAACGTGTGCGTGGTAGTCACTGTTTCTGGTTTGCAGTGCGCACCCATGCTTGCCCATGCGCACTCACTCCAGCTTTGTTTATATCTTGCTCATGAATTTTCGTTTATAGGTTATAAAGCAGCAAGCAGTTGTCATTGATATACGCGTTGTAGCAGAGATTATTGTGTTAATTTTCAATGTTTTCATTATTGTGTTGATTGAACCACTTCAACTTTAGCTGTTTAGTGATTTTTATACAATGTGTGATAATGTGGTATTGTTGTGTTCCTGATTGTCGCAATAAATATAGCTTTAATATTCCGCCAATGTTTCTTCAGGTTTCCAATAGAACCAGAAAGGTAAGCTATTTAGTTTTCATATATAGATTATATTATAAATAAGTATATATATATTTTAATATGTATATTTTTTAAGATATGCATTATGGGTGAAGAATATTGATCGTGGGGATTTAGAAACAATTTCACCAGAACATCTGTACCGATCTTTTAGGGTTTGTGCAGAACATTTTGAAGATAGTATGTTCGCAAGTCTAGCAAAGAATCCGTTAAAGAAAAATGCAGTTCCTACAAAAATTTTTGAAAGTAAGTACATATGTCTTTCATACATAACGTAGAAAATTTAAGCAGTGAACCATTTTTATAAAAATACACATAATAAGGTTTACATGTAAAGATGTTTGCACCTTGGAATACTAAATATAACAATGACATTATTTTGATTAACTACTTTGTATGAAAACTGTAAACCTTTTACTTATATACATAGGTTATATGTGCAGCAACAATATAATGCGGGTTCAATTATGAATATATCTGAAAAGAGAATTCTTAAGTCAATCGACTTAACAATTCTAATTATTAATATTAACTAATTAAAAATTGTACATATATGGATGTCTTTTCTTTGTAGAAGAACATTCTCAGATCACTATGAATGCACCTCAGGAGATCCCCATAAGCGAACAAGAAATAGGCCAACCTTTACCACAGCAACCTTGAAAACGTTGAAAATTGGAAATATATTCATATTTATTTCATTTTATTTTTTATTTCTTAACCCACTAACTAGTAAATGTTTCAAAACTTCAATTGCTTATTTTTATAAGCTAAATGCTAAAACGATAAAATAATGACGATACTTTTTTTGTTTTGATTTTGCTACATTACAATTTCTTATTTGATATATTTTCTATATGTAATAGCATTCGCCTTATTGTTACACCACTTTACACATACGAATAAACGTTTATAAATTTCTTACACTTGGTTTTTATTAATCTTGGATAAATTAATATCGAAGGCAATCTTACAATCTTTTCTAGATTATGTTTGTTTATATTTTCTTAAAGATTACTTCCCTATAGTTCTGTAATGATATATTGCCAACATTAACTTCATAACATAAACAAAATGAAAGACACATTAGACTTTAATTTTGTTTAATTATATTAGATCCGCTCCTGACATTTTTATTAATGCGGGCCTGTCGAAATGCGCGTGATAGTCTGCGCGAAGTACCGTTTGTGCCACGAACATCAAAGGTGCCGACTGCAAATGAACTATCTGGATAATCTGTGCTAATAATTTTGGAACGGAAACCCATTCATTAGAGGAAAAATAATATCAAACTATAACATTCTTTTGAATAAAGGAGATTTTAATTAATTTGTGCAGCGAAAGCCTTGAGCTTCTCTCCATTTAACACCAAAATGTGCGATGAATCACGTTATTACATATAAAAGCACTTCAATTGCAACGTATCGATAAAACCAAAAAAGAACAATGAATTATGATAATTTTGATAGAACTTAAGAAACCCCATCCTTTATTCTCTCCTAAGTATTTGAAATGCAAACCTAAAAGAAGACAAGTACATTGTCTTTCAAGCAAGTGTCGGCTTTAAAAATTTCATCACTTATTCCTCATTCTTCCCTTCTTCGTAAGCGTCCCTTCGTTCGGCAATTATTACCGCTGCAACCCGTCACCTTTTTACGATGCCATCCGACCGGAATCGACAAAGAGACCACTCTTCCCTTTCGTAAAGTTTCCTGCGGCACGAGGTCGTCCCCGGTATTATTATTGCCTTTCTCTTTATCTTTTCTTTCTACTTTTAGTACGCGCGCGTTTAAAAAGTCCGCCGAGGGGGGGCGCACACGTCCATCATTCGGTCGGTGCACAGTGGTTTAGGATCTGTTATACGCGATCGAAACCGACAATTGCAAAATTGTGATACGATATTCTTATCACATTAAATCAAGTTTTAGGCTGGAAATTACAACTCTAAAAACGGCAGGGAACTTTACCTGCTTAAAAGTGTAAATATCATGGAACACTTGGAATACATTCCATGTTATTTAGGAGAAACTGGTACATATCCTATAAATTGGGTAGTTTTGCAAGTTAAATGCGTTTATAGGTGAATGTACACTTCTCACAGAAAAAATCGGGACACCAGCAATTCAGAATTTTAAAATTTCTTGACTGTAAATGCAACTTTCGGAGGACGTATTCACTTATCTTAGCCATAAATCACTTAATTATGCATATTACTGCGATCAAAGGTGACGACTAGAAATTTAAACAGAAAAAATAATATATAGAGAAGAAAAAGTTTAATGTATAGAATAAAACAAATCGGAGTTTCGGTGACGGCGTTTCCTTTAGAAATACCAATGAAAAAAAAAATACATAACAACAAAAAGAACTCTTGAATAGACGGCTTCATTTAGAAATATATATGTATTTAACTTGTTTGATGTTATTTAGAGATAATTCTTTTTTAAGAAAACATGTGGTGATGGGATTTTATTATTTAAAATTATGTTACTGGTTAGTGCTACTTTGATATTAGTTACTTACTTGGATTTATGGAATATTTCCGTATTCGGTATTTCTAAGGAAACGCCGCCACCGAAATTCCAATGTGTTTATTTAATGTATAAACCTTTTTCTCTATATATATTTATATTTCTGTTTAAATTTTTAGTCTTTACCTTTGATCACAATAATACACACAAAAAAGTGATTTATGGCTTTGATAAGTGCATATATCCTCTGAAAGCTGGACATTTACACCCAAGAAATTTTAAAATTCACGATTGCTGGTGTCCCGATTTTTCCTGTGAGAAGTGTACATACACTACCGGCCATCTGCAAAGATTATTTATTAGTTTTTGATTTGAACCCCAACTTTGCCCAACTTCGAAAGAGCACCTGTGGCGACTTCTCCAAGCTGAGTGGAACAATATTTCTGAAGAAACTCAAACAAAGTTAACAGAGCACATGCCACGAGTGGTCCGGGTCATATTGAAAGCCAAAGAAGGATTCTTCAACGAGAAGAAAGTATAGTTACGGTGTAATATTTTAACGAGAATGTTTTGTTTTATTTTTTTTTAGTTCTTCTTGTTATTTATTTATATTTTTGTTTCTACGAATACATTTTTATTTTCTTTCGAATTCCTATCGTTTTTATTTAGTTAGCAGTAATTTACTAGTTGTCCTAACTTCAATGGCCGGTAGTGTACATCAACATGTGGCGTAAAACTAATGAATTACAGGCATTTTTTAATTTCTGGAAACAAATACACTAATGCAGGATATTTTTCACTATACATGGGATTTTTTTCCCAGCATAACGGTAGTTTAAATAAGTAACGATGTTACAGGTTAGAACATAATTTGCATATACTTTGTGCGTCCGTCAGGAATTTTTTATGTAGAGGACGAATGTAAAGAGATTAAGTTTACTTCAATAAGTTGGCGTATTTGTCTAACCTATACTAGCGAAATGACGTACTGTTGTAACTCCAGTAGTATTTGGGAACTTAACCTCAATATCGGTAAATATGTAGACACATTTTATATTAATAGAACGTTTCTTTTCATACTAAAATATACGATTGTATGCGCAGAGTTGATGGTTATTAACACTTCCAAAAAATATGTCCACAAAAAGTCAAAAAATATTGACAATTGCAGTATCAATTCCAATCGGGGCGTAGCGATTGCTAACGGTTAGGGCCGCGAACACGTATTAATCTATTTCGGCAGGCACGGCGTGCGTTATTTTAGGGTACATTACCAGTAGATTTACTTTTGAGATAACTTAAATGTCGTAAGGACGCGAATAAAATGGAGTTTGAGGGTTGAATAAGGGAATGAGGTAACAACCGGGCGAATCAGAAAGGCGAATAGACTATAAGGCTTCTTTTTCTTCGTTTTTTAGATCGTAAATATGGAAATGAACATTAATAACAGCGTTTCGCTTTATTTTCAAAGCTTTTTCAAGTATAAAAAATATAAAATGTAAATAGTGTAATTTATAAATATTTTTTTATTTGATAAAAGACAAATTGTTTTCTTTACTAGGATTTTGAATATGTCATTATGTTTTATTTGCGTTTTAATATAGGATGTTTTGATTATTTGTTTTTGAATTTTATAATTAAATAGATCTTTAAAAATATATTGTATTTAGCTATAAAATTAAGTTATATAGTTTTGTGAAATATTGTATGTCGGTTTTATCATTAACTGCGTTTTTATGTTTATAAATTCAAATTATTTCAAGTATACTACGTGTTTTTAAATTTTATTGTTTGTTTAAAATTGTTATATTGTTGAAATCAAAGGTATGATTTTGAGTTATTTTATGTTTTCTTAAGGCTGTAAGATTTTTATTATATTTACGTTCTTTTATTCTATTTTCCAAATATTGCATGGTTTCACCTATATATACACCATTACAATTTTGACAGTTTATTTTATAAAGTATGTGTGATGTTTTATTTTTTAAATTTCTGATTGAATTTAATTTTGTGTAGATTTGGTTTTGCAGTTTGTTTATGTTTTGATAGGCAATTTTGTAATTGAATGGTTTGAAAATTTGATTTATTTTTTCGAATAAATGTTTAGCATAAGGAATTTTTATAAATTTTGTAATTATTTGACTATTATTTATATTTTTTATTGATTTATTATAAAAAAAAAATTTTGTTTGAATATTTTATTTATAAGAGAATTTGGATAATTATTTTGTTCTAGAATATTTTTTGCTTTATTAATAGTATCTGATCGAAAAACTGGACTTGTTAATGTTTGTAACTTTTTGAGATAAAGTTTGTGAAGGCTTAAAGTTTAGATAACGTCTAGACCCTGTTGGTTTAGTATATCATTTAGTTAGATTTTTGTTATGATTTTTAATGAGTTTGCGATCTAAAAAGATAACGCTATAGTTTTCTTCTATTTCATAGAGAAATAAGGATTAATTTGTCGTATCAGACGGTCATTTTAAATCATACTTGTGTAGAATTGGGAGGGTTAATGATTCGTGTTGCGAATGTAGTGGGATAAATACAGCAGGGCGTAGTTTATTTGAATCTCCACTCACTGTTGAGTGGTGGTCTTGTACGGAAGTTATAGGCAGTTAGAAGTGCTTCGCTACCTCAAATAGTAGAGCGTTTGTCCGGTAAACCAAAGTGTGTAGGTTCGAATCCTGCGTAAAAAGATTTTTTTTCTTGAGAAAAGAATTCCTGTCAAAATTATTACTGTAATTAGCAGAAATACATTAATTCGTCAATGAATTCATACTATAAGAAACTTGCAACCTTTGCAAAGTAATAATAATCTGCTGGCTATCAGTAACAAGGTCTTGGACTACTTCCTAGGTCCTGCTTCCAGAGTAAGGTATTTCCATGGCTCTGCACCTTAGGCAAATTATTTAGTTAGGTTGAAACATTTCATTAGTATTGGTATCTATATAGCACTTAGAAGACCTAGCTTCGTGTAACATATTTAGGTGGGTGTTTGTGATTTGTCCCATTTACTTTAGCTGTTATAACTATATTACATTTAAGTTTTATGATCTTGTTTTCATAAATGACGACCAATAATTTATTGAGCTTTATATGTAGCACTTATAAGATTGTTTAAAAAGACATAAGTTAAATGTCGAAGCGTTAGGAACATTTAAACTGTTTAACTTTCCAAATAAGAAGAGTCACTAATACAATAGTATTTTGGCTAAACAATTCTCAACAAGATTACCTTTAGGCAGAATACGGGGTTTAGGATGAGTTGTAATTATTTAGCTTTTCATAAATAAGGTGTATTAGTACATTAACTACCTTGCTATATAACTATCTATAACGTAAGCACTGAGTATCCATAAGTGATAAAAGAAAAGATATTACTGGGTTGGTAACTGGACACTGTCCCCTGAAAAAGCATCTGTACAACACAGGTCGGGTAAGCGAACCGTGGTGTAGAAAACTACAGGAACTACAGGAGGAAACGAGTTTACATGTAATCTGCACATGTGAGGAACTGAAGGTACTTAGGCAGAAATATTTCGGGAGAGATCTATTGGAGCCCTCGAAGGTTCTCAAGTTTCCACTGGGCAAGATACTGGGCTTTATAGACAACACCAAGCTCGAGTGGAAATAAGAGACTTAATAGGGATGGTACAATGAGCACCTAGCTCAAGTGCCCGGACATTAAGTGCCCACCCTAACTTTAATGAATGAATGAATTAATGCCTTTAAAGAAGAGTTATGAATTTTCTTACATTTATAAGTTCTAAAAGAATTCCTTCTCAGTGAAAACCCTATATGCAGCCCAATTTTACGTTGACTTAACAAATGTCTTTTTTTCTCAGTGCGCCAATCATATCTTATGATACAATTATCTGCACTGTCAAGTAACTAAAGATGGGATCAAAGAAAACATTGAAACATTAGTATCATCACCAATATGTAGTCAGAATCTTAGTGCTTTTAAGCCTTTGTATATATAATTTGTTTGTGTACACAGCTGTACATATTTCTTATCTTCTTCTTATCAATCGATAAAGCAACTTCTATTTTCTTGTTGCACCATCTGCACGCAACACCACCCCGAACTAATGAAACGAATCCCCTTAGAGCCCGACAACGCGCCGGTGCACTACGCGATCAGACGCAGACCAGGCGTATGATCAGGAGAACAGTGTCTCGCTGAATCCCAATCCGTTCTCGAGCGGACTGGTCGATTGTCTCGCAGATAGAGAGGGAATGATTCATTCAGAACGGTTCGGCCGATGTTGCATGGATAGATACAGATGGGTAGGTGCTGTGGGTTGGTATATGATCTGCTGTATTTGTACTTTCCACTCCGAGTCATGCGTATCCTAAAGCGAAGGGTTTGGTTAGTCGAAGATGTTTTCCTCGTAATTCAGCGCTAGCGGCATTGTGGCCGCCTGACCTCTGTCGCATTTACGTGTGCTGTCTATTGTTTATGAGGACGGTAAGGGGAACGTTTCTAACTAACATGCCGTACACGTAAATAATTTGCGTAGAAATTCGTTAAAATTATACAACATTGTGTCCTATTACTCTTATGCTTGGCCTGTAAAAATGGGAATCTTTTTTTGATTTTAAAATACAATACAAACATCATATAGAAGATATAGTAACTGTATTTAATTGAAGATATTGTTGTCGACTTTGAGAGATTGAGATTTATCGTTTAAAAATGTATTATTATTATTGTACTTATAATACAATTGAATAATTTAATAAAATTGACAAATCTCGTGAAATACTTTGTATTAGAGACGTTATGTCTATATTATTTATTATAATGCATAGAATAAAACTTGACAGTTATTCGGGTCAGAATTCGGTCAAAATTGGCACATTAAATTCACTTTTGATACGCTGGCATCCAACTGATCATTTTGGCTCAATTTTTTTTAGATCACTCTTTCATTAATTATTGGTATGAGAATTAAAAAAAAAATTAAATTTTAGAAGTAACCGAAAATAATATGGATAAATTTGCTTTTTTTTTTGTCAAACCACCGGAACGAAGATTGATTATACCGATGTGATGTACATAATATTAACATCAGGAATAAAAACCTAATAACCCCACCTTTTCACCGAACAGCCCTCTTCACTAGGTCTTTTCCATATAATATCTACGCACTTTACAATCCCCTTCCTGATAGTTTTAAGATAAAAAATTTAGCCGGTTTCAGATGTGCTATTTATACTTATTTGCTGGCGCATCAATGAATTTTTTTGGGTATTTTTTTCTCTCTCTCTACATTCTATTTGTGGCATATATTTAGTTAAGTAAGTCATGTAATGTTTGTTATTTTTATTTATTTCTTCATTTATTGCGGAATATTAGATAAGTTATATTATAGGCAATTTGGATTTTGTTTTTTGTATGATTAGGAATATAAGGGTTTAGCGGAAGAGCAGGGAGCAGAAATGTGCTGCTGAACTGAACTGCCCCTTAAGATTTTCTTTTCTCCTATTCTGGTTTTTTTTTATGTTTTTTTTTTTTGTTATTAATACGTGTTATGTTGCGGGAAAAGAAAATAAAGACATTATTATTATTATTAATAATAAGTACTTGTCAAAGCCTTATTATATTTTAACGAGTTTTTGTCAATTTTGCATTAAGATTTTATTTTCAAGTTGTTTGCACAATTTCAGAGTCAAAATTAGCCTTGATTAATCATCAATAACGTCAATACTAACATATACTAAACTCTCAAGTATTAAAATATTTCTTCTCTGTATTTTAAAATTAAGTTTGAGCCGCGCAAAAGTCACAAAAATACTCAAACTGTTCCATATTTGCACAATTTCCCCAAATTTATTCATTTTAGACTTAACCGTAAACACAACAAAATGCCGTGATCATTTTTAATAGAAATAAAAATGAATTATCTCCAAAAACCCATGCGCTAAGGAGGGATTTGCCGTTAGAATGTTGTAAATCCTAGTAGTATTGGAAATTGGTCACAGTGACCACCCTAGCACTCTAATGAGCTGTTAAAGAAATCGTCCTTTCAATGGCGATGACTCCTATCCGATGTTCTCGTAAATATACTAGATTAGTATGTTACGATTGTAGTAGTTTCCAGTCTATTTTGTGCGAAATATCATCTGTTACTGGAATAAAATAGGAAATGCGCCATCTATGCGACAATTTCTCCACTACACATAAGTATATCTGCTCATCTGCTGTACTATATGGGGAGAAAACTGCTATACGAAAATAAATTGTGATATTTATTTTTACCTCCATGTAAATATTTAGTTAAATTAATAAATACTGCGCTAGCTTCAGATAAATCTACTAACCAAATTATTTGTTTGATTGAATACAGGAATATTTTTAATATTCCTAAATCAAGTAATAATTTAGTAACTATAACCAAATGTATGAAAAATGGTTGAAAAGAACGAGATCGTTTTTCCCGTGAATAACAGTTTTAAAACCTTCAACCACTATATACTGCTGTAAAGTTCATTGGCTTATGAGTAAAGCAGCATTACCCGAAAAGCGCGAAAAATATTCACTTTTGTTCATTATTGTTTGTGTATTTGAGACTTATGCGCGTGAGAACATGAATAAAACTAAAATACTTCCGCGTAAAAAAGCACTCAGCTTGAATACAGGTGCTTGCATTTTTCGTTAAAAGACAAAAGTTTTAAATCAATGAATACACGCGTGTCCACACGAATACACCAAAACGTCCGGCTTTTTTTATTTAAAATTCTGTTTATAACTCAATAATATGATAACGTACTTAAAAGAAGCTAAACTATGTTGTTAAATATGGACATAATAATAACAATATAGTATGTAATGTATATTGTCTTACTTAAACAGAAGTTATACAGAAATTATAAAGTATTAATCAAAACTAAGGTGGATTCCATTTAATTGCGGTTACTTTTCGTGGAAAAGCATGTAGTTAAGAAGAAAATAGTCTTCCGGCAAAACAGCACGCTACTTTCAATTAAAATAAACACTTTTCTGAGAAAAGGTATTGTTTTCGTCGAACATGATAAAAACCAAAGTTATAAAACTTTTCATTTAATGCAATCTCTTTTCTCGGTGTAGTAACAAAAAAAAATATATAATTTTTGGATAAAAGTCATTGCTTACTAGCTATTTTGTCTGTGTAGCTATTAAAAATAATTATTCTGTACATTTTAATAAATAAATTCAAAACTTTTAAGAACGCAATAAATTCATTATTTATTTATATAGTTACACAACACAAAGGACTTTCATTACATTAGATTTACCGATAATAGCATAAATTCCCCTAATACCATTCCTGGCAAACAAGACGTCATTTGTAGAGATACCGCATATCCACAGTTAACCACAACAAAGTGTGTTACAGGAAAAAATACTGGTAATAGACCAGATGACATTCATTATATTTCTATTTTATTTATTCAATTCCAACCACGGAAGATACAGTTATAGATCAGTAAGAATACATTCATGACTTCACAAGCGGCTTATCATGTAATACAAACAATTAAATTTGTTGACCCCAAAATATCTGGGAAGACTATTAATAGATACTTCGCAGTGTGTTTGTATACTGTATAAATACGAATCTCAGTATTTATTTAATTCTGTATTTCTATATTATACACAATTTGATGACAAAATCATCTATTTTGTAAACTAATTTTTGAAACGCGATCAAATTAGCATCTCACATACGTCGTTCTATGCCTATTGTAAAACTCTGTATACAAATAGCAAACCAGCTAAAAGGGGCAAGTTCGCCACTAAAATCTTTTTCTCTATCACCGTTTAAAAGCTATTTTGGACAAACGAAATTTGAATCTAATTTCAAGGTGAGACTGCATCCCTTAAAGTTGAAATTCCGTCGCAACAGAGAGTGTCCTTGAATAGCACTCGACGGAGTCTATAACGTGAAAAAGTTTCATCTTAATGTAAGGTTTACAGTGCGCAAGCTTTCCTTTCGGGTATATAAAATATAAGAAAACACCAGAGAATTCACGTAAAAAGGATCACTTCCTGTACGGTTACAGGTTAATGTACGCGATTAAATAGCCATAAAATAAAACATCCATTCGTTTTGTTTATTAATTATCATGAATAATAATAACAACCGAATTTGAAATACAAAATGAATTTAAAAATAGGAAAAAAAGCTTGCCGTATTTATTACGCCGGCATACATTCCAAAAATACCTGGCACATAAACGCCTGACACACCGTATTCGTATTGCCATATGCACCCTCTTCTCTATGTTTTCCTACCTATACTCTAAAAAATGATGGTAAATTTACCTCACTGGTATGTGAAAAAACATATGAAATATAAGGTAAAATTACACCAAAAAGAGGGTAAACATCAGATTATTATACACAAATTAAGTGTAATTTTGCCTGATAAACCGACTTTGATGGAAAAATACTTCAATAAATGAAGTAATTTTCCTCCATTTGGGGAAATTTGCTTAGGAGCAAGGAAAAATAACATATTTGGTGGAATATTACCCCTTATGTTGGTAAAAATATACTATGGACAATACAAGTGACGTGAAGTTCTGATTTGTAAGTATTTGTTATTTGATTGGAACACAAAATGTTTTTTTTTTTAACATTGCATTACATTGTGTCGCTTGATCAAAAATTAAATCCGTTACGAGAATGCATTACACAGCCGTCGACTATACAACGCGCAAGCGTTTGAGGTACGCAGTTTGAAAACAAGTGCGGCATCTACAGTGATTGCTTCAAAGCATAAATGTAAATGGTGTGTTTTTCATTTTGTCTTGCAAATAAAGATTGAGGTAAGTTCATTTTACATTAATTATGTATTGAGATGATTACCATGTACTTAGCTATGACAGCACACATAAATAAATAGACATACACCTGCGTATGGACATCTAATATGATATCTGGGACTTAACCTCAATAGCATTTCGCGGTATTGTTGCTACAAGATATGATACATTTATTTAAAGTTTTCAACATGCAAGTGACACGCAGGAAACTACCGTATCAAACTTTTCAATTTAAACAACAGAAAGTCTTCATTTTAAAGGAGTCAATTCTTATTTTTCTCTTTCATTAAACATTTGGAAATATAAAATGACTAGTGCCTTGCCGTTATTGGAGGCTATGTTTTCGTTGTTACGTGATGATACAAGTAAAGTAAGGAAGAGACTATTTTGGTTTTACTCTAGGATTTAATAACAAAAGTAAAGTAGGTATAAAGCACTTATACATGCAAATGTGCAAGACCGCAGGACGGCAAACTTGAGTTCAATAGTTAATCACAACATTATTTATGTATATACTAGTATTGCGGGAATCGCCAGAAATCAAAAATCGGTTTTTAAAATTCAGTTTTTAAAATCGATTTTCAAAACCAGTTTCAAACTAAAAACAATACGTATTACTTTTTTAAAAGTGCTATGTATTTTAAATTCGAAAAACCTATTTAAGGCGCAATAATCTGCTTTTAAAAACCGGTTTTGATTTTGAAAACCGGTTTTACCGGTTACAATTTTTAAAGACGATTAATCACTGCATCCAAACCCCGGTTTCTCATAAAGAGGCTTCGATTCGCAGCACTATTATCTACATACAATATATTTTTAAATGCTAAATTTATTAAAAATTATCAGGATAAATCTAAACTTGAAGAAATTAAGGTGAATACACCGTTGATAATATGCTTGGAAGAAGGTATTAATAAAAATATATTTATTTCATATTTTTTTTACATTTATTTTTCTTTTCTAGGAAGTGTGAAGTCGCATTCTTTAATGGGAGAAAGACAATTATTAGGCCCAACAGATTCATTTCGTTCTGCATTACAACAAATGATGGCGGCATATTTTAATTTTCATTTGCAGTACGCAAAAGAGGCTTCTAACACATTAGAAGTTCTGCAGAGGTATTTTTTTTTAAAATATACCCGGAACAGGGCAACAAAAATAAAAAAGCTCCAAATCTAAACTCAAATTGATAAGATTTTTTAATGTATTTTGTTAGTCAAAATTTATTTTATGTTACATTCACCTAGATCTTTGTATTATAAATACAACCATTCTTAGTAACTATTGGCTTTTCTTTATCGACCTTCTCCCAAAATGTTTACTCTTTAAAACATTGCCTTATTGAATTTAAAAATTTATTGAAATTATTGTAAACTCTCTGTAATCCAACTAATTAATATATCTTTCAGAAATTATTAAAATTAAATCTAATATTACAAATGGTATATTTTGAATATTTAAGTGGAGAATCTGCATTAAGTTCTAAATGACATAAACATGTATTAGATACTGAAACTTAATTTTCTGGATGATAAAACAACCTAATAATTCAATTTTTCTAATTTCTTTGTTGTTACTCTAATCTAATACATTAAAAAAAAAAATTGGTTAATTTGGCCTAAATTTACACCTATAGGGGATTTTTCACATACTGGTGGATTATTCCTTGAAGGTGTGGTAAATCCACCTAAAATATTACTTTAGAGGTGTAAATTTACCAGGGAAAATTACCACACTTTCAAGGAATATTCCACAAGCATGTGAAAAATCCCCTTATGGGTGTAAATTTACCCCAAAAATAGGAGGTAGCCCAGTTGACATCTATTTTTGGGGTAATTTCACCACATTTTTTTTTTAGGGTGTAATCAAAATATAGTGTGAGGTTTTCATTTTACGAACTATGGTAAGATCAAATATTATGCTTGTATACATATGGTCAAAAAAATGTTCCATTGGCGCACTATAAATGTCACCACCAGCATTTTCTATTGTTGTACATTTGTAGTGGTAATATATTTCCATAAGAAAATACTTGTGGTGCCATCTATAGTACGCCACTGGAACATTTCTTTGACCATATGTATACTGGTATAATATTTGGTAAGATTGACGTGCAGGCGCTGCAGAAGATACTGTTTATTATAGAAACCTGCACGAAGTTCGTTAAGAACCAAGTAAGAAGAAAGATGGCGCCGAAAAAACGATGCAAAGACGTCGCTTTTTCGGACGGACGCTTGAATCAAACTTTATTACTATTAATATTAATTTAACGTTAATGAGATTTTGCTACAGCAAAAATAATATAAAATTAAAAAATATTACAGTGATAAAAAGAAAAAAAAACCCTGTTCCAAAACCATTCGGTTGTACGCTGTAACACTCAAAGTCTTAGAATACTATATTCTTATAATAATCTGGTACTTAACATCTTTGCTCATGTGGGCAGTAACCTTATTCTAAAAATGAAGATAATAATTTTGATCTAAGTAATTTTTTTGTGTAGTGTTTAGTTGGCAAGGCTTTATTTTTTTAATCAGATAG
This sequence comes from Protaetia brevitarsis, assembly GCA_004143645.1. Lineage (NCBI taxonomy): Eukaryota > Metazoa > Arthropoda > Insecta > Coleoptera > Scarabaeidae > Protaetia > Protaetia brevitarsis. Next base: position 1,574,292 of record RXPK01000196.1, on the reverse strand, counting down.
AAATTCCCAGCCTATAAAGCTTTTGCCAACATTTTGAAAGCAACGCTCATTATGAACTTGAGAACTTTATACTCATAAACAATTCTCTTCAAAACTATACAAAAAAAAGCCGTTTTTTTATCTGATAACGGCATTCTTTTTTTATTCAATTACAATGGTTTCCCATGCCAAGTAGAATTTTCTTTTATCATCAGCACATCGTGAGTAATTTCAACCTATTATCTGCGAAGAAAATGTATTAACCTTTCTCACGATTTTCCTGTCTAAATCCTAACTCTATAAAGTTTTATTCGCATTGTAAGTGCATTTTATATACGCGCACATATACTCGCTGCACACACATGTAAATCTGCATATTTCAAATTAAGAAAGCGCATAAAACGTTTTAGGTTAAACTCAATTGAATTTTTTTTTCACCGTATAATTATTGCAGTGAATATTTCAAAAGCTTTAAATAGGAATACCGGCACTATGCGCGCAAAGAACAGTTACGACTGCAATGAATCTATTCGCTTGTAATTAAAATTTATTCTGTTGGTGGTACGGGGACGCCGTCTCTTTTACTCTGTCCTCGCTTTATCATGCTGTTGATGTGTGCTTTTGTTGTCCTTCGTTTATTTTTTCTCCTATTGGAATCCGCAGTTGCCTAGATAGGCGAGCATACGGAATAATTACATTTATTTATGACCTGTAATTTAACAAATTTATTACGGGAGGAATGCGGAATTGTGTGAATCGGTGTTGGAAGCCAAGGTAGCTATGGGAGGTAAACGGTGGGAATGCTCGTAGATGTCGTTTTAATGTTGTGGGTGGAGTAAATTGATAATTTAGAGGGATATTGTGATATAATTATTTATATTATACAGAATGTTATAGACGTGAAGAGTGATTTTAAACAGCCGAGAAAGATGTGAAAAAGAGTTTAGAACATGTTACACAGTATTTATCAATGCCGCTTCTATACGCTATTGCTTTTTTCAATAGCAGTAATTTTAAAACCCTATCGCAATCGCAGTTTTGGATTATTGCTTTAAAAGCTTTTAACAGAAAGGTGTTGGCAGGCTTCCCAGATCAAAAATTAACAAAATAACCAACAAATTTTATCGAGGCTTTTAATACAATAAACATATATTAAATATTTCATAATAAAATCCCTTCTCAAAGTAAAAATCACATTTTTAAGTAGGGACATTATAAAATAGGTACAAAACAATGAAATAAACAACGTTCTTGAAAATTACCGTTTAGAGTGCTTATAAATGCTTCAACGAGTTATTGGAATATATTAAGGTTGATGGGAAAATATATTTACGAGTTTCTTGAAAAATAAAATTATCTAATTATGTTTTAAATGATGAAATGAATCTTAATTCAGCGGTAATTATAACGATGAAACCACAAGAGGATAAGAAACTTCATTACTGAAGGGAAGAAAAAAATTGCATGCATATAAATATTCAGCTATTTAGTGACAGTCTTCAACTGTCAGTTCTATATTCCTCTTACGGCTTTAATGAATTCTTCCACTTATTAAGTATATATACGACTTTTTTCGTATAATACATTAGGCTGACCAGTAGCACTGATGATCCTTGGTAAGGTGAAACATATGTATGCTAATATCAACCTAGTGTTACACACGTTTTTGACGTGACCTAATTATTAATTAGCGTTAGTTAATTAACGCAAGTATTAGTGGCTTAAAGCAGTCCTACAATTATTGTCATCCTTTATAGATACACATTGTAGTTACATACCGACAATTTAGCAAATGTCTTCACGTTAATAATGAGATTTCCATCTTAAATTATCATTCAATTATTCTTCCACTTATTAAAGGCGCGTTCTCACGAGTCAAGTTTAGTTGACCAATTCTAGTTGATCAACAAAAGTTGAAAGAAAACTGTAGTAAGAATCTTTCTTTCAATAGGGTTGGTCAACTTTGTAGGTTGATCAAGAAAAGGTTTGGATCCAGTCAACTTTTGTCGGTTCAAGTGATGAGTCATCACGAACTGCTTTCGAGTTTGAATCTCGTCTGAACGTGTGAACTAGACAGTCAACATGTGTCAAGCCGACTGTACAGTACCGACTGTATAGTAGACTGTATAGTATACTTATAACTGGCCGCGGCACACGTCCTTTTATTTTCTAATTTAAAATATTAGGGGAAAGTTACCTATGATAAAATAAGAGAATGGCCTGAAGGGATCTGAAAGTGTTATGATGAATTTTTTGGAACTATATCATAAGCATAATTGTCTTTGGAACCACCGTATGGATAAATATAAAAATAGAGATGATTTCTTATGACTTTTATTCATATCACATAGCATTCCTCTTAGCTTTAAGAAAACTGCAATTATTTGTGCACATTCACGCACAACTTCATACGACGCTATTTTAAAACTGAAACGCTCGTTCAGTTTCTATTGATATGTATGAACTTAACTTTATTCAAGTAATGTTCAACTTTTGTTGATCAATTAAAATCGGTCAACTAAACTTGACTCGTGAGAACGCGCCTTAAGTATATATACGAATTTCTCCAGTATAATACATTAAGTTGACCAGTAGCACTGAAGATTCTTGGTAAGGTGAAACATATGTATGCTAGTATCAACCTAGTGTTACACACGTTTTTAATGTGACCTAATCGAAATTATTGTCAAATAGAGATTCATTTAATAACTTACAATAACTATAGTTAAAGAATTTCATATTCTAAAAAATTACAGTAATAAAAAATCTATTTTCTCTACCAATTTTGGCCCCACCTGTGAGGATGTAATTCGTTTCAGTATGTCGGCAGGTATAATAAAACGTTTACAACAAAATTTACTTGCATAACAATATAACCTTAGTCATATTATTGCCTTCAACATTAGTTTATTTAATTTATAATAGTTTATTTAATATCTTATCCTGTTTTATGGTAAGTACATGTATAAATAAAAAAAAAAAAATGGTCAGGGTTGAATAGTTGGCTAGTTACTTCTAGCAATTTAGACTATAGTTACCAACAACTACAATAAACTAGCAATCCTAACCTTATTTTTATTATAGGTACTACCAACATAAATCAACAACAATACCAATACAAAGAATCTAATTGAATGAATCAGTTGAAACAGGTGCATTTATTGGATTTAGCCACTTTTTACATTGACCCCTTAACTATAGTTATTTTTACAAAAAATCTGTTGATATAATTAAAGTGTATTTAAAAATAACAAAAAACATAGCCAACAGATTATTTGTAGGTAGCCCAAAGTAGTAGCCGAGCGTCAATTACTTAAAAATTGTAGCCAAAGTAGTTTAAAAGATAGCCCAATTGGCGATTAGCAGCTCAATCTGGCAACTCTGGGTTCTGATCGAAACTAATTAATCTGTTATTGCGAATAACGACCACAGTCACATTCAAAAAAAAAAAGTGGGGAAAATTGCCCTAAAAATGGAAGGCAACTTTTTTACTTAGAGGTGGGGTTATAATACCTCTGTAGAGGAAATTTCCCTGCAGGTGTAAAATTACCCCAATAATGGCAGGTAGAAGAAAAGTTGCCTGCCATATTTGGGGTGATTTATCTCCCCCTCCCTCCCCGTTTTAGTGTTTTCAGTTTCTTTGTTATGAGAACGCTCTGAGTGCTTGTGATTTATACATCAGCTGTTTTAGTTGCAGTTGATAAGTACAATTTAAGTTATAGGAAAACTTGAAAACAATTCGGGATTTAGATGCCCTGCTACAACCTAGAAATAATTTATGGTTTTCGCTGGTAATTGACTGTGATGTAACCGAAAATAACCTATGTATGAATGTACCGCTTCATTTGAATATTTTGACACCACATATTCAATATACCGTAGCGTTCCTGATTTCAATTAAAATCTCATCGTCGTTTGATGATGTTTCAAGATTTTCTTCCACTTTTAAAGTTATTATAATATCATATGCAATGTTTAGTCTTTCATAAAATAAACAGACCATCCACCATATTTGCGCTGAAATTAATGCAGTTGCCACATGAGCCAGTGTCATTAAAAGTGCACTGAGTTGAGTGCAGTTTATGCTCTAAGTGATCTGAAGACGCATGCAATTTTTATTGCCGCAATACCTAAAATTGCGAACTGTAACGGGACCTTAAGGAAGGATAGGATAAATTGTCAATGCAATAAATGTTCGCTAATAAAAGCTCAAAACTCTATAAGTAGCATTTTACAATTTTAATTTTGGTAGTACTTATAATTGACATTCAAAACCAGTAACACTTGAGTTTTTTACCATTTAGCTGCGTTCTAGATTCACTTAAAAGTTGACCGGCTTTTGAAAAAAAAGCCTTTCGCAAGGCGCTAAAAAAGACATACCTGCAACCCAATTCTTGTGAAATTTTTGATAGGTTTAGAAAATGGTCTTAATGTTCCCCCTTAATATTAATAATCTGCTTCACGGACGAAACGATTCTTCACACAAGGATTACGTTTCGAATAGACTATGGGCTTTTATAACCTCGGGCTCCAATGTTTATCCAAGTGCGAATCCCCCAATTACTAAATTGTAATTTCAATTTTTTCATAACTTATTTTTCAATAGCGGGAATTAAATCATCGGTAGCTATATATCGCTCGTCACTATTACATACATCCACACTGGGAAAAACCGCGCAATGTTACTATAGAATTCTATTATCTCCTAAAAACGTATAATTTCTAGAATAGTACCGTGCACTAATCTGTGCAGGTCTCTGTAGCTGGTTAATCGAAGTAATCCTCTGGGTTCATTTTTGGCTTGCCAAAAAATGCTTCTTCCGTCCAGAGCCTCGCACTCACACAGAATGTGGCAAGCGTTCTCTGTCTTCTCATTACATACACAGTCTGCAATTGGTACCTCCAGTGTTGATACCAGATTTCCCAAAGTGTTCTCTCAATCTACAATGTCCTGTTAGAAGGTCTGTTACGATGCGAAGATTATTCCTAGTGAGCTACAATTGTGCTTCAGCCTTCATTTTTGATGGTCCCTTAATAAAGGTCTTTCCATGAATTTACCTGGTTGTATTATTCCAGTATTCTTTATGTTCCTCTTTGCCCCAATTTCTTACCTGCTCTCGTGCTGTGTTTTTAGACACTCCTAGAACAGGTTCTATATATGAAGCCAATGATCCCTTTCTTGCTAACTCATCGGCCTTTTCATTTCCTTCAACTGCCAAAAGTCTGGGCACCCACATCAAAGTGACTTTATTGTGGTCTGTCAGGCTATTCAGTTCTCGAATACATTCCCAAATCAGTTTTGATTGTATCTTGGTGTTCACTGGCGCCCTCAATATCGTCTGGCTCTCTGTCGCAATATAGATCCGGCTATTTTCATAAACTCTCTGATTGATTTTAGTTGCACAATGCAATATTGCGTATGCATCTGCTTAAAAGACCGTGGCTTATATTCCTAGTGGAAGGGTGATCATTGTATTTCTCACCCCGCTGTAAATTTCCACCAATACTACTAATATGTACACTAGTGCTATGCTTAACGAGCGATTCTTGCACTGGATTATATCAAATGAACAATCCATCGTTTATTAGCTTGCCGAGAAACTCGGAACTATAACATCCGTGCGTCTACATAAAGGTTTTGTGAAACACGGTCGAAAAGGCATAAAGCCGATCCACCAGCAGAAAAATGTTTACAATTCTATTCAACGCTCGGTCAAGTATTACATAGACGCGTAGTTCGGAATCTTTGCCCTGCCGAGTTCCGAGTTCTCGGTAAGCTAATGAACACTCCATCATTCATTTGATATAACCGAGTTCAAAAATAGCTCGTTAAGCACTTCATTATGTACACACATAATACATACACACTAAATGTAATTTTACTAGTGACAGCTATTTTTATTTGAATTTCTGAGTAAAAATATCTTCAGAAACCTGAAATACCACAGTGTCATTGGGTTATTTGTCTGTGGGCTTAGGTAATTCTATTCGTTTGTTGAATTAATCATTGGCCCATCAGATCAACTGGAGATTTAATTGCGATCAATCGCAAGTTAGTAAACTTGATGTGTTGATTCTTGTTTATGAATGTTGTTAAGCGGTATAAAAGAACTAGGTAAGTTACTTTTATAATTTTTTCAACTTCTTTATATCTAGTTAATATATCAAATGTAATTTTTTCTACATCTCGCGTAGTACTTTCAAGAGCATTCCAATTTACAATGAAAAATGTGTAAATATTAATGATCCATTAATGTTTTCGTAATATATCATATTAGATTATATAAGTAACAGATTATAATTAACAGAGTAAGAATATGGAAATTTGCAATTATCATTTAGTAGGTATGTTTCTGCGTTACTTCTGTTATATTTGTTTTATACTGTTTTCATTGTGTCATTAGTGAATAAACCAATCTATCTATTACATAAATACTTTCTGCAAAAATATTATAGACACGCGGCAGGACTACATTCATAAATGTAACAAAAAGAGGTTGAACAGGTGATAAACAATCAATTATTGTAGAAAGTTAATTGTTTCCTTCCAGGAAACAAGAACTCGTTATAGCTAATAGCCCCTAGTCCTATTATCGAAAAATAAAAATAGGATTTCACCAATGAAGCAAAAATATGTCAAGTTAATTGTTATTATTAGATTTAATAGTAACAATTTACTTCTGAAGTGGCAATAAATATTTAGGATATTAATTTACCCAATATATAGATAAACATTGAAGTAATAATTCCCATTTTAGGTAATATAAATAATATAATGGTTAATTATAACGAAGATAAGGTAATATAAAAAAAAATGTTTCAAACAGGGAATTAGTATCAAAATATCATTATTATAACGTTAGTTGAATCTATTCTATTGGTCATCGAAGCTAGATTTGTCATACATACGTGCAATTCCAACATTTGACATTCCTCACTATGAGAAGACTGATGGTGTCTCACCTGTAACAAAACAAAGATAATTTAATAAACTTTTCGATTATCTGTGTACAAGAACAACACGATCACAAATGTTTTGGAGAATGCTGGTTCTGAACGAAAATATCTGCAGTTCAATTGGGGTGGAAATGCACAAGAAGGAATTGAATCTGTATTATCAGTAGCAGCAACTTCGGCACCGTATGGTATAAATAACCAATTTCACGGGTTATTATTTCCAAATTGCAACGTCGAGCAGAGTGAAGGGTCCATTGTCGGTCCAGTCTTCACCAATGTATACTCGGCAACTTTCGAAATGCACCGATTTTCAGCTTGAGTGCACGTCAAAGTTAATGATAGGGTGAACTTAGTTCAGTTTCGTAATGAAACAAAACTTAGAGTATATATTGCTCTGGTTTTCAGAACAAAATGCCTAGCATTCCAAAATGTTATTTTCGTTAGTTCAGTACAATTTATTATTATTATTTTGAAATTTATGTTTTCAATTTATATCATTATTTAGCTTGTTCGATTACGAATTTTTTTTCTTCTTTTTTTAAAAATCAATCAAAAATAAAATAGTGGTTTCAATACACCCAGCGACCTCTCTTGAAGTGAAAGAATACTGTGAAAAGTGAAGTGACTTCCTACCTGCTAGATGGCACGGGACGCTTCAAGGAGCACCAGATCGCCTATCAAAATCGTACTCCGGACGCTTACTAACGAATAGGCAGTTTTTCACACCTAACGGGCGCACCCTCAAAGCCCCTTCTCGGATTATTAAAATTTTAAAAAAGTAATTATCGAAAATCGATGTAAAAACATTAACTGTACAAATAAAAGAAATGTTTCAAACCAAAACAAGCTTAAATCTTTATTTAGTTACCAAATGCTAGGTTTCGTCATCATTGAGATTCTTTGATCACAAGGTACTGCTGTGGTTAGGCAACCCACATACCGCTGAGTGTATTTTGAGTTGCATATTCTGATTTATCACTTTCTTCCGAGCTGAATCAATTTACCGAGAGTTTTTCAGAAATCTTATGTTTCGTTTTTATAAATTCACTTTAAGAGTTGATTGTATGATTTATTTAATTAAGTGTTAAGTTTTTTTTAATTAATTCCATTCATTTATGTGTCTAGCGTTTGCTCGTTAGTTTTAACGCGGATTCTACTAGATTTTGTCGGTGAATTGTGCGTTTGCGTTGTAGGATTTTAGGGATTTTAGTAAGAAAAATAGTTGTAGAGTTTTGTCAAGCAGTTCCTTGTTCGACTATTAACGTGAGTAGACGTATTTTTGTAAATCATTGTTGCCATTTTGTAATTCATTTTGATATTCTAAATTTTCGCATAAATTGAATTTTTTATAGTCCATCAAGGAATTCATTTAGTAATAATTGTTAATATATTGATGTGTGCACATTATAGATATAAGATCATTTATTATTTTTGTTCGGGAAGATATATTTTAGTTGTAGTTCTCTCATTATAGTTTAAAGAGTTAATTTTTTCCGTTTTCTATTTTGCTGATTCTTCTTTTTAATTATCTATCACCTCGATTGGGTGCGTAAAAGCTTTGTGCTTGCTTTTTGTTTTTCAATTTGTATATTTTTTTTTGCATTTGTCCATGCTTAATTTAGTTTGATTTGTTGAAACTACGTGGATTGAAGTTGTAAGATTTTGAAGAATCTTCCTGAACAAACTAATCTTTTGCTTTGCATAGGAAATTGCATTGTCCTATTATAATTTAGAATCAAGTGCACTTTTTAATTTAGGCCAGAACCTTCAGTTCACGGTTTTTTTTTCTGCACTATCTGTAATTAAACCCATTTTGAAAAATAAATTTGGTTGTTAATTAGCATCTTTGGGTTAAAAATTATGTTCTTTTATTTTATCTGTGATTATCGATATTTGTTAAAGATAGCTATTTTATTACAGACCAAACTCAGTGATTTTTATCTACAACCCTAAATATTACAATTCCTGAAATAACTAACTAAAAGGCGGTTGATATAAATCTAACCCCAAATTAACGTATAGTGAAATAAGTTACACAAAAATATAAGTTTCTGATTAATATTGAATGGAAATTGATTAATTCTTTTCTGTTTAAGGTGAGGTTTACTTGATGGAATACTAACTTAGAGAGGACACGACGCTTGCAAACCTCTGGGTACTGGTCGGAGTTTCAGTTGGACGGGCCCACGGTCTCGGTTAATAGCAAGGAATTGTAAACTGGCCGGAAATCTTCGTAGGAAATTTTTATGGGAAATTCTTGACAATTTTGCAGGTATTTAGTAAGGATTTAATTATTCAGGAGTTATATCGATACTATTTTAGGTAAACACGTCTTGGAACTTTGATATATTTTTGAAAGTGTGGCATAAAAATCGTTACAGGAAACTAATACAACCGTCGTCTCTCGTGGCCACAGGCAGAATGAGGATTCGAACCAGATTTATCAGTTAGCAGCCTTCAATTGTTATCGCTAACAGGCAGACTAACCTCAATTTTGAAAGATATCGTTAACCGACATTAAAATACCGTCATTTTCTCTAGTTTGAAGGGAATACGACAAAAGTTACCAAATAGATATCCCGAAGAATGAAAAATCTCTCCCGTGCAAAATATAAAGGCGGTTGTCCACCAAACGGACAAAACAGAAACAAAACAAAAACACGTGTCGAAAAAAACAAAACCATAAGTTTTTACAAACTTTTTCGGAACTCTAGTTCTAGGCGGCTGTTGCTGTTTTGTTTATGGTGTCCCAAACGAAATCGGTAACATCAAAAGGTTTCGACAAGTATGAACTCATGTTTGCCTAGTGTGTTTTTTTTTTAGTTTAAATATGTTTTCGTTTTACTAGACGCATAGTCATATGTGGATTTTGTATCAAATCATGTTTTTTATCTGGATAAAAGTAATATAAAGCAATATCTGTGTTGAGATCGCTTTCTTTTTTCAAACTATAATGATAATTAAGAGCAATAATACTGTTATTATTAAATGATTTTTATACTCATCAATATATTTCCTTTCGCAAACCCAATAAGTAAATTCAAACAAAACATTAGAGTTCTTATCTCTAAAGACAATCAAGCAAAATCCTACCACCAACTGATTGAAATGGACAGAAAACAAAAACGAAACTAGAACAAAATGTAGTTCTCTTGGTGGAAACAAGAGTTTTGAATTTGTCTCCGTTTTGTATTTGTTTTCCAAGTTCTAAAAAACACGAACAAACAGAAACTCGACTTGTCCGTTTGGTGGAAAACCGGCTTAACAAGAACACATAAAAATACCAGGTAAGCTTAAATTAACATAGAAAATAAAGTTTACATTATAACAAAAAATTTAGCACCTAATGCTAATATAGTCCATTCTAAATAGCTATCTTTAACAAATTCATAATTCGCCTGTAAAGTAGGCAACTGAAAACCCGCCTGACTTTTCAATTACTTCTTCATTTGGTTTGGAAACCTGTTTTAAATTACTCCAAATTAGATTCCATACCTTAGATACTATAGCAATATATATATTGTGTGTCCACGGGTGGATATTTTTAGACGAAAGTACAATTTTGACTTCCTGTCAATATAGCTATAGGCCTCGTCGGTCTACAGAGACGGTTTTGGTATCTTTACTGATCGGGTGCACAGGGAGATGGACAATATGATTGTGGCCATCTTTTTTTTGATATGTCTAAAACGTTTGACTACGTTAATATTGATTCCACGCCAAGAAAGCTGTATGCAGTAGGTGTTAGTTAGAGGCGCGACTCTACAATGGATAGACACATACCTACATGAAAAATAGAAATATAGTTGTTAAATTGAAAGATGTCGTATTTGAACGCTATGCCATGGATTATGGTGTAGCTCAAAGCTCTATATTAGGTCCGTTAACACAATCTATCGTCTCCTTTTTATTAAGAACTTTCAGTGTTTTATTTTCACGATCTTTGACAATGTAGAGGGGTTATATTATATGCTTCTGTTACTTATCTACGTTTGCTTTTCTATTAGTTGTTAATTCACCGTTGAAATAAATTATTTTGATAGAATAATCTATACAAATATCTTTGTATCGTAACGTGAGAGTATACGTAGCGTAAACCCCCTCCTATATAAATGCCTATTGTTGTGTAATCACGAGACAAACATACATATCATTATCAATCCCACTTTATCTATCCCGTTGTGTCACGGTGGAGGCTCCCAGCATTGCCACGTGTCCATGACGCACGGCAACAGCGCTATAGACGGTCGCAGAGCTCAATTAAATACACGCACACACAACACAAGTGAATCATTATTACGCGACGGGCCGAACAACCGTAGGCGACCGCCTTTCTCCAGATGAATCGCCGGCGGTGCCCGTGCAGCGCTCCCACTGCGAGGTTCGAGGTCCGGCGTCCTTGATATTCGGGAAAAAATCAACGCTAATTCAATTACGAAGGAAAATTTGCCCGCCTGCGTTTACGTATGTAGGAATAAATATACTTGAACGTGTATGAACGAATGAGTACTACATAAACAAGTTTCTTTTCTATACACAGAAGGCTTCAGTAACGAAGTACGATTAGATGTTTGCATGGTCTTTGAGTTAAAGCGATTCGTTGTTGTTTTATTTCTTCGTAGTCTGGTACCGCGTGGTACCCGTTCTTGTAGTAGCAGACCGCGATTGGTATATACCAAGTGAACGCAAGCGAACTGGAAATGGATAGAGTACACTCTAAAAAAAATGGTGGTAAATTTATTTAAGTACAACGTAAAATTACGGCAAAAATGGTGCAACACGTATATTGCCACGAAATTATTATTATTCATATTTTAAGTAGTTTTCAAGTTAGGGTAAGCTGTACAAGCTGGCTGATTTATGTCCACTCCTCCCCACTTTTTTACATGGCGCTGCTTTTATTTTCTGTAAAAATATCTATAAATGAATGGTCGAATTAAGACTTTAAACAAAATCAACATTCAAATAGATAACCATAAACTAACACCATCCGATTCTATTAAGAATCTGGGTATCACTTTAGATTGGTCCTTAAAATTTAAATAACATGTTTCAAATTTATTAAAGCAATGTTATAGTACTAGTATGCGGATAATATATGCTAATCGTCATTTATTTGATAAAAGAATTAAAATTGTACTAATATGCAATGCATTCATTTTAAGTAGATTTAATTACTGCTGTTCGGTGTATGGTCCGTTTCTTGACTATGTTGATAAGAGAAGAATTCAGAAAGTACAAAATTCGTGTCTTAGGCTTATTTTTGGTATTAGAAAATACTGTCATGTTTCTTTTAAATTAAAAGAAATTCTTTGGCTTGATATGGAGGGCCGGAGGAGGTTGCACTCTTACTGCTTATTTTACAAGATTTTGGCATATAAAACTCCCAACTATTTGTATAATAAATTGACCTTTCGTATCGATGTACACAATTTAAATTTGAGATTTAGGGGTTTGCTTACGCCACCACTCCATCGGACGCAGCACTTTAAGAGATGTTTTAGCTATAACATTGTACAGGCTATTAATTGTGATGACGGTGTGTACCAAACTCGTACTTTAGGGATGTTTAAACATAGTTTATTCACAATATTATTTGGGCAGCAGTGTGTAGGTGGATAATATCATTTTGCTTTTTGTTTTATATCTTCAGAGAAAGAGAAAAAAAAATAGAATGTACTCTCTATGTTTTAAGTACTTTTCTTTATAGCGATTATTAATTGTGATGCACAATTGGTTGTGTTTCTTTTTTCTTTTGGCATCTGCTTCCTTTTATGATTTGTTGGAAGAACAGTCGTGGATGTCGTTCTCTATATCTCATGACTGAAACCCGCCATTTTCCTTTATCTCTTTTTTTTTCTCTTTACTTACCGTTTACATTAATAATAATTAATATACTGCAATGTGTTAGAGAAAATTGTTTTTATTATTCCTTATTATTGCTTATATTTGCTTGTTATTGTTTATTTTTTGCTTGCTTGTTATTACTGGTGTATGGAAATAAAGGCGCTATTATTATTATTATTATTAAATATTCATACACATATACACACATTTAAGTACAGAATGAACGTTGCGATTCCCATGATTTGATGGGATCAAACGCGTTATTTATGCAGACAAGCGGCAAACTGGGGCCACGTCTAGCTTGGCCCCTGATTTCAGACGTTTGTAAGTATCCGCGCGGAGCTAGCGAAAGAGGGGGTGGTCGCAGTATATGGGTCATTCCATATCAACCGGAACACCTAAAAAATTTGATGTCTTGGATCCTTTTTATATTTTAAATTTGAAGTCTTTGCCTAAAATTAGAAGACCCGTATTTTTTCCTAAAGCTCTACAGTATCTATTTACAAAGATGTTTGCCAACAAAGTTTGCAAAATCGATAAAATAATCGCAGAAGTAATATTGTTTGGTTATGCATAAATTAAAACATTAAAGCAAAATGCATATAAATCATGGTGTATTCTAAAGTTCAAACTACACAGTTTCATTTAATAATGTCTAAATTAGATTGTACTTCATCATGACCCCCTTAATCTCCTGTTTAATAAAATAATGTCTTTTTTCTCTATGTTTACCGCGAAATTAAATTTTGGAAAAATTATCATAATATCCTTTAAGCCATGTTCTATAAGAATAGAAGTATTTGAAAATGGAGAACCTGCACTCTCTACGTTACATTGTGATATATCGTAATGTAACGTATAGTACTGTATGAATTTATTTTTTTTATAGAATACCCGTAGGTTCTTCATTTTCAAATACTTCTATTCTTAGAGAACATAGCTTAAATAATATTATGATATTTTTTCAAAAACTTAATTTCGCGGTAAACATAAAGAAAAAATACGTTATTTTATTAAACAAGAAAAAAAGGGGGTCATAATGAAGTACAATCTAATTTAGGCATTATTAAATGAAACTGTGTAGTTTGCACTTTAGAATACACTATGATTTATATGCATTTTGCTTTAATGTTTTAATTTATGCATAACCAAACAATATTACTTCTGCGATTATTTTATCGATTTTGCAAACTTTGTTCGCAAATATCTTTGTAAATAGATACTGTAGAGCTTTAGGAAAAAATACGGGTCTTCTAATTTTAAGCAAAGACTTCAAATTTAAAATTTAAAAAGAATTCAAGATCTCACATTTTTTAGGTGTTCCGCTTGATATGGAATGACCCATATGCAAAAATTACATTCAACTGGGACCAGCCGTTTCGTAGTCCGCTGCCCGCTGGTTAATCGAGTCATCTCGTCAGTGCTCGGCACTATCACGGTAGGCAAGCATGTTAGTCAGACGCAGACGGGCCAGTCGTATACGGACTTCGGTTTAGGCGCTTCCCGGCCATAAAAATTGGATTCAGAGTATTTAACATTTATTAATTATAGTAATAAAGTGTAGTATTATTCTAGGATGACATCGCGAATTAATAACTATTGTATTTCAAATAAAAGTGAATACCATTCATATCTTTCTTACGGTAAAAATTATTAAAATGAAATAATAAATATAACAAAGGAGCTATTCCTGAAAAAATACATCGTAATAGTTTTTTAAGTAAAAAAAAAAAATACTAATAAATACCACTGAATATTTCTATCTATAAGTAATTTTTCGGAACTTTTTCATGTAACGTGGAATATTCATAGTAAGATTTCGAGTGAGAAATGTGCGTAACTTTTCCAAGATTTTGTCATGTAGTCTGGAATCTTTGCACAGGCAGCTAAAATTTCTAAAGCAGTGGTAATTTCCATAGAAGTTTTACTTGTAATATCGTCGAAATGAAAATGCCTTGGTAGAGTGTATTTAATTAGAATCCAATGCATAAAAAACAAACAACATATGAAAATGTCTACTGCTTACCCAAAACCACTGTACGTCAGTTACCCGTTGCTCCACTACATTGGCGATTAATTCGCAAAAATCAGGGGCCACCGTAAGCAATCGGGCGATTCTTGTGGTAACAGTTACTATAATTATGTCCGTCATGCACAAAAATTTATATCGAGTATGGAAAGTTAGTGCAGTGAAAATAGGAGAAGAGCGCATCTTGCACGCAATTCTGTACTTATAGAATATGTTTAAACGTATTTGCTACTATAAGCCAGAAAAATTAAATTATCTATTTATAATGTTTAGAACATCACGCAACGTGATGATTTACAGTTTTGTGATACAATTTTGACGTAAATCTACTACTACTTTAACTGTAACTCTACCTACTTTGTTTAAAATATGTAAATAGTTTCTTTAAGAAAATCATAAGTACTTGATATCATATATCTAAAAATATTTTTTTGCTGCTAAGGAAATTTATTTGAATAAAAGATATTATTGTTAACTGTAATTTTCCAAATTGTAAGAAATGTTAAGTTTTTCCTGAGAGATGTTAATATTTTTCTTAGTAATATTACAATGTTGAAGATTTTTTTCTAAAAAACAGAAATTTTTTCCGTTAATATGCACGTAAAACATTTTGTACATTACCCCCATGAATAGAAAATTATCCAAAAAAAAAAGTGTTTTTCACTAAGAGAAATTACCTAATTTTCTTTTTAGTATGTGGGTGTAATTTTTAACAGGGTACACTTTGTGAAATATTACGGTGTGTTGCGTTAATTTTGCGCTAGTAAAATATAATAGCTGTTGATTTTTTCCAAACTTTGCCAGACGAGTTGACTACGCGTATTTGAATAGAATAGAAATGACTAGAATTCGTGTGAATTCTTTGTTCAGAATATGAGGATTGACAATTTTTCTAGACATTCAGAAGCGTCAACAAATCAGAATTTTCCCTCGGATAGAATATGGGAAACCAAGCTATTCTAATACAGTATTGCAATTATACGCACCACCTGCATGCACGTGTATCGGTGTTTTCGTGTTAGATTCTCCGTATTAACATATCCAAAACAAGCATCACCAAATGTGACTGACTTGCGAGTGTAACCTCGTGTTATTAAACGTAATTCACTGGGTATACAAAAAAATCAACATCTTAAAGATGTATTGGGAACATCTATTTACACAAGTAGTTTAGACTTGAATCAAATAGCATAAACAATTCACTTAATTTTATAATAGTTCTCAAAAAATCATTTTAAAATTGTACGTTTAGTTGAAACCAAAACTTGTGAATGATGGTTTACAATATATATAATTGAGAAAACGTCTTAAAGAGAGAACATTATAGCACTAAGAAAAGGAGTTGCATATTACAAAGACGTTGTGTTAGAAAATGGTGTTAAAACCCAAAGATCGCATTCATTTAGTTAACAGCTAGAAAATTGGTCTAGTCTAGATCAAATAAAATGTGACTAGAAAGTATTTCTATAATTCCACGTGTCAAGTTGGACAAAATAACCCCTTAGCAATAACAATACTTGACTACCATTGCTCGTCCAAATTTAAAACTTTCTATAGTTTCTCGACAAAATAACACGAAAAGAGTGTGGACCTCTCCTGATTATTAAATTAGTAAAAAAAGTGTTAAAATTTTCAACAGTGTAAGGTTGAACTAATTCCAATATGCATGCAAGCTGTTTCGGATACTCCATGTTCTTATGGCAGCAGAGTACCCAAGAGACTTTAAAGCATTAAAAGAACAACAAACAGATTTTCTAATATGAATTAATTGCATGTACTAATAATCAGTATAATAGTTGTAAAATAACAAGAAAACAGAATCTCGTGTGCCCGAACAACTACATCTGATTTGGACCAGAACAGTCTAAGTTAACGCACGCGCGTCTTGCTCATTTCCTTATCACTTGAAAAATACTATATTTATGACAGTAATTTTCGAAATTATTATAAAATTTAAGTTTTTCGTAAGCGGTATTAATATTTTTCTTGGTAATATTACATCAATGTTATAGATTTTTTCCAAGAAGCAGAAATTTTCCTATAATATTCACGTAAAATACTTGTATTATAGGAAAATTTCATTTTTTTTTAAGTTTCTGTACCTATATTTACCCCCATTCAGTGCGGAAAATTATCAAAAACAGAGATGCTGTGAAATTTGTTTGCCCATTTTCAAGGCTACTATTTAGCAACCATAACCAAATTTTGGTACCGCCAAACAAATCGGTTTTTACAGTGTGGCTAAGGCGCGCTGTTGGATCATCACTTCGTCAGTTGTATGAGAGCCGCACTCGAGATTTCTTTAGTTCATGATCTCGATAAATTAAGATTTTTTATATTTATTATTCCTCGTTTCCTATTTAGAATAAATAAATTAGAAAACACTACTATCTAGTACTTGTCGTCCAATTAAAATGCATCAGAATGAACGTGTTCATTGACTGTTTCCCTCGCTATGACTCAGCACAATGCCAATTTCAACTATAGCATCAGCACATCTTACATGCGATTTTGCAAATGGTTTGTCAAATTACAAACAGCACGTGAAATTTATACGAATTTTTATTTAGATCTTAAAACAAGTAATTCAGCTGAGGTTGTTACTATTGTAAAAAAAAAAAAAACACTTCAAAAAGCAGAGGGAACGGTATACCTTGGTAGATATACAGTTGCAACGAGTGGCAACGAATTACAATCAACGGCTTTTGTCATGACAACACACGTAAATGGAAAGTAAAAAAAGAACTGTTTTATTCATTGGAATGAGCGCGCAGCGGAACAGGACACAATGGCATAATGGGAACGAATTTTACGAAACAGTTTATTGATGGACTCCGCGGTCTTTTTTTGTAAAAAAACCAAAAGTATATCTGGATGTCACTATAGTACTGCAATGAGCAGCATAATAATGTTGGTTTGGGTATTGATTTGTAAATGAAACAGAATAGTAAATTTATGCTCATACCTTTATTATTCATTTCGTATTATGATGTATAGGTGAGATACTGTTGATACGCACGATATATAGTAATACGGATAATATAATTATTAATTATATGATCTGACATTTATCTTATCGTCAGATACAACTGAGAAGTTGAGTATTAATATAGTTCATAAAATGATTATCCAAGTATCAATATGAAGCTAATTCCAATGCATCATCAAAGATACAGCCCAGATCATAATGTTTGTAGTACGGTCATATTGCTTATGAGTATGCAGCGTCTGAAACAAATTCAGGCGCACACAAACATTGTTTACAAGAACTGTACGAAAATGACAATTGTCAATTTAATGAGGTTAACGCAGTCTTAAATAGATTTCCTTTTATAACTGAAAGGATTGGTTCAGTTTTAGTCAACTTGCGTTTTACACATCATGAGTAATGCAACTAATAGATCTAATAGTGAACCGTTTCATTGACAATGCTTTCGTGATCAGCTAACTATTATAATGTGTTCCCATGAAATAATTATACCAATAATGTACTCTCACATAAAAACTATTTGCAATAAAATGGAGAAAATATGCAAAGCAACATAAAGTATTTAGTTGAATAAACTTAACAAAGATTAATTAACGAAAGAGATGTTCTTTATGTTAGGTAGCAAACATAATCTATACATGATACTATCAAAACGTAATATTGCAGGAAAATTAAATAAGTATTCAAAATTGAAAGAAGGAATAGTGAAAATTAAATACTTTTTAATTTGTGTCTTCGCTCCTCATTCTGATTCCGTAATGTAACTGTCAGAAACGACAGTCATGTTTGCTTCACATTCGTGACCTACCTTTAATTTTGCAGGTCCTGGTGGTGACAGCTCGTCCAACTTTCTTGCCACATTCCCATACTTGTTATCGCCATAAAACCATCCGTACAATATGGTTATTATAATATCCTTTTACATGTGCCAATACTATAATTCGTAGCATTGAAGATCCGCAGTGATACAAGAGGAGTTTGAAACTTTATGCCATGTTGCTCGGAAGTAATTCTCATAACATAAACCTAAGCGCATAAATTACTTACGGAACATCTAATTTATTTACCTCTGCACACATCACATGTTTTGGGGCATGACATCGTGGCTTTGTACAGGGCTGTTGAAGCACTCGATGAAGGGACCAGCAGGATATATGCTCTGTCTGCGCTTTGTGTTGTAGATGATACCCATGAGAAATGCCCAGCATTTCGGCAACTCTCAACAATTTGTATGTAAGTTTTTTATTTAATAATACATGACATGGACTGCATCAACGGATATTAGAGGAACTTTTTCGCTTTCCTCCTCGAGAATCACACTAGTAAACGGACTGAGCCACTCTTGGCAACAAGAATAGTCGTTACCAGGCATCTGAACTATAACCTAAAAAAAATAAAAATGGTTTTAAGTCTTTGTATGTTTTCTTTAACACCTCTAAACTTACCACAACAAACGATTTACTCTCACTATAGCTCTGAAAAGAACTTTTGTAAAAAAGAATATGAGTAAGTAAAAATTCAAAACCAAAGAAGGGTCAATAAACAGTAAAAAGCAGATGTTCCAAATGTCAACGAGCGGTAAAATGGTTAAAAGTGGCGTGGTTGCATGCCCTGAAGTGAACATTATGAAAAGGGTCTTATTACGCATTAATGCGACGTATTCTATGCTCACTTAACTAAGTTTGTTGATACTTATAAATATGGATCGTAGACTAAAGACTACGACTTATATTATATCTTCTTCTCGCTTGTTAATATGTATGCTTCGCATTTTTTGAAACTACGTCTCTGTCTTTACTTTTACCCCGACTGTTA